>CM053274.1:47547418-47767756 GCA_028583415.1 Protea cynaroides | reverse complement strand
GTGAGAGGGTCGACCCTGTTTAGCTGGGTATGCGACCCTTGCTCTTCTTTAAGTGTTTTTGGGTCGATTTGATACCTGGGATCTCGCTCTCCTTCACGCCCTTGGTCCATTGACTCGACCATGATGGGTAAACCTGGTTCAAGGTGGTAAGACCGGGTTAGTTTGACACGGGTCTTATAGGTATCGTCCTTGGTAACAATTCGATGATGAACTCGGTCGCATGATGAGATGGTAACCCCAGGCTAGTCTCCTAGAAACACATCAGGGAATTCACGCATCACATCTATACCTTCCATCTGTGGTGCTCCTTTGGTAACATATACCACAGATACCATATATCCAACTTCTTTCTCTTTAAAGCATCTCTTGGCCTTTAGCATAGTGAGGATCAGCTTTCTTTTCTTAGGCAACATACTACCAATAATACTAAATTATACATCGTCTTTATTCTTGAATGATAACCTCTTCTATGCAACTAACAACTTTGTAGAGTGTTGAGACAACCAGTCTATCCCCAAAATGACGTTAAAGTCTGCCATCTCAAGTCTAATTAGGTTGCATCCAAATTTCATCCATCCATTAATATGATTCAATCATTGTTCATAATACTCATCTAAAACAACATTTAGTCCCAAAAGGGCTAAACTAGAGAAATCTGGTGTAAGGGTCTTAAGAGCTTGCCTAGTTTCTTCATCTCTTTATGATTTTTCAAAGACTATCGTCAAGATCTCATATTGCACTCATTAGCTTGTATTTCTTTTATCCTTGTTGTTCTACCCTGATCTCATTTTCAAATACCTCAAAAAATATCTTGTGATTGATACTTCATATCCCAAGTCTATCTATAAGCATTAGGGTATATGCTTATAATTTCATTAATTCAGCCAACTCTTTTGGTCTTTTCTTAGTCATATCACTCAACATTGGGCATAACTCAGTATTACTTATACTGAATACTATCAATGCTACGATTTTTAACTTTATCCTTGTATCCACTCTTAGATTTGTCTTTAAGAATCTTCTACCTTGTCAAAATTCATACCGATATAGCCATCTTTAACTCCACTAGAGTGCTATCTATTTCTTTACTGGCCACCCTTAATAGTTCTCACTTTTGTCGCATGCACTCTTTTATAGACATGATTCATTTCCACCCGTTTAGAAATCTCAAAATAGATTCTCCATTACTTCATTGGAGGTCTCTTGGCTATAAAATCTTATCTGAATTTAATCATCTTCTTTCCAAATAATTTCATTATCACTAAACATCTTATCAATGGATGTCGAGAAATATAAGAATCAGAATTTTTATCCAAAATAATTCATTTCCTTCTTCTAATTTAGTATGATGTAGGACACTTGTCTTATCTAGTGAACTTAGGTTTAAAGAATCAGGAGTAAATCTGTGGTAGTCCAACCGGCATCCAAGATCATTACGTTGCACGGTGGTCCAAATACATGGAAATAAAGGTTTTACAATTCTTAACCTCATGGTTACAAGTTCTATCGAATGTATAATGCCATTGGTCAAGGCACTATAGGAATAAATCTGGAGAAGATTTTTGTACATCAGTAAATCAGGTAAAATCGGTAGATGTACGCACAACATGATTAAACATTTAACTGTTCATTCCGTTCATATCTCTGTTCATGTTGTTGATCATGAGAGTGGCTCAGTTTGGTATAATTAGGTCTAATACTAAAGAAACAATATCTATAACTCCAATTGACAGGTTAAATCAATAAGGTATCCTATCAAGGTACGAGAAATTAAAATCTGGTATGTACATCCTCTATAATCATAAGAGTAAATCAATAATGCACCGAATCCTATATAAACATATCTAGTTATATGGCCATAATAGATTTTATCCTTTGTTGAAAATGTTTAAGGCTTCGTCTTCAGAAAATGTTCCTCAATCCTTGGTCAGATCATTTTGTCATGATGTAGCTATCCCATACATCGGTGGCTGATAAGGGTAACTACCTTGATACACTAATTGTTATGCACCCAGCTTCTACACTAGGATGTGCATTACAGGGTCTTGCTGTATGGTAGGCACTGTGTTATAGCTAACAGGTGTTGGGGATACAGTGTTGCTACCAATTGGTACCGTACTTGGTTTGACCCGGAGGTGTTGATGTCGCATCAGCAACTTGGGTAGTGATTTACATAGAAACTTGCATAGTCGGTCTCCTCTGTTGTTGCTCTTGTATTTTATTGGGTCAAGTTTATGACAACCATAACCAAGGTACTTAATAGTCTAGGTGGTTGGCTGGAGTGGTCTGGTTGTTCACCTCCTTTGATTCGCTCTAATCTGATTATCAACTCAGGCGAGTTTTTCATTACTCGTTCTCGACCCAGATAGTGGTGGGGTCAAGTTGTAACCTCATCTTAATGCTCAGTAGGTAATGGATCAGCGTGTAGTGGATTTCACTCTAAGTCTCCATGTCACCCAGGGGTATAGCTTTATCTTCTTGTAGTTACTCTTATTCTTAATGTAGGGCCGTTATTCTCTTATCTATGTTGGATTCGGCCCGAGATCTTTTTCTTTACCTTTGCAAGGAATTAGGCATTACTAGCCATTTTCCTTCTTCCTCTGTCCTACATCGAGTTTCACATCTGTGAGTACCAACTCGGTATTCAATTTTTCTGCTTTACAGATGCTTTCTTCTTCTTACTGTACTATATCCTTTGTATTCCTAGATAACTGCCCGACTTATAGATAATACCCTATATTATTTGTTTATCAGGATAAATTTTTGGTCTTCTCTTTCTATTTGAGTGTATATATATGGTTCCACCTTTTATACGTACATTATCGTCTTCTTTAATTTCTGTCTCAACCAACACAGGTGCTTATGGTTTGTTTGTAATAAAGCTTTTAATTTATCCTAACTCAGTTCATGGACTCCAGTGGAAGTATTCATGTTTAATGGGTAAGGCCTACGAGAGCTCTGATACCAAGTTGTCACACCCCAAATTCTGCTCCAACCAGAATGGTGTGATGAATCATCAATAAACCAACGGTTCAACCAGGATCTCACAATAGGCTATCCCACATATGATAAACCAAAACACGTTCCACATTAATCAGAGCTAATAAAATAAATAGCGAAAGTCTTACAGATAATGAACTGAGGTCTAATCATGATAAATAATTAATATTTCATTTATTTCTAAGTAACCAAAACATAACTTAATACATATTACAATATCCAAATATGAAAACTAAACACTAAACGTATCCACCGTTGAAACACTCGCTTAACGAACCATGTTCGTTCTCCACAGCTTGCTCATTCATAGCCTCCACCCGTCCATATGTTGGCGTGGAGACAAAATCTTCAATCATAGTACCTGCAACATCATAAACTAAAAAGAATTGCGTGCGCGAGGGTCAGCTCACCATCTTGAGCTCAGTGAGTAAACAAAATAATGCAACAAATATATGCATGCATTCAATTCATATCTGTGGTCTGGTAAATAAGTTTGCAATGTGCTATAGAAAGGATAGGTGGCCGCCGCACCTCTATGCACGAGAGTGTGGATACGCCCGATGAATCTCTCACCGTCGCCCACAACACCCAGAATGTCACAATATACACCCCATGAAAACGGCATGGCTGCACCGGTTAATACCATACCAACAAATAAACCCCTGCTGGCTAGGGTCACAAACTGGGCTCGCAACTAACCAATCCTAATTTCAAACAGTGTATCCAAGGCCTCACCCCAGCATCCCTCAATACATCCATAGAGATAGAGCTAGGGTCTGGTGACCAGGCTGAACCACAATGCCACGTCCCCCCTGATGCCCTACGACATATTAGTTCCGCTAAGGTAATGACGATATGACGATGTTAGTGGACAAGACTTGAGTAAAGATAGAGCTAGAGTCTGGTGATCAGGCTGAACCACAATGCCATGTCCTCCCCCTGATCCTCCACTCACATCAAGCACACTAACACTTGCTTAGTGGACATGACTTGAATAGACCATGGCACAATATACTCCGATGAGAACGGCATCGAAGTACCGATTGATACCATCTCTACTAGCACCATGTACACCAGCCAAACACAAACATTCACATGCCTATTCCTACCATCATCAACATCATCATGTTATAATCAATAAATTTAAAGATGCATGAACAGTAATAATAAAAATATTGGATGACATGTTGAATGCACATTACAAGCACACACGCATATCACAATCATGGTATTGGACTCAAGAAATAAAAACAGTTTGTTATTAACCAATTAGTTTAGGTCTTGTTCCCTCACCTTTGCTTTCTAGTAGATCCTCTTTCAGGCTTTAAGAATCACCTTTATATTGATATTATATTGCTAGAAGACCTAAAAAAGTTGATAGAATTTAATTAGAATTTATTTTAATTTTTACAGCTTGCTGTTAACTGTAGGGTCGCAGGATGGGTCGCAGGTAGGGTAGCAGTATACTGCGACCCCCTGTAACAGGGTCGATATCAGGGTCGATGGATCTATCGACCCTATGTGCGACCACCTCTGGTTTTGGTCAATATTCTCATGTTTTGATCCATTCTTCCTTTTTTAACTCCTATGGCTTTTTCCATAGTCCATTCCACATACTTTCTATGGATTAGAACTTCTCTTCACCCAATATATAGTCTAATTGATATCCTCCATGGTTTCCATTGAAACCTAACCATGGATGGATGGATTGAGTTTCTCCTATATCTTCCTTCAACTATTCTAAGTCTCACAAAATTCATAGGATTAGTATTCTTACCTGAGAAGAACACTCCTTCTCTGCAACTCTTCTCCTTTTTCTTCTTCTCTCATTTCCTTCTCTTCTTCCTTTCTTCCTTCTCTTCTCTTTCTCTCAATTCAATTAGGGTTCTAAAAGGAGTGAAAGAGGCCTAGGGACATCCTTAAAATAGAGTAGAAACATCCTAAAATAAGTCCCTTTTTAGATTAGGAAAGAGCCCCAACCAAAATTATGGAAATTTCCTAATTCTGTTTTCGGCGGCAACTGAGGGTCGATGAGGGGGTCGATGATCCCGTCGACCCCTAAATCCTAAAGTGTCTGACCCCCTCTGTAAAACAGGGGGTCTGACTTTCTGTCTTGGGGGGTCTAACCCTCCCTTGCTGGGTATGCGACCCTCCCCTTAATTTAAGTGTTTTTGGGTCGATTTGATATCTGGGATCACGATCTCCTTCACATCCTTGGTCCATTTGGCTCGACCATGATGGGTAAACCTGATTCAAGGTGGTAAGACCGGGTTAGTTTGATACGGATCTTACAACTCCACCACCCTTAAAAGAAATTTCGTCCTCGAAATTTAAAAGTACGGATGTTACATGCGCATTGTCACTTGCTATATTGATTCTCACATGCTTTGCTTGATTTTAACATACTTTGCTTGATTTTTACATGCTTTGCTTGATTCTCACATGCTTTTCTTGACTTTCACATGTCATATTGGATACACACTCTGACTATTATATTTGGAATGCTTTCGCATGTCATATTGGATGCACATTTTGACTGTTATATTTGGAATGCTATCATTGTTGTATTTGGAATGTTATCACTGCTGTAGTTGGAATACTTTCACCTATCATATTTGATTTTTGAAAGAAATAAAAATGGAAAGAACAATTATGGAAAGAACAATTAGGGCAAGATAAACCCTAGATAGAAAAACAATAATTAGGGTAGGAAACCCTAAAAATAGAGAGAACAATTAGGGCAAGATAAACCCTAAAATGAAAAGAACAGATATGGAAAGTGAAACCCTAGAATAGAAAGGACAGATATGGAAAGATAAACCCTAGAATAGAGAAAACAATTAGGGAAAGATAAACCCTAGAATTGAAAAGATAGAGAAAAAGGGTAGAGAACCCTAAAAATGAAAATTACACCCAAAGGAATAGGAAACCCTAGAAACCTAAAATGGAAATACAACAATGGTAGGAGTTTAGGCCTCATCCCTAGATCCTATTGACAAAAATGGAAAGAATTTGGTACACATCCCAAATCTGAATGATAGGAATTTAGGTCTCATCCCTAGATCCTATTGACAAAAATGGTAGGAATTTGGTACACATTTCAAATCCGACTCTCACAATCTTTTCGAACTACGTCGTACCTAATTTCTAGGGAAAACCCTAAAATACGTAGGCAATTTGGGAGTCCCAAATAGGTATGAAGCCACCCATCCACCATTTATCTAGCATAAACTTCATCTTGAACAAAGAATCTAATTGAAGCACATGCATAAATCACTTCCATAATCTTTAATCACACAACGCATTTCGAACTACGTTTTGGACTTGATTTCCAGGATTGGAATACGTAGGTAGTTTGAGATGTCTTACATATCTCAAATTCAGTCCAAGATCGAACCTTCTTTAGTCCGGTTCATTGTATAGTACTATACTCGTTGCTTGTTTATTTGCTTTAAAATATGATTGGCTTAACCGTAGGTTAGAATAACTTAGCAACTTGGTTTAGAACATCCCCCATTGAACCCTAGTCATTCAATTGACCAAATACAGTCAAAATTAGTGTTTAAGGAAAGTTTAGGAGGCCAATTTTGATCGGGCGGTTTGGGTGCCAAACACCTTCCCATAACCGTATCTTGAATACTTACCCGATCTCTTGCAGACCAAAGAACTGATACATTGGGCTATGAGTCAATAGAAGTCTTACCTTAGGGTGAGGCTACATATTTTAAAGGTCCTAGACCTTAATCTAGGTGGCGACTCCAACAGAGCAATGATCTTCATTGTTACATGTATTTTATCTCGAGGAGGATCATCATTTCTCATTGTCCTCATAGTGGCGACTCAATTGGGGATTGATATTCAGACTCTTAGGATACTTTCCTTAGATTGATTGCTTGACATTGGATGCTAGATCTAGGGTACTATAGTTATTGTTTGTACATATTGTTTTGGGCGGTATGTGTTCAATCACACATTCGTGCGAGTAGCTGAACCAGGTCTCATGCATATGGGGTAGCCTGCTAGGCGAAAAACACAACCTTGGCCTATACTTTGTGAGAGCAGCCTCTGACAAGGGTTTCTTGGGTCCGCCCGGAATGCCTTATGCTACTCCACATCGATTGATTCTTGCATCATAGTATATAAAGGGATTGGGGGTCCATTATTCATCGTACATTCGGTGATAGTTTACCCCGTCCTCGTTAAGGTGGCCTTTTCAGTCCTAACCCAGTTTGAGCCACATGTATGTTATTTTTTGGTCCATCTCTGAACCGACATGGTAAAAACTGTTCAATCACAAAGTCTATTCCCGTAACATCGAAGTTCTATCTGTTTTTTCCCTCGATTTGTTGGCATGTTTGATCTCACACGATGAGCATCTCAAACTCTCACTTGTTGAGAGCGGGAGATTGTATAAACCTGTTCCATGTCATAGTGGATGGCTACTATACACTCTCTATCAACAATTTCAATGCGTTAGATCTATCATTGTTAACACATCGGTTTCAAAAATGATTGGAAATTCCCTGTCACGGCATAGGTACCATGATTGAGCGGTCATTTATCAACTTGTTCAGTCATGAACCGTTTTTTCTAACCATCCCATATGAAAGTTACAAATAAGTATATCCATTTTAATTTTTTGAATTTGACAACTAAGTGGTCGGATCTTGTGGTCTAATGAGACATTTGGGTCATAAGGCCCAAGACCAATCACAGGGTCAGTCAAAACAATTAAATTGACTTGGATAATATTTATTCAATGGGTTCATAAGGGAGCTAATATTTGTATTGGTTGAGTTAGCTTGTGTGTGCATGTAAAACCTTCACATGTCCAGTCATTTCCAAATCCTAATCCGTTGATCTATTCCAACACCTGGTAACTGTCAAGCCAATCTGCAAGCATTGCTACCCTTTGGGTAAGAGATCCTATCACTAATAGGCTGTCTAGAGTACCTATCACTAAACTGGGCAGGCCTATTCTTGAAAAACCAATTAAAGCTATGGCTAACCGTGATCAAGATGATAATTCATTAGAGGACCGAGTGACCAAGATAGAGGATATTGTAGGTGAGATGGTTGTCATGCTGTGGAATGTGCATAAGTTACTAATGGGAAAGGAGGACACACCCTCCACATCAAAGGAAGATACCCCTAGCAAGAATAATCTAATTGTGTTCTCAAACCCCGCTTTTGAGGAAGAGGGAGAGGTTGTCTACAAGCAACTGTCGATCATCCAGAAGGCTCCTTCAATCAAGAAGTCGAAAGAAACTGAAGATCTATATGGGAACCAATTAAGTCATGTAGAACAGATACTGAGGGGCTTGAAGGTTGTAGAAAGCCAGATCATTTATTCTGAGGGACTGTGTTTCTTCCCAGATGCCAAACTGCCACCAAAATTTAAATGGACTACTGAAAAATTTGACGGGACAGGGAACCCCAAGACACATCTGAGATCATTCACAAGACTATTAAGGCAAGGGCATGGGTTTACTGATGAACAACTGGGGCAGGCGTTCCAATTCTCATTAACTAGAGGGGCACATAGATGGCTAATGAATCTGAATCCCTCACAAGTCTACTCTTGGGCCGATATCACTAGAGCCTTCACTAATCATTACTCCTACAATACTGAGATCGAGACTCATAGGAGACAATTAGAGACTATGGTAGAAAAGTCTGAAGAAGGCTTCATAGAATACTTGACCAGGTTTAGGAAAGTGGCCGCATAACTTTGGGATCGACCGTCAGAGAGGGACCAGGTCCAAATGATGATGAAGGGGCTCAATAAGGCATACAAAACATATATATTTAGAGAGGCTATCCTCACATTCAAAGGGTTGATCATTGCGGGACAACAAGTAGAAGACACCATTAACTATGGAGATGAACTCCCAATGAAAATGGAAAAGTCAGAGGCAGGTCCAAGCAGGAGATCCTATCAACCCAAGTACAACAATGCCAAGCTCAAAAAGAAGTAGCAGTTACAAATACAGTTGTTGCACAGGCACCAAGTAACTATGTGCCACCAACTCCACGACAAAGGCTTAGGCTATATACAGAGCTATCATTACCAAGGGAGGTGTTGATGGAGAGATTGATGAGGGTTGGAAAATTAAAGCCACCACCACCCATGAATGTGCCAAACCCACCACCAGCCTCTTATCGTGCGGAGAAATTCTGTAAGTTCCACAATCAAGCAGGTCATGATACGGAATACTGTTGGAACCTCAAGAATGCCATACAAGACCTAATTAATTCAGGGGCATTCAAAGTACAAGGAAGAACCAATCAGGCATCAATCAATAATAACCCACTACCATATCATAATGTGAATTTCATAGAATGGGAGATGTCGGAGTCCAAGAAAAAGGTTCTGGAGAGCAAAGTTTGCATGATAGGTGACAGTTTGGATCAAGAGTTTGATCTTACTTATCCTTGGTACTATGGACATTCTATAATCACCGAAAAGTCAGAGGAGCCTTACATTGTCCACATACCCAATGAAGAACAAGAAATTACTCAGCTGAATGAATAATTTGATGAATTCGGAATCTACATACCTAGTGAAGGACAGGAAGTCAGTCATTTAGATGAACAGTTTGATGACTATGGCATCTACATCCCAGGAGAAGATAGGATTGTGGCAGAGACCCGTACAAGCAAAGGATATAAGCCAGCACATTTAGCAGCAGAGAACCTAGCACAGTTGGCCAAAGAAAAGGAACAGGGGTAATCTAGCCAACCTGAACCACCCAACCCTGTTCTCAAGCAATTGCAGAAGACGCAAGCGAATGTCTCCATTTGGGAGTTACTGATGGCATCAAAAGTTCATAGGGACACTGTGCTGAAATCCTTTACAAATATACAAGTCCATGTAATAATGGATTCCAATGAACTAGCGGATCTCGTTGGCAGTCCTTATGCGGTAAATTCAATCATATTTAGCAATGCAGACCTCCCTAGTGAAGGAGCCAAACACATCAAAGCACTACACATCACTATTGGTTGCAGAGACAAGGTTGTCTCACAAGTATTAATTGATAATGGGTCAACCCTAAATGTATTTCCCCTCAAAACATTTAGGTACTTGGATTCAAAGATGTAGAGATGAAGCCATCAGACCTGATCATCAAGGCTTATGATAACACCCGTAGGGCCATCCAAGGTGTCTTCACTGTGCCTATCCGAGTCGATCCGGATGTATTTGATACAGAGTTCCAAGTCATTGATATCCAAGCTACATTTAATATACTGTTGGGTCGACCATGGTTGCATGCAGCCAATGCAGTTGCGTCCACCCTGCATCAAAAAGTCAAATTCATACATGGGGACGTCATCATAACCATCAATGCAGATTCAGAAATGGTCAATGCACTGGCTACAGGAAGAATGGATTTTGAATATGATGAGGGGTCATCCGAGACTGTCCATCTTGGTGGCTTTAAAATAGACAACATCTTGGCTATCACAGGGGCAGATCCCACGGGTATGCACTTGTCCTTTCCTTTTCATCAATTGCTAAATATGTCTTATTTTTCAGGAATGGGCCTTGGCTTACATCAACAAGGTAATATTGAAGTTTTATCCATGTTAATTAATGAGCATAGATTTGGACTAGGGTACATACCCAACGGACATGATTTAGAGTTGATAGAGCGGAAACAGTGGGGAGCCGATCAGAGATTTCTGAGGCTCGAGAAGAAGAAATACAAAAATAGTAATGCATATAATAGTAGTAGTATAATAAAGGCTACAGGCATGAGCAAAGAAAAATGGCAACAACAGAGAACAGATGGGCAAATTAATCAAGTATTGACTGAAGGGTTGTACAGTCAAGAAAATACTCCATACTACAAAACTCTGAATGGGTATTTCGTCAAAGAAGGAGATGACTCACCTTTCCATGGTTTCTCCGAACCTTGGTTTGATGGGCAATTCCAGAGACGGTGGCCTGATTTTGAGATTTTCTTTGACTGTACCATTGACTGGGAAGATGCTGAGAAGACAAGGGTAAAAAAGCAAAGAGGAGAGCTACAATCTGAGGCAGATACAGTTGACATTGGTAACTTGTTCGAGGAAGATCAAGTGATGACACTCACCGGAGGAAACCAAAATGAAGATCCAAATCCATGACAACTGATCTATCCCTTCAACGGTGTGATCCCGAATTGGAGCTGCTTAGATAGTTTTGTCTACACCAATGTTGAGTCATGTATTCCTAGTATGGCCATGTCTGGGCCCATAATAGAAGAGTCAATATATAAGGATGAGTCATTTTCCATGATTAATAAAGATGATATTTCTTATTACTCTGTGTCTACATCTTCCATTCCAATTTTTAAGCTCTAACTCTAACAATGGTGAACATGATGAAATCCCTATTGAAATACAACGACAAGTTGAAATCTTAGAAAAGAAGAAGGCCCAACCTGCTGGTGAAGACTTCCTAATGATCAATCTAGGTACAGTTGAGGAGCCTCATGAGATCAAGATTGGTGCTAACCTAATTGAAGAAGAGGCAGCCCTGATGACAAAATTGCTAATAGAGTACCAAGAAGTGTTTGCTTGGTCCTGTGAGGACATGCCCGGCATTAATCCTGAAGTTGTGCAACACAAGATACCTTTGTTCCCGGAAACAAAGCCACATAAACAAAATTTGAGAAGGCTACAACCTGAATGGACAGTGAAGGTCAAAGAGGACATAATGAAGCAATTGGATGCAGGATTCTTAAAAGTAACCAGGTATCCTGAGTGGTTGGCAAACATTGTGATTGTACCAAAGAAAGACGGACGGTTGAGGGTATGCGTGGATTATCAAAACCTAAACAAAGCAAGCCCTAAGGATGATTTCCCGCTACCCAAGATTGACATTTTGGTGGACAACACGGCGGGACATGCACTACTATCATTTATGGATGGATTCTCAGGGTACAACCAAATAAAGATGGCGCCAGAAGATAAAGCCAAGACTGCTTTCACCACAGACTAGGGCACCTACTGTTATACTGTAATGCCATTCGGGTTAAAGAACGTCGGGGTGACATATCAAAGAATGGCCACAACCATATTACATGATCTGATCCACAAAGAGGTTGAGGTGTACGTTGACGATATGATTGTAAAATCTGTTACCAGCGAAGGCCACATACCCGCACTCAGAACATTCTTTGAAAGGATTAAACAATACAAGCTGAGACTGAACCTGCAAAAATGTGCGTTCAGAGTGACAGCAGGGATGATGTTGGGCTTCATGGTTAGCCACAGAGGCATTGAGATAGATCCATCAAAAATCAAAGCTATAACAGAGATGCCACCACCAAGGACTGAAAAAGAGATAAGGGGGTTTTTAGGAAGATTACAGTACATAAACAGATTCATTGCTTTCCTCACGGCCACATGTGAGCCAATATTTAAGTTGTTGAGGAAGGATCAGCCAAAGACCTGGAACCCTCAATGTCAAATGGCATTCGACAAGATCAAGACATATCTAATGAATCCACCGGTCCTCGTACCCCCAGTGCCTGGGAGGCCCCTGCTACTATACTTGTTAGTATTGGACAATTCTATGGGAACAATGCTCGCGCAACATGATTTAGATGGGCGAACAGAGAAAGCCATCTACTACTTAAGCAAGAAGTTTACAGGATATGAAGCCAATTACACCTCATTGGAGAAGACATGTACTGCTTTAGTTTGGGTAACAAAGAGATTGAGGCATTACATGCTCTCATATCATATCATACTAATCTCTCGGATGGATCCATTGAAATACTTATTCGAGAAGCCTGCCCTTACAGGAAGAATGGCCAGATGGTTACTGCTTTTATTAGAGGTTGACATCACATACACCACCCAGAAGTCCATAAAAGGGAGTGCGATAGCTGAACATTTGTCTACACATCCAGTAGAAGATAGTTTCCAACACTTAGAAGATGTGTTTCCAAATGAGGAGGTACATGTAACTCAAGAAGATAAACAAACAAATACATGACTTATGTTCTTTGATGGAGCAGCCAATCACAGAGGATACGGTGCAGGATTGCTATTCATAGACCCAGATGGTGTATTTATACCATTTGCCTTCTGTTTGGAGTTTGATTACACAAACAATATTACAGAATATGAAGCATGCATTATGGGTTTGAAAGTGGCATTAGCCATTGACATCAAGAAATTGCAAGTATATGGTGATTCCTCTATTGTCATTTATCAAGTTAGAGAAGATTGGAGGACCAAGGATGAAAAGTTGATACCCTACAAGGAATGTGCAATGGCATTGGCTCAGAGCTTTGAATGGATAGAGTTTGACTACTCACCCAGAAATACTAATACATACGCTGATGCATTGGCCACCCTAGCATTAATGATTGGGGATGATCCAGCAGAGAAGATCAAACCTTTGATATTTGAAAGAAAAACACAGCCTACACACATGGGTGAGGTCAATGCCTTGACAGTCGATGGTCACCCTTGGTTTGCGCCAATTGTGGACTTCATCAAAGAAGGAAAGTACCCCATCGATGCTTCGATAGGAGATAAGAATTTCTTGAGATGATATGTCTCTCAATTTGTGTTGTGCGAAGACATCTTGTACAAGCGATCTTATAAAGGAATACAACTAATCTATGTTGATGAAGAGCATGCACAGAATGTCATCAAGCAAGTACACCAAAGAGTGTGTGGTCCCCATATGAATGCTAGAATGCTTGCGAAGAAGATCCTCCGACTAGGGTACTTCTCGAACACAATGGAGGCAGACTGTGTAGGATATGTGAAGAAATGCCACAAATACCAAATATTCACCAATTTGATACATGTACCTCCGACAGAACTGCACACACTCAGCTCCCCATGGCCTTTCTTGACTTGGGGCATTGATGTGATAGGCAAGACATCCTAAATATTTAAGTGGACAGGAGTTTATTTTGGTAGCCCTTGATTATTTTACAAAATGGGTGGAAGCTCAGGCATATGCAAAGCTCACAGCAAACAAAGTGGCAAAATTCCTACAAGAGCAGATCATCTATCGACATGGGGTGCCTCAAACTCTTATTTCTGACCAAGGACAACACTTTAGGGGTAAAGTGGAGGAACTGTGTGACAAATTCCAGATCAAGAGACATAAATCCTCTCCATATAGACCACAGACAAATGGGGCAGTCGAAGCGGCCAATAAGAACATAAAAGTTATTTTACAAAAGATGGCACAAACCAATGCTGATTGGGAAGATAAGCTTCCATATGCACTTTGGGCTTATAGAACCTCAATCAGAACATCTACTGGGGCAACACCTTACTCCCTGGTCTATGGCATGGAAGCAGTACTCCCTATTGAATTAGAGGTGCAATCACTAAGGGTAGCGATGGAATGCAAGATCCCCGAGATAGAATGGCTTCAAGCTAGATACGACGAATTAAGCCTCATAGATGAAAGGAGAATCAGGGCGGCAGACAACATAAAGAAGTACCAGTAGAGAATAGCAAATACATTCAACAAGAAAGTCTGAATCCGTCATTTAACAATTGGTGATTTAGTACTGAAGGAGCAGTGAGCACCAACACATGATCCAAGAGGCAAGTTTCATCCAAACTGGAGCGGACCATATATCTCAAGGAGATATTACCAGGTAAGGCTATTCATCTGACTGATCTGAACGGAGATGAATTACAATATTTGAAAAATCTAAATCAAGTAAAGCGGTATTACGTGTAGCCTACATACCAAAAAAAAAAGGAATGTGGACAGGCTTCCATTTACAAGCTTGGGACAAGCTGACTTAGCCATGTGGTAGGTCTCACAGTAAGGTTGGACAAGATTCTCAGACGAGACAACAACTTTCATCATAAAGGGATAATACATCAGTTCATCAATTGTTAGGGAAAGGAATTCCTGATTTTCGACAAGAACTCTATCTCCCGTCCAACAATCCGACGGTTTTTTCTAAAGTTTCACATCAAGCCCTTGTTTTACATCTCTGACATGAATCTTGTGAGCATGCCACTCTGAACAATAATCATAACAACTCTGACCGACACTCACATCGGCTGTTCATCAATCCAAACGGTGTCCGAGAGTTCTAGTGGTCCATCTTTCATAAGCCAAAATGGCATCTCCTAGTAGGGATCAGGCCATTCCACATAAACAACCAAACACTCTCCTAGGTGGTTGAACCATTTGGAACAGTTTCTTATCAGCCTATCTAGGCCATTGATTTCTCTCACACTGTTAGTTGGCTCAAAATTTAAGTCCAGACATGGTAGTACAATATCTTTATAAGTATGTACATTAGCAGAAGTGTGGTCAGAACGAGTCTGAGTAATTACGGCCTAAGAAAACCCGTTGAATGTGCTCATACCTATGTCATTGTGGATTTTCACCTTTATAGGTATCCTTCGGTGATGTGCTCATGATCGAATATTTTACAGATGGAACACTGCATGATATATTAAAAAAAAAAAAAAGCCACCCGAACTACGTGGAACCTGATTCTGGAGGGATGGAGGTCCCAAAGGATACGTAGGCAATTTGGGACATCCCAAATTCGGTCCAGAGGCTACACATCCAGAGGTTACAAATCCAGAGCACAAAATACAGTTACGGTTACATTACAAGCGGTCTTGAGCTAAAGTCACAACCTGATGAGATCGCTACTCAAGAAGCTTGACAGTTACAGTTACATCATAAGTGGTCTTGAGCTAAAGTCATGGACCTGATGAGAACGCTACTCAAGAAGCTTGACAGTTACAGTTCATCATAAGTGGTCTTGAGCTAAAATCACAAACCTGATGAGGTCGTTATTCAAGAAGCATGACAGTTACAGTTACATCATGAGTACTCTTGAGCTAAAGTCACAAACCTAATGAGGTCGCTACTCAAGAAGCTTGACATCTATGGTTATATGTTGCATAGTGTGAAGGATGAAAAAAAATAAAAAATAGAAAAAAAAGAAAGAAAAAAAAAGAGGAATTACAGCATCAATTCAAGAGAGCAATGACAGATTCCAAATTTCGTATAGAGCAATGCAAAAATGGGCCGCTTTTGTCTTCGGCCTCAATTGTTCACAATCTCGGCCGAAGAGGGGCATCTGTAAGCACCCCATTTTTTCCATTTCCAGCTGAACAAAGTCCTACTAGTGTGTGGACAACAAAAGAAGAGAGATGAGTAAAAATTTAGGTTTTTGACTACGACCTCGAGGTAGTTTTTAGTGGGTTCCACAACAAGGTCACAGGCTGTAATCTACAAGGATGCATAGGTCATCGAGTTATCTTCAAAATGAGATCAGAATTGTTTAATTTTGATATCAAATGAAGAAGATATGATCATTTTAGTCAGATGATACATTCATGGGGGTTTTCTAAAAATAATATTAAAATCCCAGGGGCTTTCATGCAAATTATCATAAGTTGGAATGATTGAATTTCAAGTCATCATATCTTGATCATCCAACATCTGAATCATATGGTTTAAGTACCAATATTCTTTATTTTCAGTCCTTTTCAAAGTGGGCATGAAGAATCCCTGGTAGAGGCCGTCGGTGGGTCCTATGCAACCTTGCATGCAGAATTATTGATAGAACTTCATTTCTTCATATCTTGGCCATTCTACGTCCGATTCAGATGATTCAAGGGCCATTATTCCTCATTTTTAGTGCTCTACAAAGTGGACATGAAGGATTTTTGGCAGAGGTCTCCGAAGTATCCCATGCAGAGTCGTTAGCCGAATTATCATTTAAACTTCAGAAATTCATAAGTTGGTCATTTTATTTTCAAAAGAGGTGATTCAAGCTCCAGTATTTCTCATTTTTAGTGTTCTACAAACTGAATGTGGAAAATTTGGGGTAGAGGCTATAAGACCTGTGTCAATCTAACCCGGTCTTACCACCTTGAACCAGGTTTACCTATCATGGTCGAGTCAAATGGACCAAGGGCGTGAAGGAGATCGAGATCCCAGATATCAAATCGACCCAAAAACACTTAATTTTAGGGGAGGGTCGCATACCCAGCCAAGGAGGGTCGGACCCCCCAAGAACAGAAAGTCAGACCCTCAAATTTGAAGGGAGGGTTGGACATCTTGAATCCTAGGGTCGACGGGATCATCGACCATCAGTTTCTGCCGAAACTGAAATTAGGAAATTTCCTAATTTTCGGTTGGGATTCTTTCCTAATCTCAAAGGGACTTATTTTAGGATGTTCCTACTCTATTTAAAGGACGTCCCTAAGCCTCTTTCACTCTTTTCACAACCCTAATTGAATTGAGAGAAAGGGAAGAGAAGGAAAAGAGGAAGAAGAGAAAGAGAAGAGAATTTAGCCAAAAGAGAAGAGTTGCAGAGAAGGAGTATTCTTCTCAGGTATGGATACTAATTCCATGAGTTTCTACAGACCTTAGGTTAGATATTGATGAGAATGTGATCTCGAAGAAACCCAAACCACCAATCATGGTTAGGTTTTCATGGAAACCATAGAAGAATGTATGAAAACTATTTTAGATGGATTATACATGGTTCCAGACCATGGGATGAATGTAGAATGGAATGTAGGAGCAAGCCATAGGATCCCAAGCACGAATAATGGACTAAAAGAGGGAATTGGACCAAAGTGCACCGAGGGTCGCACCGAGGGTCGATGACCATCCGACCCTAGGTGATCCTGACCATCGACCCTCAGTGTTCGGGAAGTTCAGAGTTTGGGGAGGGTCGCACCCAGGGTCGATCATGTCTCCGACCCTACCTCCGACCCTCAGTTGACAGAATGGTTTTTAAATTTAAAATTTATTATAATTAAATTCTATCGACTTTGTTATGTCTTCTAGTAATATAATAACATTATAAAGGTGATTCTAAAGCTTGGAAAAGTATCTATTAGCAAGCTAAGGTGAGGAAACGGAACTCTAAACTAATTGGTTAATAACAAACTATTTTTTCTTTTCTTGAGTCCAATGCCATGCTTGATTCTATGCGAATATGTTTGTAATGTGCATACAACATGCCATCCAATATTTCTATTACTTGTTCATGCATATTTATTTTATTGTTTATAACATGATGATGATGATGATGATAGGAATAGGTATGTGATTGTATGTGTGTGGTTGGTGTACTTGATGCGAGCGAGTATCAGGGGAAGTGTGATGAAAACGTCAATAAATGTTAACCTTTGGCGGGTCTCAGCACTTTAGCTCTATCTCTAACTCAAGTCTTGTGCATTAGCATCGTCGTATCGCCATTACTTTAGCAGAACTATTATGTCGTAGAGTATCAGGGGAGGTGGTCTCGGTCCTTGTAGTCTCTGACTCTACCGGGGGGCCTTAGCTCTATCTCTATGGACATTCTGAGGGATGCTGGGGTGAGGCCTTGGATACACTGTTTGGTATTAGGATTGGTTAGTTGCGAGCCCAGTTTGCAAGCCCTCGCTAACAGGGGCTTACGTGTTAGTATGGTATTATATAGCAATAAACATTAACCTTTGTTGTATAATGTCATGATTAGGGTGGATGGGGACGATGATAAACGTTAACCTTCGGGCGGACTTCCACACCCTATGTATAGAGGCGGGGTCAATAAACATTAACCTTTGACCACCCAACCTTTCTATTGCGCATTGCAAACTATAAACCAGACCAAAGATATGAATTGATTGCATGCATATGTATTGTTGCATTGTTTTGTCTACTCACTGAGCCGTGATGTGTGCTCACCCCTCGACGTCAAATATTTTTAGTTGATGATGCAGGTTATACAGTTGAAGATTTTATGAATGCTCCAGCATACGGGAACTTGGCGGCGATGGAAGCTGAAGCTGAAGTAGATACACATGACTCCTCTTGCGAGTGCAACTCATGTGTATTCGATTAGATTTTTCTTAGATTTCTTTATTTGAATTTAATAAAGACATGTATTTGATAATTATTTATGTCCCAGTTTATACAGAATAATTTTCTATTTAATATTTATATCACATCAGATTCTCAGTTCATTTTATTATAAGATTTCCGCTATTGTGTATTTACTCTGATTATGATTACGGATGTGTGGAGTTTAGATAACGCGGGGATAGCCTACTTGAGATCCTGGTTGAACCATTGGTTTGCTAGCGGTTCACCACACCATTCTGAACAGTGCGGAATTGGGATGTGACAACTTGGTATCAGAGCGTCTCTGGCCTTGTCCGCTGAACTAACATATATTCGAGAAAATTGTGAACTGAGATAGGATAAAAGTAAAAGTAGTAATATTAACACACTGTAAGCACAAGTAATGGTTGAAACCAAATTTAAAAAGAGAATAATGCATCTATTAAAGGGGAAACAAGTTACATACAATGAGAGAGAGAAACAGAAAGTATATACCTAACTAAAGCAGAGTACAGTCCACAACCCGGACAGTTACTCTGTAGTACAAGAAAATAAATACAATCATGAAGCTGGAGGTGAAGGAGGAGGCGGTGCCTCATGATCTCTGTCGTAATCCTCAGCGTAGACTCTAGTCAACCGGGCCACCTGAGTCTGGGTCATCTGGAGACTAGCTGTAAGATCGGCGATCCTTCGATCAGTCGCCCACTGGATCGCTATGAGCTCATCCACCCTCATATGCTGAGCGTCTAACAACTCCTCCATCCTCAGATCAGATCTGCGCTGAGCCTCCCTGATCTCCTGCAACATCTCCATCATGCCAGAAGGTGGGAGTGAAGGACCAACCGCCTGGGCCAGCCTGCGGGGAGCCGCCTCAGAAGAAGTACCAACTCCAGCCGCATGTGTAGGGGAAGGCGGTGGAATCGAGTCGACATCCATATACATACGATCGTCATCATCGACAGGATCCACATGAGCTCTAGCAGCGGCCTCAGCGTCAGCCATCTCAATGCGAGTGTGAGGGCGCACCATCGCGTTCCTCTCCTCATCACTAACCTGGGCATCCCGCATACCCATCTTGTAGATAGCCTCCCAATCTAGAGGCGACGAGAAGGTCTTCTCCTGAATTTTCTCATCTACCAGGTCAACCCCCAGACGGGTCAGTAGAACTGTAATCATGCGTCCATAGGGTAGATTACCCCTATGACCGGACAATGTAGCACAAATCATGGTCCGCATGATGATGTTGGGAAGGCAGACCGGTTGTGCGGTGCGGATGCTATATATCAAAAACCGGGTCAGCCGAGAAACCCTCTCATAGTGCCCACTCTGTGGGATCGGACTATCTCCGGATAATCTTGCCAAAGACCCGTGGAGCTGGATGCGGGTAACAGGCCCTCATTCGCCGCGATCAGGTCGTAACAGCTGATTGTCAATCTCTGCCCTCATCTCCATAGAAACAAACTATAGCTCTCCAGGCGCACAGTACACCATGGGGCCATCATAAGGTATGCCCAACTGATCGTCCAGTTGCTGATAATCAAAAGAAATGTGCACCCCTTTAACGTAACTGGTGATGCGTAACTCTTGACCATGCTCAACGTCATTGTAATTCCCCACCACCTGGAGATTACAATAGAACTGGCGCACCAAATCCGGACAGGTGCAAGTGTCGTAGGTGATGACAGGGAGCCACCCCATATCACCAAATGCTCTCTCTACGTTGAACAAAGCTAGCTCAGCCAAGTTCACCATACGACCACCCTCCACTTTCTTACGGGCATAGTCGGCATACTGTGCCTCGGCTTCATTAGAGCGAAAGCGAAGCGGATCACGAACTTTGGGTATCTTGGTACGAGCCATGGTATCTACAGATAAGAAAGAGAAAGGGAGACAAGGAGTTAATAGGGTAAAAATCTGAGATTAACGATGTAAGTTGCCCAAAAGACTCACTTTGCACCATACACGTGGGCGGGAGGACTTACTTAGGTTCCAACACACCCTACGACACTCACACAGTAGGAAATGGAAACCACGAAGACCAATTTGAAGAAATTTCAAGAAATCAAAAATTTTGACAAATTAGGGCAAAAATGACAAATTTTCGAGTTTCTCGGTAACCAACCGATGAAATTCAAAAATTTTTGAGGGCTTTCATTCCTCGAGATACCAATAACAAAAGCCCCCAATAAAAATCAAATTTTTACAGTTGGAAAAAGTTTAATTTGAAAAATACAATTTAAATGGACAAAAACCTAGAAAAGAAAACCTAAAAACAGGTAAAAATGGGAGAACATACCTGTATGGATGACGTGGACGTCGAAACCCAGGCTCAAACAGACCAAAAATAGTGGAGTGGCACTGTAGCAACTCAGAGGGGAGAGACGAGTCGAAACGGGGGGGAAATAATAAGAAATGACCCAAAATCGGATCTTAAAAATCTGATTTTTAGTCTGAGGGTCGAACAATTCGACTAGACCCATTGACCCTCGAATCGACCCTCGGCTCTCGGGAATCTGACAGAAAACCAAGGGTCGGAACTGAGGGTCGGACATCCATCGACCCTCACAACGACCCTCAGCTCTCGGGAAGAACATGTCATTCCCAGGGTCGGAAACTATGAGTCGGACATACCATCGACCCTCACCATCAACCCTGCATAGAAAAGACAATATTGTTCTTTAAAAATGAGCTGGAATTGGAATTTTATATCGGTTAGCGTGCCTACATGAAATATAACTGATTGCCTCACCTATTTTGATGTTTTTCAGGCACCACCCATCACAGAAGGAATTATGTCTGGACGTAGGGTAACCCGACAGAACTGAAATGCAGTTCCACCACCACCACCCGTGGAGGAGACCAGTCAGGAAAATAATTATGCACCGGGTAATCCAGAACAGGCAAACCCTACAAATTTGGCACCTCCACCACCAGAGCTAACAACCGTGGTGATGAATTTGGCTCAGCAGCTGCAACAGATGCAACACACACAGGCCCAGATGCAAGTTGCGATGGGTATTATGTTCCAAGCCACTCAAGCTGGACCTATGCAGACAGGACAAGCCAGTGCAGCACCGGTGGGTAACCACCCAGCACCTCAGACACCTCAACTACCTGCTGCACAGATTCCAGTGGCTCGGAAGCAGCTCAGGTTAATTATCAGTATCCACCCCATATGTTTGGGGCATATCCCCAAAATCAGTTGGATCACTCTCGATTGGTGGAGAGATTTTTGAAGATGAAGCCTAGGGAATTTAATGGCAAACCGTCTGATCCATTATGGCCAGCACACTGGATAGACGAGATGGAGAGGAATTTCCTAATGATGACTATTACAGAGGATGGAAAAGTATTATGTGCCACCTTCATGCTCAAAGGAGATGCACATCACTGGTGGAAATCTACTCGGGATTATCTATTGACCAAGCCCGCCCAACTGACTTGGACTGTTTATAAAGAAGCATTCTTCGAGAAATATTTTCCACGAAGCTTCAGAGATTCTATGGAGAAGGAGTTTCGAGTCTATATCGGGGACGGATGTCGGTGGATGCATACCAACGAGCATTATGAAGAGCTATTTTTCTTCGCACCACCGAGTATGCGGGAGGAAGAAGAAACCAAAACCCGTAGGTTCATCATGGGACTGAGAGGAAGCATCAGAGAGCATGTTCTGGGTTTAGAAAAGAAGATTTATAATGAAGCTGTCCAAATAGCTCGAGTTATTGAATCGAGCCAGAAGGAGAGTTATTTCGCACAAAACCGGGGTATCAAAAGGCCAGTTGGAAATTCTTATAACGGAGGCAATAACAAGACATATAAGCCTTTCCACCCTCAGAATTTTAATGCTGCAACCAAGACTACTCCAGGGACTCAACCTCAGCCAAAGCCAAAGTTCGAAAGTCCGAAGTGTTATAATCGCAATCAACCAGGACATATGGCAAGAGAGTGCCCTAAGCCAAAGAAGCAATTCCATCAGGGACGGGTATATGCTGTTACATCCGAGGATGCGGCTGCATCACCCGATGTGGTCACAGGTATGACTGAAACTTTTGAAGTTGTAATTACATTGTGTGAGCATGTAGACTAAGTTAAAATAAATCACAGGTATCGTACCTATAAATGGCGCACCCACTAGAGTACTCTTTGATTCAGGAGCTACTCATTCATTTATATCTATGTCTTTCGGAAAGAAGATAAACTTATCCATCAAAACCTTAGACTATAAATTACTTGTACGGTCACCGATGGGGTTAGAAGTGGAATTAGAAAAAGGATATGGACCATGTCCAGTCCGCATTGGTGAGAAAACCTTAGATGCAACCTTGATACAACTTGAGATGGCAAACTTTGACGTCATCTTGGGAATGGACTGGTTAGCTCGGCATTCTGTGAACCTACTATGCGCTGAAAAGAAGCTAACATTTAAAGACCAAGCAGGAGCAGAATTCAGTTTTACGGGAACCAAACTTCCCCGTAGACGCAAGCTCATACTCTCAGCACTAAAGGCTAAGAGATGCCTTGAGAAAGGGGCAGTCGGGTATCTAGTATCAGTGGTCGACCTAACAAAGGAAGCACCACAAATGGGAGATATTGAAGTCGTGCGGGACTATCCCGACGTATTTCCAGAGGAACTACCAGGTTTACCACCCGACCGAGCCACGGAGTTTGTGATAGATCTTATACCTGGAGCCGCACCAGTATCAAAAGTACCTTATAGAATGGCTCCTACTGAACTGAAGGAACTGAAAGTGCAACTACAAGAACTACTGGACAAGGGTTATATTCGACCCAGTATATCACCATGGGGAGTGCCGGTGTTATTCGTGAAGAAGAAGGACGGTAGTGTTCGATTATGCATCGACTATCGGGAGTTGAATAAACTGACAATCAAAAATCGATACCCACTACCAAGGATCGATGACTTGTTCGATCAGTTGCAAGGAGCAAAGGTATTTTCTAAGATCGATCTTCGATCGGGCTATCATCAATTGAAGATTAAAGAGGGTGATATTCCTAAAACAGCTTTCAGGACCAGATACGGACATTATGAGTTCTTGATCATGTCTTTTGGATTAACGAACGCACCAGTAACTTTCATGGAACTTATGAACCGGGTTTTCCATGATATGTTGGATACGTCGGTGATAGTATTTATTGATGATATATTGGTATACTCCAAGGACGAAGAAACTCATATCAAGAACCTAAATGCTGCCCTACAGCGTTTAAGGAAAGAGAAGCTATATGCCAAATTTTCAAAGTGTGAGTTTTGGCTAAGTGAAGTCGCCTTCTTAGGCCATGTAATATCCGCTGAAGGAATCAAAGTAGACCCCAGCAAGATCGAGGCTATTGTAAAGTGGGAAGCACCAAAGAGCGTTTCAGAAATTAGAAGTTTTCTGGGTCTCGCTGGTTATTATCGGAGGTTCGTAGAAGACTATTCCCGGATTGCCGTACCTCTCACCAGTTTGACTAAGAAAGGTGAAAAGTTCATGTGGACTGATAAATGTGAGAAGAATTTCCAAACGCTGAAGACCAGATTGATATCCGCTCCGATTTTGACTATTCCCGTTCCAGGACAGACATTTACTCTATACACTGAGGCGTCGGGACTGGGATTGGGATGTGTGCTTATGCAAGGAGAGCAAGTGATTGTCTATGCTCAAGACAGTTAAAGGTACATGAGAAAAATTATCCCACTCATGATCTAGAGCTAGCGACAGTAGTACATGCTGTCAAGATATGGAGACATTACCTATACGGGGAGAAATTCCAGATTAAGTCAGACCATAAAAGTCTTACTTATCTATTTAATCAGAAGGAGTTGAACATGAGACAAAGAAGATGGCTGAAACTATTGAAAGACTATGATTGTGATATCCAGTATCATCCGGGAAAAGCGAACGTAGTAGCGGATGCGTTAAGCCGAAAAGCAATGATAAAATCGCAAGGAGAGGTTAGCACAACTACAGCAATGTGTACTACCGGAATGGTATTCAATCACCGCAATGAGCAATATGTGATAACGCAACGGATGAATTAGCCAACCAAGGGTTCATTCATCGGTTTTCAAATATGTTCGCTGCATTGAAGATTATACCGGATATAATGGATGAAGTGAAGACAGCTATCAAATCAGATCCTTATTTGAGAACAGTACAAGAAGATATCGAGAAAGGTAGGATTAACCCTGAGTTCACCTTGGACGACGAGAAAGTACTGAAATACAAAGGAAGAATATGTATACCGGAAACAGAAGATACGGACATTAGACATCGACTGATGAAAGAAGCCCATACCACCATCTATTCGATACATCCTGGAAGTACAAAAATGTATCACGATATAAAGAAACTATATTGGTGGAGGGGAATGAAAGCAGATGTAGCCAAGTTCGTGTCTCAATGCCTAAATTGTCAGAAAGTAAAGGCTGAACGACAAAGACCTGCAGGACTGTTACAGCCATTACCGAAACCAGCATGGAAATGGGACTGCATCACTATGGACTTCGTCACGGGACTACCACTGACTCCTCGAGTAGTTGACGCAGTTTGGGTGATTGTGGACCGTCTGACTAAAACAGCTCGTTTCATACCGATACGACCTCAGTATACACTGGAAAGGTTAGCAAAGCTGTATGTGGATAATATTGTCCGATTACATGGTGTTCCAGAAAGTATTGTGTCTGATAGAGATCTACGATTTACTTCCAAGTTTTGGGAGAGATTGTAAAAGGCTATGGGTACAACGTTGAAGTTCAGTACTGCATTCCACCCACAGACAGATGGACAGTCAGAGCGTACAATCCAGATTCTAGAAGATATGCTACGAGCATGTGTAATTGATTTCAAAGGGTCATGGGATGAAAAGTTACCATTGATCGAGTTCGCTTATAACAATAGCTATCAGGCTACTATACAGATGTCACCTTATGAAGCACTGTATGGCAGGAAGTGTCGAACTCCTTTGTTTTGGAATGAAGTTGGAGAACGTAGTATTATTGGGCCAGAATTTATTGAAGAGACTTTCCGAGTGGTCGACATTATCAAGGAAAGAGTAAGAACGGCTCAGAATCGTCAGAAGCAATATGCAGATACTCGACGCAGAGGTTTGGAGTTCGCCGTAGGTGATAAAGTATTTTTGAAGGTATCGCCTATGCGAGGATTGAAAAGGTTTGGACAGAAAGGGAAACTAAGTCCAAGATATGTCGGGCCATATGAGATTCTAGCTAAGCGTGGTAAAGTGGCTTATCAGTTGGCACTACCACCATCTATGTCGAGTTTGCATGATGTATTTCACATTTCCCTATTGAAAAAGTATGTCAAGGATCCAACGCACGTTTTGACAATAGATTTGTCAGAATTGACTGAAGATTTGACCTTTGAAGTAACGCCAACTGAAATCACCAGTCGAAAGGTTCAACGACTACGCAACTGAGATATCTATTATGTTAAGGTCACATGGAAAAGTAGAGACATGGAAGAAATTACTTGGGAAGAAGAAAGTGCAATGCGAAAGCAATACCCTCACTTATTTGATTCAGAAGGTACGTACAATTTTGAGGACAAAATTTTTATAAGTAGGGGGGAGTTGTAAAACCCGTGTCAATCTAACCCAGTCTTACCACTTTGAACTATGTTTACCTATCATGGTCGAGTCAAATGGACCAAGGGCATGAAGGAGATCGAGATCCCAGGTATCAAATCGACCCAAAAACACTTAATTTTAGGGGAGGGTCGCATACCCAGCCAAGGAGGGTTGGACCCCCCAAGAACAGAAAGTCAAACCCTCAAATTTAAAGGGAGGGTCGGACATCTTGAATCCTAGGGTCGACGGGATCAACGACCCTCGCATCGACCCTCAGTTTCTGTCGAAACTGAAATTAGAAAATTTCCTAATTTTCGATTGGGATTCTTTCCTAATCTCAAAGGGACTTATTTTAGGATGTTCCTACTCTATTTAAAGGACGTCTCTAGGCCTCTTTCACTCCTTTCACAACCCTAATTGAATTAAGAGAAAGAGAAGAGAAGGAAAAGAGGAAGAAGAGAAAGAGAAGAGAATTTAGCCAAAAGAGAAGAGTTGTAAAAAAGGAGTATTCTTCTCAGGTATGGATACTAATTCCATGAGTTTCTATAGACCTTAGGTTAGATATTGATGAGAATGTGATCTCGAAGAAACCCAAACCACCAATTATGGTTAGGTTTTCATGGAAACCATAGAAGAATGTATGAAAACTATTTTAGATGGATTATACATGGTTCCAGACCATGGGATGAATGTAGAATGGAATGTAAGAGTAAGCCATAGGATCCCAAGCACGAATAATGGACTAAAAGAGGGAATTGGACCAAAGTGCACCGAGGGTCGCACCGAGGGTCGATGACCATCCGACCCTAGGTGATCCTGACCATCGACCCTCAGTGTTCGGGAAGTTCAGAGTTTGGGGAGGGTCGCACCCAGGGTCGATCATGACTCTGACCCTACCTCCGACCCTCAGTTGACAGAATGGTTTTTAAATTTTGAATTTATTCTAATTAAATTCTATCGACTTTGTTAGGTCTTCTAGTAATATAATAACATTATAAAGGTGATTCTAAAGCTTGGAAAAGTATCTATTAGCAAGCTAAGGTGAGGAAACGGAACTCTAAACTAATTGGTTAATAACAAACTATTTTCTCTTTTCTTGAGTCCAATGCCATGCTTGATTCTATGCGAATATGTTTGTAATGTGCATACAACATGCCATCCAATATTTCTATTACTTGTTCATGCATATTTATTTTATTGTTTATAACATGATGATGATGTTGATGATAGGAATAGGCATGTGATTGTATGTGTGTGGTTGGTGTACTTGATGCAAGCGAGTATCAGGGGAGGTGTGATGAGAACGTCAATAAATGTTAACCTTTGGCGGGTCTCAATACTTTAGTTCTATCTCTAACTCAAGTCTTGTACATTAGCATCGTCGTATCACCATTACTTTAGCAGAACTATTATGTAGTAGAGTATCAGGGGAGGTGGTATCGGTCCTTGTAGTCTCTGACTCTACCGGGGGGCCTTAGCTCTATCTCTATGGACATTCTGAGGGTTGCTGGGGTGAGGCCTTGGATACACTATTTGGCATTAGGATTGGTTAGTTGCGAGCCCAGTTTGCAAGCCCTCGCTAACAGGGGCTTACGTGTTAGTATGGTATTATATAGCAATAAACGTTAATCTTTGTTGTATAATGTCATGATTAGGGTGGATGGGGACGACGATAAACGTTAACCTTCGGACGGACTTCCACACCCTGTGTATAGAGGCGGGGTCAATAAACGTTAACCTTTGACCACCCAACCTTTCTATTGCACATTGCAAACTATAAACCAGACCAAAGATATGAATTGATTGCATGCATATGTATTGTTGCATTGTTTTGTCTACTCACTGAGCCGTGATGTGTGCTCACCCCTCGACATCGAATATTTTTAGTTGATGATGCAGGTTATACGGTTGAAGATTTTATGAATGCTCCATCATACGGGAACGTGGCGGAGATGGAAGCTGAAGCTGAAGTAGATACACATGACTCCTCTTGTGAGTGCAACTCATGTGTATTCGATTAGAATTTTCTTAGTTTTCTTTATTTGAATTTAATAAAGACATGTATTTGATAATTATTTATGTCCCAGTTGATACTGAATAATTTGCTATTTAATATTTGTATCACAGCAGATTCTCAGTTCATTTTATTGTAAGATTTTCGCTATTGTATATTTACTCTGATTATGATTACGGATGTGTGGGAGTTTAGATAACGTGGGGATAGCCTACTTGAGATCCCAATTGAATCGTTGGTTTGCTAGCGGTTCATCACACCATTCTGAACAGTGTGGAATTGGGGTGTGACAGAGGCTGTCGGAAAATTCCATGTGGAATGGCGGCAAAAATGGTCTATGAAATGATAGAGAGAGAAAAACCAATTTTGGCCAAACCCAGCTCAACCCAACTTAGTCCAACTCAGCCCGGCCCAAGTCAAACCAGTCTAGACCAAATCTGATCAGCCCATGTGCATGCATATTATGCATTATACTTTATTTTGCATATTTTATTATATATATTATACTATATATTATATGCATTATGCATCATATATGTAAAGTGTGATATATCTATACATGAAGGAAGGATGATAGCCATGTGTCGACTAGATGGAACGAGGATTGGAAAGGTGATGGATTAGAAAGGAAAGAAGAAGATTAAGGCAAGAAGAGGACTGGCCGACTAAGAGAAAAAAAGGGAAGAGGAGAGAGAGACGGACAGATTGAGAGGGAGAAGAAGGAAAGAAGAAGAAAAGGAAAGAAGGAAAGAGAGACGGACAGATTGAGAGGGAGAAGAAGGAAAGAAGAAGAAAAGGAAAGAAGGAAAGAGAGACGGACAGATGGAGAGGGAGAATAATGAAAGAAGAAGAAAAGGAAAGAAGAAAAGAGAGATGGACAAATTGAGAGGGAGAAGAAGGAAAGAAGGAGGAGAGACGGATAAAAGGAAAACGAAAGAAAAGGAGAGAAGACGTGAGGAAGAGAGGGGATTTTCTAATGTGGGGAGTGAGAGAGAGATTGAGTGGAGAAGAAAAGGAAAAGAAAAGGAGAGAAGACGTGAGGAAGAGAGGGAATTTTCTATTTTGGGGAGTGAGAGAGAGATTGAGTGGAGAAGAGGGAGAAAAGATAAAAAAAAAAAGAGGAAAAGGAATTGAGGGGAAAAAAAAAAAGAGGGAGCGAGAGGAAAAAAGGGGAAGACGGTCAGATTGAGGGGGCTGGTGTCTAACGGTGAGTAGGGAGAAAGAAAAGAGAAAGCGGGATCGGTGAGAGAAGTGGGGAGAAAAAAAAAAGAGAGTTTGAGGGAGCTGAGATTAAGAGAGGGGAGTTTTAGAGAAAGAAGGGAGGAAACCAATTGGAAGAGCTAAGGAAAAGAGAAGAATAAGAGATGAAGAAGAATAAGTGCACTCAGCCATTGGATCCAGGTAAGGTTTTGTCTTTGTTTTCTTTTTCTGATTTGTTCTTATTATAGATGATCAAGAGAGAGAGAGAGAAGAGAAGAGAGTGCACCCACCTCATCATTTAACTCACCTGCAAAACCTCATCATCATCACCTCTTTTCACTAGATCACCAACCTGAAACCCATTGATCATCCCATAACTAGCATGTGTCACTACTTATTCCCATCACCAAAAGTTACCTTCCCACATGTTGTAACCCAATCCATCCACTTAACAGTCCCCACATGCACCACCTTACCATTACCCTATCCCATCTATCCACTATCATCGAAACTGTGGTGGTGATGATTTGGTCTTAGTTTAGGTTCTTTATTATTATTTTATTTTATTTCTTTTGTTTGTTTTTCTTGACAGTCTATTGTGGTTGTACATATTTTCTATTAGAATATTTATTTAGTCTTTTGTCTCTTTGATATCTTAATTGGGTTATATATTAGGTAATTTTCTTTTAACTTAGTCTTTGTTATATATTAATTCGGTTGTATGAATATTATGTATTAGTTCTCTTTGTTATTATTTATTTTTCATATACATTATACCTTATTATTACATGTGTAGTGACGCGCATGTATATTTTATTTATTTATTTTTTCCATGTCTTAATATTATGTTTTTTTTTTTGTATATTATTTATTATTACATGTATGTTGTTTTTTTATCTGAACATTATTTTTACTATCACATGTATATTGTTTTCATATTTACTTTCATCCTTATTTTTACTTTGTGTATATATTGTATTATATTATTTTAGATGTGTATTATTTATATTTATTTTTATGTGTATGTTATTTATGTTTATTTTTCCATGAATAAATATTATATTATTGTTATTTTTACATGTACATTATTTTCTTATTTATCTTTGACAAGCATATTTTTTAGAATAGCACATTGCTATGTTGGAATTTCGTTACCATATCTGGATGATCACTGCTATATTCGGATTGCTTACTTGCCATGTTTGGATTATTTACATGATCATTACTATGTTTGGATGTGCACTGTCACTTGCTATATTGATTCTCACATGCTTTGCTTATTTTTATATGCTTTGCTTGATTTTTACATGTTTTGCTTGATTCTCACATGCTTTGCTTAACTTTCACGTCATATTGGATGCACACTTTGACTATTATTTTTGGAATGTTTTCACATGTCATATTAGATGCACATTTTAACTGTTATATTTGGAATGCTATCATTGATGTATTTGGAATGTTATCACTGCTATAGTTGGAATGCTTTCACCTATCATATTTGATTTTTGAAAGAAATAAAAATAGAAAGAATGATTATGGAAAGAACAATTAGGGCAAGATAAACCCTAGATAAAAAAACAATAATTAGGGTAGGAAACCCTAAAAATGGAGAGAACAATTAGTGCAAGATAAACCCTAAAATGAAAAGAACAGATATGGAAAGATAAACCCTAGAATAGAGAGAACAATTAGGGAAAGATAAACCCTAGAATTGAAAAGATAGAGAGAAAGGGTAAAAAACCCTAAAAATGAAAATTACAACCAAAAGGATAGGAAACCCTAGAAACCTAAAATGGAAATACAACAATGGTAGGAGTTTAGGTCTCATCCCTAGATCCTATTGACAAAAATGGAAAGTATTTGGTACACATCCCAAATCTGAATTATAGGAATTTAGGTCTCATCCCTCGATACTATTGACAAAAATGGTAGGAATTTGGTACACATTCTCAATTCGACTCTCACAATCTTTTCTTACTACGTCGTACCTGATTTCTAGGGCAAACCCTAGAATACGTAGGCAATTTGGAAGTCCCAAATATGGTACGAAGCCACCCATCCACCATTCATCCAGCATAAACTTCAACTTGAACAAAGAATTTAATTGAAGCACATACATAAATCACTTCCATAATCTTTAATCACACAACCCATTTCGAACTATCTTTTGGACTTAATTTTTAGGATTGGAATACGCAGGCAGTTTGAGATGTCATACATGTCTCAGATTCAGTCCAAGATCGAACCTTCTTTGGTCCGATTCACTGTATAGTATTGTACTCATTGCTTGTATATTTGCTTTAAAACATGATTGGCTGAACCCTAGGTTAAAATATCTTAGCAACTTAGTTTAGAACATGTCCATTAAACCCTAGTCATCCAGTTGACCAAGCACAATCAAAATTAGTGTTTAAGGAAAGTTTAGGAGGCCGATATTGAATAGGTTGTTTGGCTGCCTAACACATTTCCATAACTGTACCTTGAATACTTACCCGATCTCTTGCAGACCAAAGAACTGATACATTGGATTATGAGTCAATAGAAGTCTTACCTTAGGGTGAGGCTATATATTTTAAAGGTCCTAGACCTTAATCTAGGTGGCGACTCCAACAAAACTATGATCTTCATTGTTACATGTATTTTATCCCGAGGAGGCTCATCATTTCTCATTGTCCTCACAGTGGTATGCCCCTATTCTTATTGTTTTGACCACTTTATATGGTCTTTCCCAATTTGGAGTCAACTTTCCTTGTTTTATGGGTTCCAAAGCCTAGGCCTTTCTTAGAACCAGGTCTCTTACCTGGAACACTTGTTCGCTTACTCTTTTATTGTAATGGTTTGCCATGCGAGCTTGATACGAGGCATTCTTTTGTTGGGCAGCTTCTCAGACTTCTTTAAGTATGTCGATGCCTATAAGCATATTTTCTCTGTTTGTTTCTTCATCGAAGTTTGCTGTCCAGAACATTCTGTACACAACCTCGATGGGTATGACTGCTTCTGCCCCATGGCTAAGCATGAAGGGTGTTTCCCCCGTGGGTGTTCAATTGGTCGTTCTATATGACCAAATGACGCTGGAAAGTTCTTCGACCCACTTTCTCCATTCTTCACTCAATCTGCTCCACAGCCCACTCATTATTTCTTAATTTATCCCTTCCTCTTGCTTTATTCTTTTCTTCAGTCCCTCGAGGATGGTCCTGTTGGTAACCTCAACCTGGCCATTAGCCTTAGGGTGATGTACCAAGGTAAAGTGTTGCGCTATCCAATATTGTTGGCAGAAGGTTTGGAATTTGCTTGAGTCAAACTTCTTCCCGTTGTCGATGATTGCTACCTAGGGTATTCTATGTCAGTAGACCATAGAGAGCTTAAAGAATTCGGTTACCTTCTGGGCTATAATTTTTGGCATCGATTCTACCTCGATCCACTTGGTGAAATAGTTGATGGCCACTATGAGGAACTTACTTTGTTTCAGCCCTATGACGAATGGTCTCAGAATGTCCATTCCCCATAATGCAAATGGTATTGGGCTGGTGATTGGATGTGGTAGTGCAGCTAGTTGATGTTGGATCTTGGATGCTTCTCGCATTGTATGCATTTTTTTATCTATTCTTTACACTAGTTGTCACACGCCAATTCTGGTTTAACCAGAATGGTGTGATGAACCACCAATAAATCAACGGTTCACCTAAGATCTCACATAGGTTGTACCCACCATATCAAACCACACACGCATTCCACATTAATAATCAGAGGTAATAAATAAATAAGCGAAAGTCATACAGATAATGAACTGAGAGTCTAACAGTGATAAATATGTATTTAATCCAATTATCTCCAAGCCACAAGACATAAAAATAAATAATCAATTACATATCCGATGTTCAAACTATAACTAAACCTAAGAAAAAACACATTGGTTGCACTGCGCATCTTCTTCAGCTTCTACGTCCATCGCAGCAATATGTCCATACGTTGGCGCATTCATATATTCTTCAACGGTAGGACCTGCATCATCAACTAAAAATATTTGACGTCGAAAGAGTGAGCACACATCATGGCTCAGTGAGAAAATAAAACAATGCAACAAACATATGCATGCATTCAATTCATATCTTTCGTCTAGTTTATAAGTTTACAATGTGCTATAGAAAGGTTTGGTGATCGTCGCACCTCTATACACGAGTGTGTGAATCCACCCAATGGATCAAACACCATTGCCATCCCACATGGACCCATCATGGAATAGAGATAGAGCTAAAGTATCTGGATCAAACACCGCAGAACACTTCCCTTGATGCCCTACCCATACCAACACGTAAACCCCTATTGGTGAGGACTTGCAAACTAGGCTCGCAACTAATCAATCCTAATCCCAAACAGTGTATCCAAGGCCTCACCCCAGCATCCCTCAATACGTCCATAGAGATAGAGCTAAGGCTCCCCATCAGAGTCAAAGACCACACGGTCTGAGACCACCTCCCCTGATGCCCTACGACGTAATAGTTCTGCTAAGGTTAAGGCAATACGATGATGTTAGTGGGCTAGAGTCTGGTCACGAGGTCGAAGACCACCATGCCACATCCTCCCCCTGAGGCTCGACTCGCATCCAACACACCAACTACACACATACATTCACATGTCTATTCCTAGCTTCATCATCATCATCATGTTATAAATAAATGGAATTAAATATACATGAACAGTAATAGTAGGAATATTGGATGACATGTGAGATGCACATTATAAGCATACAAGCATAGAATCAATCATGGCATTGGACTCAATAAAAATAAATAGTTTGTTATTATCCAATTAGTTTAGGTCTTGTTTCCTCACCTGTTAGCAATTCTCGATGTCCTTCCAAGCCTTGAAAATCTCTTTGAATTGATTTAACATCCTAAAAGTTATATGAATGTAAGTTAGGGTTCATATGTGACATGTTACAGTAGTTGAAAATCAAAACAGAGCACTGATAGGTGCCTGATTGGTCCTATGGTCTCATGTTGTATCGACCTTACCGTCTACGGTCGATACCTTACGGTCGCATATGGTGCGACCATAGCTGCGACCATATGATTTCTAAGATCTTCCCGAATGCCTATGGTTGATCCTCTGGTCATACTGGCCATGCTATGGTCGACCGTAGCTGCGACCTTGAGATTTCTGGTCACAGTCTACCTAAAATTCGAGTTCTTCCTGGGTTAATTCTTCTGTTCTTCAATGGGGTTTATCCTAAGGTCATCCTATGGCCATATCATAATAGGTTGATATGGTATATCCTCCATAGAAGTCTTATTCCTTAGAGTTTACATCTCATGAGATTCGTTTCATACATTTGCCTGTGATAGAGAGTCAATCCCTTCTCAGAAAACTCTTCACCTTAGATTTTTCTTCTTCTCCTTCTCTTCCTTCTCTTCCTTCTCTTTCTCTAGGGTTTACTAATGTTCTAAATGAGTGAAAAGGGCTGAGGGACGTCCTTTATATAGAGAAAACTCTCCATATAAAGTCCTCTTTCAATTAGGAAAACAATCCCTTAGTTTAGGAAAGTTTCCAAAACTCAGAGTCGGATCTGGGTTCTCACGGTCGATCATACGGTCTCATGAACCGTCAATCGTAAGGTCGAAATCATCGGCCGTGGGATTATGGATTTGAGATTTTTGGTTCCCTTCCTTATGGTCGACCATACCTACCCAGGCATGCGACCATAGGTATGTTTTTAGTGTTTTTAACTCGATTCTCATACCTGGTTTGTGATCTATCTTCACACGCTCGGTCCACTTAGCCCAGGAATGATGGGAAGACCTGGCTTGACACGGTTAGACTAAGTTAGTAGAGTGTGGGTCTTATAACTCCCCCCTCTTATAAATTTCATCCTCGAAATTTACACATACCTTCCGAGTCGAATAGGTGAGGATATTGCTTCCACATAGTGTTTTCTTCTTCCCATGTAACTTCTTCTACATTTTGGCTTCTCTAAGTAACCTAAACGTAGTAAATGTCGTGGTTGCAAAGACGTTGCACCATCCGGCTAGTGATCTCAAAAGGTACTACTTCAAACGTCAAATCTTCAATCAAATCTGATGGATCCGTTGTTAACACATGTGTTGAATCTCTGACGTACTTCTTCAGTAATGAGATATGAAATACATCATGCGCACTTGTCATGGACAGTGGTAGTGCTAACTGATATGCTATTTTTCCACGTCTATCTAGAACTTTATAAGGTCTAATATATCTGGGACACAGTTTTCCCTTCTGTCCAAATCTTTTCAAACCACGCATAGGAGATATTTTCAAAAATACCTTATCACCTATGGTGAATTCGAGATCTCGGTGTCGATTATCTGCATATTGCTTCTGACGGTTCTGAGCTATTTGGACTCTTTCCTTGATAATGTCGACTACTCGACTTCAACAAACTCTGGTCCAACAATAATACGTTCTCCAACTTCATTTTAAAACAAAGGAGTTCAACATTTCCTACCATACAGTGCTTCATAGGGTGACATATGTATAGTCACTTGATATGTGAGACCCGTATCGAACTAACCAGTCTTACCACCTTGTACCAGGTCTATCAATCATGGTTGAGCCAAATGGACCAAGTGCGTGAAGGAAATAGCGAGATCAGGTATTAAACTGACCCAAAATAGTGAAATAGGGGGCAGGGTCGCATACCCAAATAGGCAGGGTCGGACCCCCCTCATTAGGGAGTCAGACCCCTAAAATTTTGACCGAGGGTTGGACAATGTAGACCTGAGGGTCAACGGGATCTCCGACCCCCTCATCGACCCCCTCATCGACCCCTTCATTGCTGACAGAAACCGTAAATAGGAATCTTTCTAAATTTCAAGGGGATTCTTTCCTAATCTCAATGGGACTTATTTTGAGAGGTTCTCCTCTATAAATAGGACGTCCCTTAGTCTCTTTCACTCCTTTCGAAATCCTAATTGAAAATGAGAGAAAGAGAAGAGAAGGAAAGTTGGAGAAGAAGACTAAAGAGAAAAATTCAGAGAAACTTCTGAATCTCTGCAAACCTAAGGTATGGGTATGCTTCCATTAATGATTTAAGACCTTAGAATAGTTCATGAAAAGAGTATGATCTAGGATAAACCCAAATCATCCATCCATGGGAAGATTTCAATGAAATCCATGGAGGGAATCATGGTAGGCAAGTAAGGAAGTAACCTGGAGTTTTAAGCCATAGAACAAGCATAGAATGGATTGTGGAAGTAAGCCATAGGACCCAAACATGAAAGAATGGACTGTAGGATGAAAAGGTCGACTCAAACCACGTGGGGTCGCACGTGGGGTCGATTGGGAATCGACCCTACCAGACCATAGGATCGACCCCCAGCATTCGGGAAGTTCAGGGATGCGGTGGTCGCACCCAGGGTCAATGGAACATCCGACCCTGGCATCGACCCTACCCCTAGGGGTCACAGAAAACAGCTACCCTACCTGTGACCCTCGCTTAATAGCAAGCCTAAAATTATCGAAATGAATTCTAATTAAAATCTATTGACTTGTTAGGTTTTTCTATTGATATAAAAGTGATTCTTAAAGCTTGAAAGAGGATCTATACTCAAGAAAAGGTGAGGAAACAAGACCTAAACTAATTGGCTAATAATAAACTATTTTTTTTATTTTCTTGAGTCCAATGCCATGACTGATTTTATGCGTGTATGCTTGTAATGTACATTCAACATGTCATCCAATATTCCTGCTATTAATGTTCATGCATATTTACTTCTATTTTATTTATAACATGATGATGATGATGATGCTAGGAATAGGCATGTAAATGTATGTGTGTGGATAGTGTGCTTGATGTGAGTGGAGCATCAGGGGGAGGACGTGACATTGTGGTTCAGCCTGATTACTAGACTCTAGCTCTATCTCTACTCAAGTCTTCCCCATTGACATCGTCATATCGCCATTACCTTGGCAGAACTATTACGTCGTAGGGTATCAGGGGAGGTGGTCTCGGACCGTGTAGTCTTCGACTCTGCCGAGGGGCCTTAGCTCTATCTCTATGGACGTATTGAGGGATGTTGGGTGAGGCCTTGGGTACACTGTTTGACATTAGGATTGGTTAGTTGCGAGCCCAGTTTGCAAGCCCTCGCCAGCAAGGTTCGATTAGATTTTTATTTGAACTATTAAGGAAATATAATTGATATTTTATTTACTTATGTCTCGATTGATACAACATAATTTGATATTTTATTTATGATTATCACAGTTAGATTCCTCAGTTCATTTAATATTAAGACTTCGGCTATTGTGTATTTATTCTGATTATGGTTGTGGATGTGTATGGTTTAGTTTACAAGGACACAGCCTATTAGAGATCCTGGTTAAACCGTTGGTTTATTAGCGGTTCATCACACCGTTCTGAATGGTACGGAATTGGGGTGTGACATGATAGCTGTTGTTATAAGCGAACTCTATCAATGGTAATTTCTCATCCCATGATCCTTTGAAATCAATGACACAAGCTCGAAGCATGTCTTCTAAAATCTAAATAGTACACTCCAACTGCCTGTCTGTCTAAGGATGGAATGCAGTACTAAACTTCAATGTTGTACCCATAGCCTTCTGTAATCCTTCCCAAAACTTTGAGGTAAAGCATGGGTCTCTGTCAAACACAATGCTTTCAGGTACACCATGTAATCGGACAATATTATCTACATAAAGCTTAGCTAACCTCTCTAGGGTATACTGAGGTCGTATAGCTATGAAACGAGCTGTCTTGGTCAAACGATCCACAATCACCCAGACCGCATCAACTACTCGGGGAGTCAATAGTAACCCGGTGACGAAATCCATTGTGATGCAGTCCCATTTCCATGTTGGTTCTAGCAATGGCTGCAACAATCCTGCAGGTCTTTGCCTTTCAGCCTTTACTTGCTGACAATTCAAGCATTGAGACACAAATTTAGCTACATCTGCTTTCATTCCTCTCCACCAATATAGTTTCTTCAGATCATGATACATTTTCGTACATCCAGGATGTATCGAATAAGCGGTGGTGTGAGCTTCCTTCATTAGTCTGTGTCTAATATCCATGTCTTCATTTTTAGGAACACATCCTTCCTTTATATTTTAATACCTTTTCAATGTCCAATGTGAACTCAGGAGTAGTCCTACCTTTTTTGAGGTCTTCCTGTACCGTTCTCAGATAAGGGTCAAATTTAATAGTAGCTTTCACTTCGTCTAATAGATCAGGTACAATCTTCAATGTAGCAAACATGTTTGAGAATAGATGAATAAACCCTTGGTCAGTTGATTCATTCGAAATATCAATCATGAGCTGCTCTTTACCATAATTAAATACTCTCCATGTGACACATGCCACAGTATTTGCACTAACATCTTCTTGGGATATTGTCATTGCTTTCGTGCTTAGTGCTTCAGCAACTACATTAGCTTTTCTTGGATGATACTGGATATTGCCGTCATAATCCTTCAATAATTCCAGTCAACTTCTTTGTCGCATGTTCAACTCCTTTTGATTAAAAAGATGAGTAAGACTCTTTTTATCTGATTTAATCTGAAATTTCTCTCCATACAAATATTGTCCCCATAACAGCATGTGTTACTACTGCTAATTCCAAGTCATGAGTGGAATAGTTATTTTCATGTGTCTTCAGTTGTCTTGAGGCATACGCAACTACTTATTTTCCTTGCATAAGCACACATCCTGAACCTAACCCAGACGCCTCAGTATACAAGGTAAATGGTTGTCCTGGGATCAGAATAGTCAAGATGGGAGCTGATATCAATCTAGCCTTCAATGTTTGAAAACACTCTTCACATTTATCGGTCCAAAAAAACTTTTCTCCTTTCTTTGTTAGACTAGTGAGAGGTACGGTGATTCTAAAGTAATCTTCCACGAATCGTCGATAATAACCAGCTAAACCTAGGAAACTTTTGATTTCTGCAACATTCTTAGGTGCTTCCCATTTCACAATGGCTTCAATCTTGCTAGCATCCACTTTAATTCCTTCAGTGGATACAACATGGCCTAAGAAAGTGACTTCATTTAACCAGAACTCACACTCAGTAAATTTTGCGTAAAGCTTCTCTTTTCTTAGTCGCTGCAGAGCGGCTCTTAGATTTGTGACATGAGTTTCTTTGTCCTTGGAGTAGACTAGTATGTCGTTAATAAATATAATGACTAACGTATCAAACATATCATGGAATACCCGATTCATTAGTTCCATAAAAGTTACGAGTGCATTAGTTAATCCAAAAGACATGACTAAAAATTCATAATGTCCATATCTGGTTCTGAATGCTGTCTTTGGAATATCACCTTCCATAATCTTCAACTGATGGTTTCTTAACCGAAGATCAATTTTGGAGTACACTTTGGCACCTTGCAACTGATCGAATAAGTCATCGATCCGAGGCAACGGGTATCGATTCTTGATTATAAGCTTATTCAATTCTCAATAATCTATACCCAGTCGAACGCTACCGTCCTTCTTTTTCACGAACAATACTGGCGCTCCCCATGGTGATATGCTGGGTCTGATATAACCCTTGTCCAGTAATTTCTGTAACTGTACCTTTAGTTCTTTTTGTTCAGTAGGAGCCATTCGATAGGGTGCTTTTGATACTTGTGCAGCTTCGGGTATAAGATCTATAACTAACTCTGTCGCTCGATCGGGTGGTAGTCCTGGTAGTTCCTCAGGAAATACATCCAAAAATTGACGCACAACGTCAATATCCTCCATTCGTGGTGCTTCCTTGGTAAGGTCAACCATGGATACTAGATACCCAATTCTTCCTTTCTCGAGGCATTTTCTAGCCTTCAATGTAGAGAGAATGAGTTTTCATTTATGGAGAAGTTTGGTTCCCGCAAAACTAAACTCTGCTTGTTCCTTGTCTTTAAATGTCAATTTCTTTTCTACACATAGTAGGTTTGCTGAGTGCCGAGCTAACCAATCCATTCCCAGATCACGTTAAAGTCTACCATCTCAAGTTGAATTAAGGTTGCATCCAAAATCTTCTCGTCGATAAAAACTAGACATAGTCCATAACCTTTGTCTAGCTCCACTTCTAATCCCATAAGTGATCGTACAAGCAGTTTGTAGTCTAAAGGTCTGAGGGGTAGATTTAACTTCTATCCAAAGGACACAGCTATAAAAGAATGACTAGCTCCAGAATCAAAGAGTACTCTGGCGGGTAAGCCATTAATAGGTACTATACCTGTGATTTTATTTTATTTAGTCTGCATGCTCACACAAGGTAGTACAAAAAGAAAGGTTCAGGTCATACCTGTGAATTCCTTCAGCTTCAACTTTAGGAAACGCTCGATCAGTCTAGAGTGAACAAGTTGATACTGTGTATATACTTCATACATAGGCGGTTGGTACTGATAATTACCTTGGTTATACTCGTCTTGCGGTGCTTCAGGGTTTTGCACTTGGCCTTGTACTACTGGTGTTTGTGGTGGTGCTTGAGGTATAGTATTGCTACTACTAGGTGCAGTACTAGCTTGTCCTGTAGGTCGAGGTGTTGTGTTTGCAGCTGGGAAAGCAATTCTCATAGCAGCTTGCATGTTGGCTTGCACTTGTTGTATTTGCTGCAATTATTGTGTTAAATTCATCACCGCAGTAGCCAAATCTATAGGTGGTACAGGTAGGTTCGTTGGGTTAGCTTGGGTGTACACATTCTGAGGTGCAGTATTTTGAGTCCCAATATTTCCATCTTGTTCTTGCTGACCTTCATTATCATTAGTCTCCATAGGTGGTGGAGATGGGTTTGCATTTTGTCTCCTCTACTTACTCTGCATCCAGCCATTTAAACTCTTGGTTGAATGGTACTTGGCAAGGCTTGTACATGTGAGACAAGATATGATGATAGTATGGGGTTAGTCTCACAATGGAAGGCGAGAGAAAAACAAAATCAGTAAGCAAAAGTTCAAACAGAATCAAAATGTAGACAACAGTAGGTCATACGGTCAATGGCCTACGATTGCATGTTGTGCGACCTTAGGTGCATCCATCACATCCCTGGCAACTTACTGAGACCCTATGGTCGATCATACAGTCAATGCTACGGTCGATGGTTTTGGTCGAATTATGCGACCATAAGATCCAAAATCAGTTTTAAAAACCTATTTTCGAAAGTTTCCCTCTCATTTCTTCTTCTTCTTCCTTCTATGGTCACCTCAACTCGCCTCCAGTGAGTTGCTACAGTGTCGAACATACAAACTTGGTGATATTTTTTGCTTCGATCTATGACCCACATTCTATTACATAAGATATGTTCTCTACTCTCTTCCATTTTTAAGCTTTCATACCTAGGGTTTTTGTCATTTGTAGGGTTTTCTTCTAATTAATATTTTTCTAACCATAAAAATTTGATTTTTATTGGGGGATTTTGCTATTGGCCACCCAATGGTTGAAAGCCCTCAAGAAAATTTGAGTTTCATCGGTTGGTTTGGTAAAAATTTCAAAATTTCTATTTTTGACCTAAAATTTGGGGTTTTTGCCTAATTGCCAAAAATTTTCAAATTCGACCTTCCTAGTTAAAATTTCCGATTGGATATGCATTGCAGGGTGGTTTGGGACCTATGTAAGTCCACCTACCCAAAGTTTGGGTGAAAAGTAAGGCTTTTTCTCATTTTACGTTGTTATGCTGTCAAATTTTTTCAAATTTTCTAACTTGTTTTCTTGTTTTCTTTTCTTACAGCTATCATGGTTCGCACCAAGGTTCCTCGAGTTCATGACCCACTTCGCTTCAGGTCTGTGGAAGCAGAAGTGCAATACCCTTGGTTTGACTAAAAGAAGGTTGAAGGGGGTAGATGTGTGAACCTAGCCTACTTGGTCCTGTTTGATGTGGAGAGGGCATTTGGTGATATGGGCTGGCATTTAGTGATCCTATATGAGGCTTGCACTCTCCCGGACTTGGTTAAGCAGTTCTACTGTCACCTTCAGGTGGAGGGTGACCTAGATGTAGAGAGGGGCATAGAGCTTCGGATCACCTGCTGGGTGAAAGGGGTTCCAATTTCTTTCAACTATCAGGAGTTGGCTGTTCTCCTAAGTATCTCCAATGATGGCCAGTTGATTTACTGTGCATCCAGAAAGCCATAGTTTCTTTCCGCACAGATGCGTGCAGAGATCGATAGTCAAATTCTTCGGGATGACTGCTAGGAGGTAAAAGCAGTCAACCTGCGTCCAGAGCCACGTGTCTACAACAAGATTATCCAATTTAATCTGATTCCCCAGGGCGAACATTATGAGATGATCTCTCAGCTGACTCAGTACCTGCTGTATTGTATCTGTACTAGGCAATCTATCTACCTCCCATACATTATTCTCCGGACTATGCACCGAGCTACATTGCCTGACTCGAGAGGCAACTTGCCCTATGGGTGGCTGATCTCCACCTTGCTCGCTCGTCTACAAGTGGACCTAGTGGATGAGAGGATCGTTGACGACACCTTCTCAGTTGACCTTGACTGGGAGGCCATCAGCAGGATGGGTATGAGAGAGATACAGGTTAGTGATGATGAGAGGAATGATATGAAACGTCCTCTCACTTGGGTAGCGGCAGCAGATGCAGAGGCAACAGCAGCAGCAGTAGTAGAGGTAGCAGCAGAGGCACACGAGGGTGGTGATGAGGAGGATGATGATCGGATGTACATGGATGTGGACGCCATCCCTCCCCATCGCCACAGCATTCTTGTAAGACCCGTGTCAATCTAACCCGGTCTTACCACCTTGAACCAGGTTCACCTATCATGGTCGAGTCAAATGGACCAAGGGCGTGAAGGAGATCGAGATCCCAGGTATCAAATCGACCCAAAAATACTTAAAATAGGGGAAGGGTCGCACACCCAGCTAAGCAGGGTCGGACCTCCCAAAACAGAAAGTCAGACCCTCAGTTTTGGAGGGAGGGTCGGACAGTTTAAGACCCTAGGGTCGACGGGATCATCGACCCTCGGTTCCTGCCGAATATAGAAATTAGGAAATTTCTATATTTTTTATTGGGATTCTTTCCAAATCTTAATGGGACTTATTTAGGATGTTCCTAGTCTATTTAAAGGACGTCCCTAAGCCACTTTCACTCCTTTCACAACCCTAATTGAATTGAGAGGAAGAGAGGAGAAGGAAAAGAGGAAGAAGAGAGGCAAGGAAGAGAACCTAGCAAAAAGGAGAAGAGTTGCAGAGAAAGATTAATCTTCTCAGGTATGGATACTAATTCCATGAGTTTCTATAGACCTTAGGATAGTTATTGGAGAGAGAGTGATCTCGGAGAAACCCAAACCATCCATCCATGGTTAGGTTTTCATGGAAAACCATAGGTGGATGCATGAAAACTATTTAGATGGATTATACATGGTTTCAGACCATGGAATGGATGTAGAATGGAATGTAGGAGCAAGCCATAGGACCCCAAACACGAAGAATGGATTAAAAAGTGGAAATTGGACCAAAGTGCACCAAGGGTCGCACCGAGGGTCGATGACCATCCGACCCTAGGTGTTTCTAACCATCGACCCTCAGCATTCGGGAAGTCTAGAAAGAGGGGAGGGTCGATAGACCCATCGACCCTAGCATCGACCCTAGCATCGACCCTCAGTTAACATAATGGTTTTTAAATTCAGAATTTATTCTAATTAATTCTATCGACTTTGTTAGGTTTGCTAGCAATATAATAACATTATAACGGTGATTCTAAAGCTTGGAAAAGTATCTATTAGCAAGCTAAGGTGAGGAACCTTAACCCCAAACTAAATTGGTTAATAATAAACTGTTTTCTATTTCTTGAGTCCTATGCTATGCTTGATTCTATGCGAATATGTTTGTAATGTGCATACAAACATGCCATCCAATATTTCTATTACTTGTTCATGCATATTTATTTTATTGTTTATAACATGATGATGATGATGATGATAGGAATAGGCATGTGCTTGTATGTGTGTGGTTGATGTGCTTGATGCGAGCGAGTATCAGGGGAGGTGTGATGAGGACGTCAATAAACGTAACCTTTGGCGGGTCTCAGCACTTTAGCTCTATCTCTAACTCAAGTCTTGTGCATTGGCATCGTCGTATCGCCATTACTTTAGCAGAACTATTATGTCGTAGAGTATCAGGGGAGGTGGTCTCGGTCCTTGTAGTCTCTGAATCTACCGGGGGGCCTTAGCTCTATCTCTATGGACATTCGAGGGATCTTTGGGGTGAGGCCTTGGATACCTTGTTTGGCATTAGGATTGGTTAGTTGCGAGCCCAGTTTGCAGCCCTCGCCAACAGGGGCTTACGTGTTGGTATGGCACTATATAGCAATAAACGTAACCTTTGTTATATAATGTTCATGGTTGGGTGCATGTGAGTTGACGATAAACGTGATCTTCAAGTAACGTCATACACTCGTGTATAGAGGCGGAGTCAATAAACGCTACCTTTGGCTACCTAAACCTTTCTATTGCATACTGCAAACTTTAAACCAGACCAAAGATATAAATTGACTTTTTGCATGCATATGTATTGTTGCATTGTTTTGGCTACTCACTGAGCCGTGTTGTGTGCTCACCCCTCGATGTCGAATATTTTTAGTTGATGATGCAGGTTATACCATTGAAGACTATATGAATGCGTCTGCATACGGAAACGTGGCAGCTATGGAGGTTGAAGCTGAAGCCGATACACACGACTCCTCTTGCGAGTGCAACTCGTGTGTATTTGATTAGATATTTTATAGGTTTCTTTGATTGGATTTATTAAGACATGTATTTGGTATTTAAATATTTATGTCTCAGTTGAAAACAGAATAATTTGCTATTAAATTAATGATATCATGTTAGTTCTCAGTTCATGTTATTATAAGACTTCCGCTATTGTGTATTTACTCTGATTATGATCATGGATGTGTGTAAGTTTAGATAACACGGGGATAGCCTATTTGAGATCCTGGTTGAACCGTTGGTTTATTAGCGGTTCATCACACCATTCTGGTTAGTCCAAAATTGGGGTGTGACAACTTGGTATCAGAGCATCTCAGGCCTTGTCCGCTGAACTAGCATACATTCAAGACAATTGTGAACTGAGATAGGATAAAAATAAAAACAGTAATATTAACACATTGTAAGCACCAGTGATGTTTGAGACAAAATCTAAAAGAGAATAATGCATCTATTAAAAAGAGAAACAAGTTTACATAACAATGAGAGCGAAACAAAACATATATATATAACAAAAGCAGAGTACAGTCCACAACCCGGACAATTACTCTGTAGTACAAGAAAAAAAAATAAAGTACAATCTAGAAGCTGGAGGCGAAGGAGGAGGCGGGGCCTCACGATCTCTGTCATAGTCCTCAGCATAGACTCTTGTCAACCAGGCTATCTGAGTCTGGGTCGTCTGGAGACTAGCTGTGAGACCGACTATCCTCTGATCAGTCGCACGTTTCACCTCTAGGAGCACCCCCATCCGTACGCCTGATGTGTGCTGAGCAGCCAACAGCTCATCCATCCTCAGATCAGATCTGCGCTGAGCATCCCTGATCTCCTGCAGCATCTCCATCATGGTTGAAGGTGGAAGTGAAGGATCAGCCGAATGGGAAGGACCAGCCTCAGGTGCAGGAGCCGCCGCAGAAGATGTACCAACTCCAGCCGCATGTGTGGGTGATGGCGGTGGTATCGAGTCAACGTCCATATACATACGATCGTCATCGTCGACCGGATCCACACGAGCTCTAGCAAGCAGCGAGCAGCCTCAAGCATCGGCCATCTCGACCCGAGTGTGAGGGCGCACCATCGCGTTCCTCTCCTCATCACTAACCTCAGCATCTCACAGCCCCATCTTGCAGATAGCCTCCCAATCTAGAGGCGACAAGAAGGTCTTCTCCTGGATCTTCTCATCTACCGGATCCACCCCCCAGACGGGTCAGTAGCACTGTAATCATGCGTCCATAGGGTAGATTTCCCCTATGACCGGACAATGTAGCACTAATCATCGTCCGCATGATGATGTAAGGTAGGCAGACCGGCTGTCGAGTGTATATACTGTAGATCAAGAACTGTGTCAGCTAAGAGACCCTCTCATAGTGCCCACTCTGCGGGATCAGATTATGCTGAATAATCTTGCAGAAGACCCGTGGAGCTGGACGCAAGTAGCAAGCTCTCATTTGCCATCTATCGGGACGGAGCAACTGGTTGTCGATCTCTGCTCTCATCTCCATCTCAACAAACTGTGGCTCTCCGGCGACAAGTACACCATGGGGCCATCATAGGGAATGCCCAACAGATCGGCCAGTTGCCGATAATCAAAGGAGATGTGCACCCCCTTGACGTAACGGGTGATGCGCAACTCCTGACCGTGCTCAACATCATTGTAATTCCCCACCACCTGGAGATTACAATAGAACTGGCATACCAAGTCTGGACAGGTGCACGCGTCGTATGTGATGACAGGGAGCCAACCCATATCACCAAACGCTCCCTCTACATTGAACAAGGCTAGCTCAGCCAAGTTCACCATGCGACCCCCTTCAACCTTCTTACGGGCATAGTCAGCATATTGTGCCTCGGCTTCATTCGAACGGAAGCGAAGCGGATCACGCACTCTGGGTATTTTGGTACGAGCCATGGTATCTGTAGAATAAGAAAGAAAAAGGAAACAAGGAGTTAGCAGGGTAAAAATCTAGAATTTGAGGTAATAACGACGTAAGTTGACCATAAAGCCCATTCCTCACCATACAAGTGGGCATAAGGACTTACGTAGGTTAAAACATATCCTACAATCCACATACAGTAGGAAATTTAAATTGACGATGTCCAATTTGAAGAAATTCAAGAAAAATCAAAATTTCGACAAATTAGGGCAAAAAGAGAAAATTTTAAGTTTCTCGATAACCAACCGATGAAACTCAAAAAATTTTTGAGGGCTTTCGTTCCTCGAGACACCAATAACAAAAGCCCCCAATAAAAATTGAATTTTTACGGTTGGAAAAAGTTTAATTTGGAAAATACAAGTTAAATGTGCAAAAACCTAGAAAGGAAAACCTAAAAACAGGTGAAAATGAGTGGACAAACCTATAGTGATGACGTGGACGTCGAAACCCGGAGTTAAACCGACCAAAAACAGTGGAGTAGCACTGTAGCAACTCAGAGAGTAGAGACGAGTCAAAACGGAGGAGGAATAGTGAGAAATGAACCAGAATCGGATCTTAAAAATCTGATTTTTGGTCCGAGGGTCGGACAATTCGACTGACACCATCGACCCTCGGATCGACCCTCCCATCGACCCTCAGCTCTCGGGAATCTGACAGAAAATCGAGGGTCGGACTGAGGGTCGGATACCCATCGACCCTCAGCTCTCGGCGAAGAACAGGTCATTCCCAGGGTCGGATACCAAGGGTCGGACATACCATCGACCCTCACCATCGACCCTGCATAGAAAAGACAGTATTTTTCACAGAATGAATTGAGGATTTTAAATTTTATATCGGTCAGCGTGCCTACATGAAGTATAAATGATTTCTCACCGATTTTGATGATTTTCGGGGCACCACCCATCTCGGAAGGGAAAATATGTCCGGAAGAAGAGTAACCGACAGAGCCGAAATGCAGTCCCACCACCACCACCAGTGGAGGAGACTAGTCAAGAGAATAACCATGCACCGGGAAATCCAGAACCGGTAAACCCTACAAATTTGCCACCTCCACCACCGGAGCTAGCAACTGTGGTTATGAACCTAGCTCAGCAGCTACAACATATGCAACATGCACAGGCCCAGATGCAAGTTGCCATGGGCATTATGTTTCAAACTACTCAGGCTGCACCCATGCACACAGGACAAGCCCAGTGCAGCACCGGTGGGTAACCACCCAGCCCATCGAGATACCTCAACAAACTGCTGCATAGATTCCAGTGCAGGTTCCGGAAGCAGCACAGGCTAATTATCAGTATCCACCCCATATGTTTGGGGCATATCAAAATCAGATGGATCACTCTCGACTGGTCGAGAGGTTTCTGAAGATGAAGCCCAGGGAATTTAATGGCAAACCGTCTGATCCATTATGGCCAGCCCACTGGATAGACGAGATGGAAAGAAATTTTCTGATGATGACTATTACAGAAGAGGAGAAAGTATTGTGTGCCACCTTCATGCTCAAAGGCGACGCACATCATTGGTGGAAATCGACCCGGGCCTATCTATTGACTAAGCACGCCCCCTCGACTTGGACTATATATAAAGAAGCATTCTTTGAGAAATATTTTCCACGGAGCTTCAGAGATTCGATGGAGAAGGAGTTCCTGAGTCTTTATCAGGGATAGATGTCAGTGGATGCGTATCAACAGCGTTATGAAGAGTTGTTTTTCTTCGCACCACGGAGTATGCAAGAGGAAGAAACCAAAACCCGTAGGTTTGTCACGGGACTTAGAGGAAACATAAGAGAACATGTTATGGGCTTAGAAAAGAAGATTTACAATGAAGCTGTCCAGATCGCTCGAGTGATTGAATCGAGCCAGAAGGAGAGTTATTTTACTCAGAACAAGGGCATCAAAAGGCCAGCCGGAAACTCCTACAACGGAGGCAATAACAGGACGTATAAGCCTTTCCGTCCTCAGAATTTTAATGCTGCAACCAAGACTACCCCAGCAGCTCAACCTCAGCCAAAGCCAAATTCTGAAGCCCCGAAGTGTTTTAACTGCAACCAGCCGGGACATATGGCAAGGGAGTGCCCTAAGCCCAAGAAACAATTCCATCAGGGACGTGTATATGCTGTTACGTCCGAGGATGCGGCCGCATCACCCGATGTGGTCACAGGTATGATTGAAACTCTTAAAGTTATAAATACATTGAATGAGCATGTAGACTAAGTAAAGATGAATCACAGGTATTGTACCTATAAATGGCGTACCCGCCAGAGTACTCTTCGATTCCGAGCTACTCATTCATTTATATCTGTGTCATTTGGAAAGAAGACAAAATTACCCATCAAAACATTAGACTACAAATTACTTGTACGGTCACCGATGGGGTTAGAAGTGGAATTAAAAAAAGGTTATGGACCATGTCCAGTTCTCATTGGGGAACAGATTTTAGATGCAACATTGATACGACTTGAGATGGCAGACTTCGATGTCATCTTAGGAATGGATTGGTTAGCTCGGCATTCTGCAAATCTGTTATGCGCCGAGAAGAAGCTAACATTCAAAGACAAAGAAGGGGCAGAATTCAGTTTCTCGGGAACCAAACTTCCCCGGAGACGCAAGCTCATACTTTCAGCAGTAAAGGCTAAGAAGTGCCTTGAGAAGGGAGCAGTCGGGTACCTAGTATCAGTGGTCGACCTAACCAAGGAAGCACCATGAATGGAAGACATTGACGTCGTGCGGGATTACCCTGACGTATTTTTGGAGGAACTACCCGGATTACCACCCGACCGTGCCACAGAGTTTGTAATAGACCTGATACCTGGAGCCGCACCAGTATCAAAGGCACCTTACAGAATGGCTCCTACGGAACTGAAGGAACTGAAGGTGCAACTACAAGAATTGCTGGACAAGGATTATATTCGACCCAGTATATCTCCATGGGGTGCACCGGTGTTGTTCGTAAAGAAGAAGGATGGTAACGTTCGATTATGTATCGACTATCGGGAGTTGAACAAACTGACAATCAAGAATCGATATCCACTACCTCGGATCGATGACTTGTTCGATCAGTTACAAGGAGCAAGAGTATTTTCTAAAATTGATCTTCGATCAGGCTACCACCAGCTGAAGATTAAGGAAGGGGATATTCCGAAGACAGCATTCAGGACCAGATACGGACATTATGAATTTTTGGTTATGTCTTTCGGATTAACTAATGCCCCGGCAACGTTCATGGAACATATGAACCGAGTTTTCCACGATATGTTGGATACGTCGGTTATAGTATTTATTGATGACATATTGGTATACTCCAAGGACAAGGAAACCCATATCAAGAACCTAAACGCAGCCCTACATCGGTTAAGGAAAGAGAAGCTATATGCCAAATTTTCAAAGTGCGAGTTTTGGCTAAGTGAAGTCGCATTCCTAGGCCATGTGGTATCCGCCGAAGGAATCAAAGTGGACCCCAGCAAAATCGAGGCTATTGTAAAGTGGGAAGCACCAAAGAGCGTTTCAGAAATTAGAAGTTTTCTGGGTCTAGCTGGTTATTATCGGAGATTCGTAGAGGACTATTCTCGGATTGCCGTACCTCTCACCAGTCTGACCAAGAAGGGTGAAAAGTTTGTGTGGACGGATAAATGTGAGAAGAGCTTCCAGACACTGAAGGCCAGATTGATATCCGCCCCGATTTTGACCATTCCCATTCCGGGACAGACATTTACTTTATACACTGATGCATCGGGATTGGGATTAGGATGTGTGCTTATGCAAGGAGAGCAAGTGATTGCTTATGCTTCAAGACAATTAAAGGTACATGAGAAAAATTATCCCACTCATGATTTGGAGTTAGCGGCAGTAGTACATGCTGTCAAGATATGGAGACATTACTTATACGGAGAGAAATTCCAGATTAAGTCGGACCATAAAAGTCTTACTTATTTATTTAATCAGAAGGAGTTGAATATGAGACAAAGAAGATGGCTGGAACTATTGAAAGACTACAATTGTGATATCCAGTATCATCCGGGAAAAGCGAACGTAGTAGCGGATGCATTAAGCGAAAAGCAATGATTAAATCTCAAGGAGAAGTTAGCACGGCCGCAAAGCAATGTGTACCAACGGAATAGTATTCAATCACGGCAACGAGCAGTATGTGATAGATACGACGGATGAATCAGCCAACCATGGATTTATTCACCGGTTTTCGAATATGTTCGTGGCATTGAAGATTATACCGGATATAGTGGACGAAGTGAAGACAGCTATCAAAGCAGATCCTTATCTGAGAACAGTACAAGAAGATATTGAGAAAGGTAGGACTAACCCTGAGTTCACCTTGGATGACGAGAAAGTACTGAAATATAAAGGAAGAATATGTGTACCTGAAACAAAAAGTATGGACATTAGACACCGAATGATGAAAGAAGCCCATACCACCATCTATTCGATACATCCCCGGAAGTACAAAAATGTATCATGATCTGAAGAAACTATATTGGTGGAGGGGAATGAAAGCGGATGTAGCTAAGTTCGTGTCTCAATGCCTAAATTGTCGAGAAAGTAAAGGCTGAACGACAAAGACCCGCAGGACTGTTACAGCCATTAACGGAACCAGCATGGAAATGGGACTGCATCACTATGGACTTCGTCACAGGACTACCATTGACTCCTCGAGTAGTTGACGCAGTTTGGGTGATTGTGGACCGTCTGACTAAGAGAACGTACAATTCAGATTCTAGAAGATATGCTACGAGCATGTGTAATTGATTTCAAGGGATCATGGGATGAAAAGTTACCATTGATCGAGTTCGCTTACAATAACAGCTATCAGGCTACTATACAGATGTCACCTTATGAAGCACTGTATGGCAGGAAGTGTCGAACTCCCTTGTTTTGGAATGAAGTGGGAGAACGTAGCATTGTTGGACCGGAATTTGTTGAAGAAACTTGTCGAGTGGTCAACATTGTCAAGGAAAGGGTGAGAACAGCTCAGAACCGTCAGAAGCAATATGCAGACACTCGACGAAGAGATCTAGAGTTCGCCGTAGGTGATAAAGTATTTTTGAAAGTATCGCCTATGCGAGGATTGAAGAGGTTCGGATAGAAAGGGAAGCTAAGTCCAAGATATGTCGGGCCATATGAAATTCTAGCTAAACGTGGAAAAGTAGCTTATCAGTTAGCACTACCACCATCTATGTCAAGTGTACATGACGTATTTCACATTTCCCTATTGAAGAAGTATGTCAAAGACCCAACGCATGTCTTGACAGTGGATTTGCCAGAATTGACTGATGATTTGACGTTTGAAGTAACACCAATAGAAATCACCAGCCGAAAGGTTCAACGTCTACGCAACCGAGATATCTATTATGTTAAGGTCACTTGGAAAAGTAAAGACGTGGAAGAAATTACATGAGAAGAAGAAAATGCTATGAGAAAGCAATACCCTTACTTATTTGATTCGAAGGTACGTACAATTTTGAGGATGAAATTTTTATAAGTTGGGGGGAGTTGTAAGACCCGTGTCAATCTAACCCGGTCTTACCACCTTGAACCAGGTTCACCTATCATGGTCGAGTCAAATGGACCAAGGGCATGAAGGAGATCGAGATCCCAGGTATCAAATCGACCCAAAAATACTTAAAATAGGGGAAGGGTCGCACACCCAGCTAAGCAGGGTCGGACCTCCCAAAACAAAAAGTCAGACCCTCAGTTTTGGAGGGAGGGTCGGACAGTTTAAGACCCTAGGGTCGACGGGATCATCGACCCTCCCATCGACCCTCGGTTTCTGCCGAATATAGAAATTAGGAAATTTCTATATTTTTCGATTGGGATTCTTTCCAAATCTTAATGGGACTTATTTAGGATGTTCCTAGTCTATTTAAAGGACGTCCCTAAGCCACTTTCACTCCTTTCACAACCCTAATTGAATTGAGAGGAAGAGAGGAGAAGGAAAAGAGGAAGAAGAGAGGCAAGGAAGAGAACCTAGCAAAAAGGAGAAGAGTTGCAGAGAAAGATTAATCTTCTCAGGTATGGATACTAATTCCATGAGTTTCTACAGACCTTAGGATAGTTATTGGAGAGAGAGTGATCTCGGAGAAACCCAAACCATCCATCCATGGTTAGGTTTTCATGGAAAACCATAGGTGGATGCATGAAAACTATTTAGATGGATTATACATGGTTTCAGACCATGGAATGGATGTAGAATGGAATGTAGGAGCAAGCCATAGGACCCCAAACACGAAGAATGGATTAAAAAGTGGAAATTGGACCAAAGTGCACCAAGGGTCGCACCGAGGGTCGATGACCATCCGACCCTAGGTGTTTCTGACCATCGACCCTCAGCATTCGGGAAGTCCAGAAAAAGGGGAGGGTCGATAGACCCATCGACCCTAGCATCGACCCTCAGTTAACAGAATGGTTTTTAAATTCAGAATTTATTCTAATTAATTCTATCGACTTTGTTAGGTTTGCTAGCAATATAATAACATTATAACGGTGATTCTAAAGCTTGGAAAAGTATCTATTAGCAAGCTAAGGTGAGGAACCTTAATCCCAAACTAAATTGGTTAATAATAAACTGTTTTCTATTTCTTGAGTCATATGCTATGCTTGATTCTATGCGAATATGTTTGTAATGTGCATACAGCATGCCATCCAATATTTCTATTACTTGTTCATGCATATTTATTTTATTATTTATAACATGATGATGATGATGATGATAGGAATAGGCATGTGCTTGTATGTGTGTGGTTGATGTGCTTGATGCGAGCGAGTATCAGGGGAGGTGTGATGAGGACGTCAATAAACGTAACCTTTGGCGGGTCTCAGCACTTTAGCTCTATCTCTAACTCAAGTCTTGTGCATTGGCATCGTCGTATCGCCATTACTTTAGCAGAACTATTATGTCGTAGAGTATCAGGGGAGGTGGTCTCGGTCCTTGTAGTCTCGACTCTACCGGGGGCCTTAGCTCTATCTCTATGGACATTCCGAGGGATCTTTGGGGTGAGGCCTTGGATACACTGTTTGGCATTAGGATTGGTTAGTTGCGAGCCCAGTTTGCAGCCCTCGCCAACAGGGGCTTACGTGTTGGTATGGCACTATATAGCAATAAACGTAACCTTTGTTATATAATGTTCATGGTTGGATGCATGTGAGTTGACGATAAACGTGATCTTCGGGTAACGTCACACACTCGTATAGAGGCGGAGTCAATAAACGTGACCTTTGGCTACCTAAACCTTTCTATTGCATACTGCAAACTTTTTAACTAGACCAAAGATATAAATTGACTTTTTGCTTGCATATGTATTGTTGCATTGTTTTGGCTACTCACTGAGCCGTGTTGTGTGCTCACCCCTCGACGTCGAATATTTTTAGTTGATGATGCAGGTTATACCGTTGAAGACTATATGAATGCGTCTACGTACGGGAACGTGGCAGCTATGGAGGTTGAAGCTGAAGCGGATACACACGACTCCTCTTGCGAGTGCAACTCGTGTGTATTTGATTAGATATTTTATAGGTTTCTTTGATTGGATTTATTAAGACATGTATTTGGTATTTAAATATTTATGTCTCAGTTGAAAACAGAATAATTTGCTATTAAATTAATGATATCATGTTAGTTCTCAGTTCATGTTATTATAAGACTTCTGCTATTGTGTATTTACTCTGATTATGATCATGGATGTGTGTAAGTTTAGATAACGCGGGGATAGCCTATTTGAGATCCTGGTTGAACCGTTGGTTTATTAGCGATTCATCACACCATTCTGGTTAGTCCAAAATTGGGGTGTGACAATTATATTAGAACTGGCCCTTCTAGGGCTTCTCATTCAGTTGGCCCTTCATGCCCACCACCAGATGACATGATGGGGCTGTTACGTGTAGAGAGGCTCAGCGCGTGACTGATTGGAGAGTAAGGGATCTTCTAGATGCCCAACGCTCTACAGACCAGCGGGTAACAAATCTGACGGCTAGTCTCCGAGCGACTCAAACTCAGGTGGCCTGGCTCACGAGAGTATATGCTGAGGACTACAATAGAGATTGTGAGGCTCCTCCTCCTCCAGTACCTCCAGCTCCATGATTGTCCTTTATATATTTTTCCTTTTATATTACAGAGTAACTATCCAGATTGTGGACTGTACTCTGATTTGATGTACATTTGTCTTGTTCCCATATATATATCAAATTGGTTTTTCCTTTACATATGTGTATTATTCTCTTTCTTAGTTTATGTCTCATACAACACAGGTGCTTATGGTGTTCTTATTACAGCTTTTAAATTTTATCCTAACTCAGTTCATGACTCATGTGGAAGTAGTTAGGTCAATGGGTAGAACCTGAGTGCTCTGATACCAAGTTGTCACACCCTAATTCTGGTCTAACCAGAATGGTGTGATGAACCGCCAATAAACCAATGGTTCACCCAAGATCTCGCATAGGTCGTACCCACCATATCAAACCACACACACATTCCACATTAATAATAAGAGGTAATAAACAAATAAGCAAAAGTCTTATAGATAATGAACTGAGAGTCTAACAGTGATAAATAAGTATTTAATCCAATTATCTCAAGCCACAAGACCTAAAAATAAATAATCAATTACATATCCGACGTTCAAATTATAACTAAACCTAAGCAAAAACACATTAGTTGCACTCGCATAATGAATCATGCACATCTTCTTCAGCTTCTATGTCCATTGCAGCAACGTCTCCATACTTTGGCGCATTCATATATTCTTCAACGGTAGGACCTGCATTATCAACTAAAAATATTTGACATCGAAAGGGTGAGCACACATCACAGCTTAGTGAGCAAACAAAACAATGCAACAAACATATGCATGCATTCAATTCATATCGTTGGTCTGGTTTATAAGTTTGCAATGTGCTACAGAAAGGTTTGGTGGCCGCCGTACCTCTATACACGAGTGTGTGAATCCACCCAATGGATCAAACACCATTGTCGTCCCACATGCACCCATCATGGAATAGAGATAGAGCTAAAGTGTCCGGATCAAACACCGCATAACACTTCTCCTTATGCCCTATCCATACCAATACGTAAGCTCCTATTGACGAGGGCTTGAAAACTAGGCTCACAACTAACCAATCCTAATGCCAAACAGCGTATCCAAGGCGTCACCCCAGCATCCCTCAATACGTTCATAGAGATAAAGCTAAGGCCCCCCAACAGAGTCAGAGACCACACGGTCCGAGACCACCTCCCCTGATGCCCTACGATGTAATAGTTCTACTAAGGTAATGGCAATACGACGATGTTAGTGGGTAAGGATAGAGCTAGGGTCTGGTGACGAGGTCGAAGACCACCATGCCACATCCTCCCCCTGATGCTCAACTTGCATCCAATACACCAACCACACACATACATTCACATGCCTATTCCTAGCATCATCATCATCATCATGTTATAAATAAATAGAATTAAATATGCATGAACAGTAATGGTAGAAATATTGGATGACATGTGAGATGCACATTACAAGCATACAAGCATAGAATCAATCATGGCATTGGACTCAATAAAAATAAACAGTTTGTTATTATCCAATTAGTTTAGGTCTTGTTCCCTCACCTGTTAGCAATTCTCGATGTCCTTCCAAGCCTTAAAATTCTCTTTGAATTTATTTAACAACCTAAAAGTTATATGAATGTAAGTTAGGGTTCATATGTGACATGTTACAGTAGTCAAAAATCGAAACAGAGCACTGATAGGTGCCTGATTGGTCATATGGTCTCATGCTGTATCGACCTTACTGTCTACGATCAATACCCTACGGTCGCATATGGTGCTACCGTAGCTGCGACCATATGATTTCTGAAATCTTTCCGAATGCCTTTGGTCGATCCTCTGGTCATACTAGTCATGCTATGGTCGACCGTAATTGCGACTTTGAGATTTCTGGTCACAGTCTACCTAAAATTTGAGTTCTTCCTGGGTCAATTCTTCTGTTCTTCAATGGGATTTATCCTAAGGTCATCCTATGGCCATCATTAGTAATTTCTCATCAACCCTAATCATCAAATTTACTCCTCATGGTTCTCCTTGGAATTTTCTCAAGGAAATCACATAGATCATAATAGGTTGATATGGCCTATCCTCCATATAAGTCTTATTCCTTAGAGTTTACATCTCTAGAGATTCATTTCATATATTTGCCTGTGATAGAGAGTCAATCCCTTCTCAGCAAACTCTTCTCCTTAGCTTTTTCTTCTTCTCCTTCTCTTCCTTCTCTTCCTTCTCTTCCTTCTCTTTCTCTAGGGTTTACAAATGTTCTAAAAGAGTAAAAAGGGCTGAGGGACGTCCTTTATATAGAGAAAAACTCTCCATATAAAGTCTTCTTTCAATTAGGAAAGCAATCCCTTAGTTTAGGAAAGTTTCCAAAACTCGGAGTCTGATCTGGGTTCTCATGGTCATTCTTTCGCATAAAGCGTCGACCATAAGGTCGAAATCATCAACCATGGGATTCTGGATTTGAAATTTTTGGTTCCCTTCCTTATGGTTGACCACACCTACCCAGGCATGTGACGTTAGGTATATTTTTAGTATTTTTAACTCGATTCTCATACCTGGTTTGTGATCTATCTTCACACGCTCAGTCCACTTGGTCCAGTAATGATGGAAAGACCTAGCACGAAACGGTTAGTCCAAGTTAGTGGAGTGTGGGTCTTACACTACTTCACGATGTTTGGGAAGTTGTATCCTTGCCTGACTAATTTGTATGCCAGCGTTCGACTTGCTTGATGGCTTCCACAGAAACCTTCATGTACCTCCTCGATAGCTCTACCAGCCTCGAAAGGTCACAGGAATCGCAATAAAGGCAAAAAGAATGCCCGTTTATATAGGACATCAATATACACTACGTACCACTTTGATCTTGTTTGTATTCTATTTGCTTCTTTGCTGTCATCTAGGAGTATCCCACTTTTCAAGAAGTCTAGAATAGGATCCTTCCAATACGGCTATTCTGTGAGCATGTCTAGACCTCTGGGGTGATGCTTGGCTTGTCTATCCGGCTCATATATATGAAACTATCGGTCTGTGATAGGTCTCGACTCCGAAGCTTGGACAATTGATCTACTTTTGTGTTATCTTCTCTATCAATACTTTTGATGTCAAAGTTTTGGAAGGTTGTCATTAATTCTTTGACCTTCCTGAGGTATGCTTGCATATTTGTAACCTTAGCCTCATAGTCGCCCGTCACCTGCTTGACCACAACTTGAGAGTCGAAGTTTTATTGGGAGATACGCTTTCCCCATATCAGTATCTAATTGGTAATCCAACCGCATTATCTATTCACGTGATTCCTAACTTAGGCATCGGAGTGAATCGGGGCCATAGGCCCGACCTCCCTTGCCTTGTCTTATTGTTTGTAGGTCAAGTCAACAGCGAAGACCTCGATGGGGGATCAAAATGCAACATACATATTCATGACAGAAAGCACAGGGATCATACGAAAATTTATTGAAGAAAAAAAAACTAATAAAGGATTTTATGAAGAAACTACATAAGATTATAAGAAGACAAGAAGAGTACAAAAGATTATAAAGAAGAAAACTATAAAAGTTTATAATGAAACAAATAATAGGAACATTTTAGAGGAAACAAGAATCGACATGAGAAACGCAAAGGGGATGAATAATGAAATTAAGGGAGATTAGGAAGGGAATAGGTAAAATATAATAGGATCGTATTGAATCATGGGGGGAAAAATACCATTTGTGTTGAGACAAAAATTTTTTAAAAAAAAAAAGACCTCATAAATCTATTACGAGGCAAAATGACTTACTTGATTTGGTACATAGTGATTTACATAATTGTTAAGTCATATGAATTAAGGGTGGCAAAATATATGTAATTACTTTAATTGATGAATGTTCTAGATTTACAATGATTTATCTTCTTAGAACTAAAGATGAGGCTGAAAATGCTCTTTTGACCAATAAGGCACTAGTTGAAAATCAACTAGAATGAAAAATTAAAAGTGTTGTGGCTGGATTTTACCTGGTGCACAGGATGCTGCCACGTATTTGCAGATCATGAACACTAGATGAGGTGAGTGGGTTTTACCCCGTGGCCACTCCGATGCCTAAGTCAATATTTTCCAAGACAAGAAGAATGGAACTGGAAAATAAGATACCCGAGCTCTTTTAGAAGAGATGGAACTGAGGTACAAGAGTTTCCTTCAAACCATTCCCTCCCAATTCACCATGGTCGTCGGACAAGAATAATAGGTAGGTGAGGAAATACTCACAAAAGGAAAGCAAGAAAGAGAAGAGCCCTCGAGGGAATTTTTTAAAGTGAGAATACCTTTTGAGTATAAAAGCTAGGATCCTTTGCATTTACTGTCACACCTCAATTCTGGTCTAATCGGAATGGTGTGATGAACCGCCAATAAACCAACGGTTCAACCAGGATCTCATATAGGTCATATCCACCATATCAAACCACACATACATTCCATGGTAATAATCAGAGGTAATAAACAAATAAGCGGAAGTCTTACAGCTAATAAACTGAGTGTCTAACAATGATAATAAAATAATTAATCTGATTATCTTCAAAACTCAACATAAAAATAGTTAATCTATTACATGTTCCAATAATCAAATATAGCTAAACTAATTGAATATGCACTGGTTGCACTCGCTTGAAGAATCATGCGCATCTTTAATCGCTTCTACGTCCATGGCAGCAACGTGTCCATACATCGACGCATTCATATATTCTTCAACAGTAGGACCTGCATCATCAACTAAAAATATTCGACGTCCAAAGGGTGAGCACACATCATGGCTCAATAAGCAAACAAAACAATGCAACAAATATATGCATGTTTTCAATTCATATCTTTGGTCTAGTTTTTAAGTTTGCAATGTGCTATAGAAAGGTTTGGTGGCCCCCGGATCTCTATATACGAGTGTGTAAATCCGCCCAATGGATCAAACATCATTTCCATCCCACATGCACCCACGATGGAATAGAGATAGAGCTAAAGTGTCCAGATCAAACACCGCCAATACTTCCCCTGATGCCCTACCCATACCAACACGCAAGCCCTTGCTAGTAAGGGCTTGCAAATTGGACTCGCAACTAACCAATCCTAATGCCAAATAGTGTATCCAAGGCCTCACCCCTGCATCCCTCAACACGTCCATAGAGATAGAGCTAAGGCCCCCGGTAGAGTCAAAGACCACACGGTCTGAGACCACCTCCCCTGATGTCCTACGACGTAATAGTTTTGCTAAGGTAATGGCAATATGACTATGTTAGTGGGCAAGACTTGAGTAGAGATAGAGTTAGAGTCTGTGACGTGGTCAAAGATCACCATGCCACATCCTCCCCCTGATGCTCCACTCGCATCAAGCACACTAACCATACACATACAATCACATGCCTATTCCTAGCATCATCATCATCATCATATTATAAATACATAGAATTAAATATGCATGAGCAGTAATAGCAAAAATATTGGATGACATGTGAAATGCACATTATAAGCATACAAGCATAGACTCAATAAAAATAGACAGTTTGTTATTATCCAATTAGTTTAGGTCTTGTTCCCTCACCTGTTAGCAATACTCGATCTCCTTCCAAGCCTTGAAATTCTCTTTGAATTGATTTAACAACCTAAAAGTTATATGAATTTAAGTTAGGGTTCATATGTAACATGTTATAGTAGTAGGAAATCGAAATAGAGCACTGATAGGTGTCTGATTTGTCCTATGGTCTCATATTGTATCGACCTTACTGCCTATGGTCGATACAATATAGCAAAATAGAGCACTGATAGGTGTCGATACGCTACGGTCGCTTATGGTGCGACCATAGCTATGACCATATGGTTTCTGAATCTTCTCGAATGCCTATGGTTGATCCTCTGATCAAACTAGTCATGCTATGGTCGACTGTAGCAACGACCTTGAGATTTTTTATCACAAACTACATGCAATTCGAGTTTTTCCTGGGTCAATTCCTCTACTCTTCAATTGGGTTTATCCTAAGGTCATCCTATGGCCATCATCAGTAGTTTCTTATCAACCATAATCATCAAACTCACTCCTTATGGTTCTCCTTGGAATTTTCTCAAGGGAATCACATGGATCATAATAGGTTGATATTGCCTATCTTCCATAGAAGTCTTATTCCATAGAGTTTACATCTTTAGGGATTAGGTTCATACCTTTGCCTGTGATAGAGAGCCAATCTCTTCTCAGCAAGATCCTCTCCTTAGCCTTTTCTTCTTCTCCTTCTCTTCCTTCTCTTCCTTCTCTTCCCTTCTCTTTCTCTAGGGTTTACTAATATTTTAAAAGAGTAAAAAAGGGCTGAGGGATGCCCTTTATATAGAGGAGAACTCTCCATATAGAGTCCTCTTTCAATTAAGAAAGAAATCCCTTAATTTAGGAAAGTTTTCAAAACTTGGAGTTTGATCTGGGGTCTCATGGTCGATAGCTACGGTCGTAGAACCCGTTGACCGTAGGGTCAAAATCATCGATCGTGGGGTCCTGGACTTGTGATCTTCATTCTTACCATATGGTCGACCGTACCTACCCATGTATGTGACCATATGTATACAGTTTTGGGTGTTGAGTCAATTTTTATACCTGGTTTTGATTTATCTTCACACGCTCAGTCCACTTGGTCCGGGAATGATGGGAAGACCTGGCACAACACAGTTAAACCAAATTAGTGGAGAGTGGCTCTTACATTTACTGCCTTCCCCATGTTTATAGAGCCATGGTGAAGCTTGTCGACAAGCTTCCTCTTCACCTACCACCATCTCCATCAGTCCATCCATAGGGTTGAATAGGACAGGAGGTCTACGACCCCTGAAAATGGAACAAACTTGTCCAATCAATAATTTTTGACCCCCTGTTAATCCACATCATCACTTTTTCTATCATGTATAGCCACCATCTCCTAGGATTCAAGCAGATTCGACCACCTTTTTCTCTCTATTAGTCTATATCGTAGGCAAGATGCAGGTCGAATCACTCATCTGGCATTTATTATCCTTGTCGGCATTTATGAGCATTAATAACAATCGCATTTAATGTCCACCTACCACCATCTTATCTGTCTCCTAATCAAATAGGCTCTTTAGAAATACTTTTTCAGTGGGGTTTCTCAATCTTGATGAAGGATCGATCATTCCTTAGATGGTCGATACATGTCCAGTCCAGATTACACCGTGTTGATGTTCCCTTTGCCTGGTTATGATTAAATCCATCATATTTTTCCCTAACAGAACCCCTTTTCCTCTTTTGGGTCGTTTTGACTCAAAGGGGCAACCTTATCGGGAAAATAAAATATTTAATCCACTTACCCATAATTAACTCAGCCATTACTTCTATTAATAGCCCCCTTGAATCCCATGACCATTTGATGTGCGCGTGCACTGGCCCTTTATTATTGTCATTACACACGTCAGCACTCAATCGATCGTGCTTATAAGACCCGCATTCCATGAACCCGATCTAAACCTTGTTTCATGTCGTAACAGGTCTTCTAATCATCACTGGACCAGACGGGACAAGTGGATGACAACCAGGTATGAAATCGGACCAATCGGACCAATTCAAGTATGAAAAACCTAATACCGGTCGATGGTACCGATCTATGGTACCGATCGATGGTCGACCGATATGTCCTGCGCAGCATGGATCCTAAAACGGATCTCTGCGGGTCCTACTTTCCAAATTTCAAACTAAAGGACTTTCCTAATGTTAGAAGGCTTCCTAAACCTAACCCTAGTCTATATAAGGACCCTTAAACCTCCTAAAACCTCTTCCATTGATCCTCATAAACCCTAGAAAAGAGAAAGAGGTTGAAGAAGGAGAATAAGCTAGGAAGGAGAGGGAAGAGCTGCCAGGGTCGTTCGACGAAGAACAAGTTACAGCAAGTCAATGGTAAGTGCTCAAACCTTCCTCTACCTTATAGGAGGGTTAGTTGTGATTGGATTAATACCATGCAAAGCAGGTATTGATCTAAACCCTGTTTGCCGTCAAACCCTAAATTAGTGGTAAACCCTTGATTCAAGTTCTAGGTTGAAGATCATCGAAACTAGGACTTGAATGGAATTGGAAACAACTCTAACTCAGTGTTCAGACCTAGAATGAATAGGAGAAACCCTAGGATCAATAGAGGGTGACCGACGAAAGGCGAGAACCAAGTGTATGGTCTTCCGAAGATATACAGGTCGACCATACCGGTCGCACCATATGCGACCGGTACTGCAACCGGTACCTCTCGGGGATTGGTCTGTGGGGACAGGCCAACCATACCGGTCACAGGTTTTCCCCATAGTGCTATGACCGGTACCTGTGACCGGTCTGCTCTGTGAAGAGTGTTTTTGACCCAGTTGATTTTTCGACCAACGTAAACCCTAAGAAAACTATTCTAATTAAACCTAACATTGTGTAGGACCTTGTGATAGCACGTTTGGATCTGGTGACGCAGAGCGAACTATCAAACAAGCGTCAGGTAAGGGAATTGGACCTAAACCCTAATAATTTAATCACATTAAACTGTTGTTAATGATTATGGTTCTCTGGATTGATGTTTGTGCATTCTCGCATGTCATCCTTTACTTTCAGTTATTATTATTGTTCATGTATACTTGCTATGCTAGGTTGTGACTGTTAGGCATGTGATTGTTTTCGTTGGTGTGTGGAATGGGAAGGACTGGAGGTCTGGGATCATTCCTCACACTAGCACCTTTTGTATCATTCTGTCTTAGCATACTTGGTGCGGGTAGGGTATCAGGGGGAGGAAGTGGCACTGTGGTCTCCGACCTGGCCACTAGACTCTAGCTCTATCTCTATGCTGTAGGGAGCTGCGCTGGGACAGGGCCTACTGTGATGACATAGAGGATTAGTTAGTTGCGAGCCCAGTTTGCAAACCCTCGCCAATAGGGGCTTACGTGTTGGAATGGGTAGAGTATCAGGGGAGGTGTTGGCGGTGTTTGATTCGGACGCCTTAACTCTATCACTATTCCATGATAGGGTGCATGTGGGACGACAGTGGTGTTTGATCCATTAGGCGACTTCACACACTCGTGTATAGAGGTGTGGTAGCCACTAATCCTTTCTATAGCACATTGCAAACTTAAAACCAAACCACGATGTGAATGTTACTCATGCATATGTTTGTTGCATTATCTGATTGTTTTACTGAGCTAAGTTGTGAGTTCACCCTTATGTACACACCATTTTTAGATGTTGATGCAGGTTACACGGTGGAGGATTACATGAATGCTCCGACGTATGGAGGTGTTGCTGCTTTGGACATGCAAGCAGGAGAGGACGAGCATGATGCTTCATGCGAGTGCCCTTTCTGCGTGTACCTTTAGGAGTTTATTTTATTTATTTTAATTATTTTTGGCTAAAGATACAATTGATGTAAAGATACTTACTTAAGTTTTGGGGATTTGAATAACTGGATATTTTATTTAAATTTATCAATAAATTACTCAGTTTATTTTATTTAAGACTTCCATTGTATTTATTATATTCTGATTGTGGTTATGTGCAATGGTTTGTATGAGTGGACACGATCTTATTGAGATCCTGGTGTGAACCGTTGGTTCAGTGACGGTTCACTCACACTTCTGGTTCAGTCAGAATTGGGGTGTGACAGTGATGTTCTACTATGCTCTCTACTGTTGCCATGTGTCATTTTATGAGTAGCCGCCCTTATGATGGCGATCATGCCCGAGAAAATCTCCTCCCATTACTTCGAGGCATTGAGCTGTCTTTAACTTCCTGACTCGATCCTTATAAATATCCCACTATTTCCCTCATTCCTTCCTCTCATCACTTTCGTTCTTGCTTCTTCCTCCTTAGGTCCCCGCTGTTCACATCTTCTCCCTCATTTTCTCTGGTGTTTCTTGTGCGTCGCCTCTACCAGACTGTCCCAATGTTAGTAATTACCGTTCAGTCACACCGAGTAAGTTTTCCAATTTCTTTTCTTTCATATTTTCAATTTTGTTTCCTGATTTTGCCATGGCCCGTGACAAGTCTATAGTGCGTAGACCCTCTGAACCTACTCACTGTCAGTCTTCTAGGAATATCATACCCTCAGAGTCGGGAAGTTCAGGCGCTAATACTGAGCCTCCCCTATCATACCCCCAAATGAATTAGACCCCTTCTACGTAGCGTCCTTTAAGATCTCTTGTATGAATGACTCAAGGTTTGACGAATTAAGAGTGGCCCATATGATCCCTGAGGCAGTGGAACTGATGATGCCCAATAGCACAGATAGAGCAAGCCATCCCTTCTCTCACCGAATGGTGATAACCACGGATATGTTCCTCACAAGCTTTCGATTTCCTGGTCATCCCTTTGCTTATGAGGTCTTAGGGTATTACAGTCTCGCCCCCTCTCAACTGACCCCTGTTTCTTGGGCCCACATTAATTCCTTCATCATCTTTCTTGCGAAACACGACCAACGACCCACCTCGAATCTCTTTAACTATATGTACAACTTTACTGTTGTTACTTGGTCGAATCCCCAAACTAAGAAGACAGAACATAATGGGACATAATACTTTTCCCATCGAGGGGGCACTCGTCCTATTATCTTGGAATCTTTCCCCTCCTCTTTCCCCGGTTGGAAAGAGCATTTTTTTCTTTGCTTCTCTAAAGAGAGGCCATTCCTTAGCCGGTAAGTCCACTCTGCCTATTGGGAATAGGTGGCAGTTTGTCAACCGCAAAGTACTGGGAGGTGCCAGACCTTTCTCCCTATCAAGTAGATATACTCTCGAGCCTTTCAAGTAAGAAGAAGGTGAGATACAAAAGTCTGAATGACAACTCTTTCCTCTTCAGGTTCGGGCTAAGTAAGTTCTTTTCTCGCTTCAATCTATTGTGCACACCTTTAAATTGCTCTCCACCTTACTTGTTATTCAACCACTAACCTATCTTTTTTGAATGTGCAATGGGAGGTTGGGACAGTGGGAGGCACTCTTAGGAGCAGATCAATTTTGAAAACTAAACATGAGTTGGGCAGAAATCTCTCGGAAGATATCCAATCGGCGAAGGGCATTAGAAGCCTCCCCCTCCTCTGCTCTAGGGAAGACCACATCCTCATCGACCCCAATTGTCACTGTTTTTTCAGAGCCTGTTGAGACTCCCATTTTGCCCCGGGCAAGAGCATGTAGGCAGACCCCACCCCCATCGAGATCCCAGACAATGGTGAGAATTTTCATCTTTTCGACCAGATTTTCCTTTGTTGTTTCATACTACTTCTTGTTCTTAACACTGGTTTCTTTTTCTTTTTTTTTCCTTTTTTTGTTCAACAGATGAGGATAACATCCCCGTATCAGACTTGTAGCACAAGAAGAGGTGAATAAAGCCCTCAAATACCACGCAGAACATCCGTGACAAGATTCCCCTCAGTCCAAAGCCGCTATAAACTATCATTCCCCTCTCTTTGGCGCCCTCTCCTTTAGTGAGTCTGTCTCCCTCCAAGTTATCTAGTGGGGCTTCCTTAGTGAGTAGGACCAGTTCAATGACTAGTATGACCATGGTGACGCCTCCTTTGACAATACAAGTTTCTTTGGTTGCTGTCATAGTTCAATCCACTGTTCTTGTTTTGTCATCATCTACAGTCACTACTCCCTTTGTTGCCTCACTGCATTCTCCAATAGTTAGGGCTTCTTCGGGTCCTCAGGCAGCAAGTTCGACTATTGGGCCACCCCTAGCTCAGTCCAGAGCCTCTCTACCTCAATCTCCACAAAATTTACCAATGTTTTTTATTGGTCCTTTGAGAACCAGTTCTTGCTCTATGCATTTTACACCTCCATTTGTGGCGATTACTCGATCAACTATCTCTAGTTCAGGTTCAAGTCCATCTTTACCTCCTCTTCCCTTCTTAAGCTCATCATCAACAATCTCTGGCTCGACCACCTCCGGCTCAATGGGGCCAGTTCCTCTTGGGAAGCCATCATCCAAGAAGGTCCGCTACATTCCTCAGTGGAACTTGTTTAAGTCTAACAGTGCCTTGAAGGACCTTTCTAAAGCTAGGGAAATCGTGCACCATGGTTTTCTCCCCATTGAAAGAAGATGCGTCCGACGTGCCTCTGTCGAGACCCCATACGATGGATAATGTGGGGCAATTACTAGGGTAAGACCTTCCTTTATTCTACTTTCCTGTGATTCTGCCCTGTTTGATTGTTTTTCTCATACTTTTCTCCTTTCTTTTGTAGATGATGAACTGTGGTGACTTCCTCAAGGAGACTTGTGACAAACTCACGGTCGAAACATCCTCATTGAGGTCAACAGCTGATAGGGCCATATAGGCTAGGGATATGGCCATCCAAGTACGTGATTTAGTCATTAAAGCTAAATTAGATGCTAAGCAAACAATGGAGAGAGAGAGAGAGAGAGAGAGAGAGAGAGAGAGAGAGAGATTAACTCATTGAGTCACCTTGGTCGCCACTCATCTGGAGAGAAAATAAGCCCAAAATTCTATCGGGGACTATAAGGTAAAATTGGAACAGGCCGAAGCCAACTTAAAGCTCAACAAGACTATGATTTCCTCCTTAAAGAAGAATTGCAAGGCCGCAGAAGACATTTCCATGCTACATGCCTAGAAGATCCAGACCCTAGAGGGGACGGTCAAAGACCAAACCCAGTTGAAAGAGAACATGGCAACCCAGGCTACTGATCTGAACAATAGTATCGAGCATTTGGAGGCTGACAAGATCAAGCTCATGGAGTCTTAGGAACTTCTACGGGAAGAGATCACTACTTTGAAGGCCGAATGAGATAACTTGAAGAGTTCCCTAGAGCAGAGCCAGAAGAGGGAGAATGATCTTTCAGGCTCAACTGGTTCAGTCGAATGATCGTACAGCTATCCTTCAGGGTAAAGTAGATCGATTGAACAAGGCTCTTTCTGAGGCCTAGAATGCACCTCCTCCTAATCTTGAAGAGTTAGTGGTCAAACTAGCTCAATCTCAAGAAATGGCTGAGCAGCTGGACATAGAGAAAGCTATGGCTCTTCAGGCCGCCGCTGTGCAGTTCCTGGAGTTTGGTTTGGCCAACTGTCCTGGGGTAGACTTTTTTACATGCCTCCTGTTGTCCAAGCTTCTCCTTGATCGGTTTCTATAGAAAGATTCCAGTCCTGCTATGGTTACTTCATCTTCCCCAGAAGTTCTAGTGACAAGTATTGAACTGTCACTTATGGTGATCACTCCACGGGAGGTTCCTCCTTTATCAGCAATTCTAGTTTTGATTGTTCCTTCTTCATCAACCTCACTAGAGCTCAACCTCACTAAAAGCTACATGCCTTTTGGCTTCTCTTTGTCCTTGCCCTTACATGTAATGGAACTTCTCTTTTTCTCATGCATTTTTTTCTTTCCTGCTACTCTCTCTTTCTTTCTCTCTACTATCCCTACCTTTTGTTGCTAGATTTCACTCGGTGCATAGGATGCTTCCATGCATCTTTAGATCATGAACATGCAATGAGGTGGGTGGGTTTTACCCCATGGCCACTCCGATGTCTAAGTCAGTATTTTCCAGGACAAGAAAAATAGAACTAGGAAATAAGATACCCAAATTCCTTTAAAAGAGATGGGACTGAGGTACATGAGTTTTCTTCAAACCAGTCCCTCCCAATTCACCATGGTCATCAGACAAAAATAATGGGCAAGTGAAGAAAAACTCACGAAAGTAAACCAAGCAATAGAAGAACCCTCGAGGGAATTTTTGAGAGTGAGAATACCTTTTGAGTGTAAAAGTTGGGATCCTTTGCATCTACTGCCTTCCCCATATTTATAGAGCCATGGTAAAGCTTATCGAGCAAGCTTCCTCTTCACCTACCACCATCTCCATCAGTCCACCCATAGGGTAGAATAAGAGAGGAGGTCTACGACCCCTGAAAACGGTGCAAACTTGTCCAATTAATACTTTTTGACCCCCTGTCAATCCACATCATCACTTTTTTGTCATGTGTAGCCACCATCTCCTAGGATTCAAGAGGATTTGACCACCTTTTTCTCTCTATTAGTCTATATCGTAGGCAAAAGGGGGGTCAAATCACCCATCTGGCATTTATTATCTTTGTCGGCATTTATGAGCATTAATGACATCGCATTTAATGTCCACATACCACCATCTTATCTGTCTCCTAGTCAAATAGGCTCTTTCGAAATTCCTTTTTGGCGGGGTTTCTCAATCTTGATGAAAGATCGATCATTCTTTAGATGTCAACACATGTCCGGTCCAGATTACACCATGTCGATGTTCCCTTTGCCCAGTTATGATTTAATCCATCATATTTTCCCCTAACAAAAAGGCTTAGAACCAATAGAGGTTCAAAATATGGAACTTCGAGTCTCACAAGATTTTGTGAATAAAATGGTATTTTACATAAGGCTACAACCCTTATCAACCTCAATCCAATGGAATAGCTAAAAGGAAAAAAAATTATCTTTAAAAGAAATGATGAATTCAATGCTTATAAGTTCAAGTTTATCACAAGATATATGGAGGGAAGTTGTTCTCTCGACTTGCTATATACTAAATAGAGTACCACATAGGAAGACCGGAATGATACCATTTGACTTATGGTATGGTCAGAAACCTAGTTTAGAAAACTTGAGGATTTGGAGTTGTTTGGCAAAGGTTGCAAAACCTGAACCTACGAAAAGGAAACTAGGTCCTAGAATGTGTGATTATGTATTTATAGGATATGCATTATTTATTTTGGCTTATAGATTTATCATCCTTAAAACCATAGATAACGTTTTAAAGAAAATACAATAATAGAGTCTAGGGATGCTGATTTCTTTGAGGAGTTATTCCCTTATAAGTTGGACCTACCTCCTAGTATATCTAATGGTGGTGATGTTAATGGTGATCTCACTTTGGAAAATGTAGTGTCTAGTAGTGAAGATCCAACACTAGATGAAAAGAGTCATCTTAGGTGTAGTAAAAGACAAAAAGAAAGCAACTTACATAGAAAATGATTGGCTTGTTTATCATATAGAGATTGATCCTTTTACTCACAAAGAAGGAATTACATCTACAAATGCTGTATTTTGGAAAGAGGCTATAAAAAGTGAACTAGATTCCATCATAACCAATTATACTCTGGAATTAGTTACATTACCTCAAGGTTTTAGAATATTAGACACTAAATGGATATTTCGTAAGAAATTAAAGGTGGATGGTTCTGTCAATAAGTTTAAAGCTATACTTGTAGTCAAATGTTTTAGACAAAAGAAAAATCATGATTGATTTGATACTTTTGTTCCAATAGCAAGAATCACTACTATAAGGGTTATGGTTGTTGTGGTGTCAATACATAATTTGGTCATAGACATAATGGACATCAAAATGGTGTTTCCAAATGGTGATTTAGATGAAGAAATTTATATTAAGTAACATGAAGGCTGTGTGATACTTGGTGAGGAACACAAGGTGTGTAAACTTGTAAAATCCTTATATGGATTAAAACAAGCCCCAAAGCAATGGCATGAAAAGTTAGATACGGCACTTATGTCAAATAGGTTCCACGTAAATGATTCAGAAATGTGTTCATATAGTAAGTTCCATCAAGGGAAAAAAGTCTTCATTGTATTCTACATAGATGATATGTTGATCATGGAAACAAGCTTAGACATGGTAAACCGAACTAAAAGTTTCTTGAAGTCTAAGTTTGATACAAAAGATTTAGGTAAGGTTGATGTGATTCTTAGAATAAAGATCTTTTTTTTTTGGGTAGTAAAGGAACTTATTTATTAATACATGTATCAGACAAGGAATTAAGACAACAATCATCCTAAATCCAAGGATCGAAAAGTGGCCAAACTACTATACACACTAACGACATGGCCCTTCTAGAAAAGGAGTCAACAATACTGTTTTTCTCCCTGTTAATAAAGCTAAAAATACAACTTCCAAAATATGGCTGTAGATGAATAATATCCTCAAGGTATACCATTGCACTAAAACACTGAAGATTCTGATTTCCCTAAAAGATGATTGATTGATCAGTTGCGGCTATTAGATTGTAGAATCACCTGCTCCATCCCTTCATTATTTGCAACCAACAAAGCTACATGGATAGATAAGGCTTCTATAATAATTGGAATAGGAAAGGAGGACGGTTCTAAAATGGCAAAAAGAGGCACACCATTATGATCACGACAGATGTAACCTAAACCTCCAATTTTTTCCAATTGGAAGCTGGCATCTATATTCAGTTTAAAAACACCGTTTAGTAGAGGAGTCCATTATGGTAAGCTGTCCTCATAGCAATAGCCTCACTAACCTAACCTGCTTGCAGTTGTTGAGGAATTTTCTGACAATAGGATAGATAATTCTATTCAGGAAGTTGAACAACCTGAGCTAGAGTGTGTTGTTGGTGTCCGAAAACATGATCATTCCTAGATAGCAAGAGTTGCCAACAAATAAATGAACATAGGGTCATGATCTCCCTACTTCGTGATTTTCCAACTATCGAAAAGGATGTCCAGCTCTCAATCCAATCACGGAGTTGTGGCACAAACAAATCTGGAACTTTGTAATGTAGACTGCAATCATACCAAACTGCTCTAGCAAAAGGACAGTCTAATAAAATGTGAGAAATTGATTCCTCTACCAAACCACAACAAAAACATAAACTATCCACCATAGTATTTTGCCGATGTAAATCCAATGCTATATCCAAACCAGAAGCACAATCACTCTACAAAAAAGACTTGAGCTCTGGTAAAGTTGGGCATTAAGATTTGTTTCCAAATAAACTCCGACACCACTGGGGTAGATGTTGAAGACGTGGAGGGCCTTAAAGAGAGAGATACATCTTCCAAATTGGATAATAAATTATACGTTGTCTTAACCGAGAACTTACCATTTTTAGCAACACCCTAGATAAGGTATCCTCGTGAGAAAATAAAGAAAATTGAATCTTCATTACTTCCACAACATGGGGAAATAACAGAGATAGAATCTCTTTATACCAAGTCTTGTTATCAACATCAATCAATTGTAAAACTAGAGTAACTAAACACGAGGGTGGAGGGGTTGATTGTATCATGAAGCCGGGTAAAGTTGGAATCCGATTATCATACCAAATATGAATTTGATTCCCATACCGAATTTGCCAAAGCAAACCTTTCTGAATAACATTTCTCCCTTCCAAAATACTTAGCCACCGTGGTGGCGGACAAAAAATCCCTATGTGCATAATAGATAGATTTCATAGAAGAAGCCCAATAAGACATAGGTTCAGTGAGCAAACGCCATGTTACCTTTGCTAATAATGCCTGATTGTTCATTGATGGATCCCGTAATCCTAACCCCCCTTTTCCTTCGACTGGCATATTTTATTCCAGGAAATCAAATGTAACCCTAACTTACCATCCTTATCACCCTAGAAAAAGTTTGCAGCCATACGTCGTTTAGAGTTATGTTGAGATGTAGGTAACTTATAATGAGACCCAGCATAATTTGACATGGAGAAAGCCACCAATTTAAGCATGGTTTCCTTACCTACATGTGATAGTAATTTTTCTTTCGACCCAGATACATTCTTGGACACCTTTTCATTAATATCTTTAAATAAAACTGACTTTGATATCCCAAAGTTAACTAGTAAACTAAGATATTTCTTTGGACCATCTCCATATGTAATCTTTAGAACTCTAGAAAACCAATGTTTAATTTTTTATAGTGTTTTGGGACTATAAGTGAGTGATGATTTCTAGAAGTTCACACTTTGTCCAGATGCTGCACAGTAGACATCCAAGCAACTCTTCAATGCACAAACTTTTGATAAACGGGCCTCAAAAAATAATAAGCAATCATCACCAAATAAAAGATGAGTAGTTGTGGGTGCTCGATGCCATACCCAAATACCTGCTATAAGACCATCAAATTCAGCCTTCAACGGATAACTTGATAAACCATGAGAGCAAATGAGAAATAAAACTAGTGATAAACCATATAAAGGAAAATGAGATTTTATTATCTTAGGCTCACTATGTTGAAAGCATGCTTAAAAAGGTATGATTACTATAATGTTAACATTATTAAAATACCACTAGTTATTAGATGCCAATTGCAAAAACATATGGGCAAACCAGTTTCACAAAAGAAGTATTTCCATATTATTGGTTTAGTTTCATATTTAATGAACTATATGTCACACCCCAATTCTGGACTAACCAGTAGTATGATGAACCATCATAAGAACCAACGGTTTAACTAGGATCTCGCAAGATCGTGCCAATAATCCAAACCAAATACATATTCCACAACATAATCAGAGATAATAAACAAGTAGCGGAAGTCTTATTAATAATGAACTGAGGTCTAATATGATAAATAAATATTTAAATCCAAATTATCTCCAATTAACTCAAAACATAAAAGTAAATAGTCTATTACATGTTCCAAACTTAACTATAAATAAATTACTCGAAAACACATTGGAAGCACTAGCATGATGGATCATGCACATCTTCCACAGCTTGCACGTCCATAGCCGCCATGTATTCGTATGACGGTGCACTCATATATTCCTCCACCGTGGTACCTACATCATCAACTAAAAACATATGAGGTCGAGGGGTGAGCACACATCATGGCTCAGTGAGTAAATAAAACAATGCACAAACATATGCATGCAGTCATATTCATATCTTTGGTCTGATTTAAGTTTGCAATTGTGCTATAGAAAGGATTGGCAGCCATCGCACCTCTATACATGAGTGTATGAATATGCCCAATGGATCAAACACCATTGTCATCCCACATGTACCCACCACTGAATAGAGATAGAGCTAAACTGTCCAGATCACACACTGTCAATACTTCCCCTCATGCCCTACCCATACCAACATGTAAGTCCCTGCTGGCGAGGGCTCGCAAACTGGGCTCGTAACTAACCAATCCTAGATGTCATCATAATTTGTATCTAAGGCCTTACCCTAGCATCCCTCAATATGCCCATTGAGATAGAGCTAGAGTCTGGCAGTCAGGATGAACCACAATACCGCGTCCTCCCCCTGATCCTCTACAGTATACCAGTTCTGCTAAGGTAACGATGACACAACAATGTCAGTGGGTAGGACTAAGTAGAGATAGAGCTAGAGTCTAGTGGTCAGGATGAACCAAAATACCACATTCTCCCCCTGATGACTCACATCCAACACACCAACCACATACACAAGCACATACCTATCTCTAGCATTATCATTATATCATAAGTGAACAAAAACAAATATACATGAGTAAATATATAACAAGTATTGGATGACATGTGAGATGCACAAGCAATCATATAAGACATGGCATCATATTCAATAATAGAAAATAAAATAAAGGATAGCTTGTTATTAGCCTTTTAATTTTGGTCTTATTTCCTCACCTGTAATCTATGTTCGACCTTCTTCCAACCCTTGAAAATTACTTTGATCTACTTGAGAACCTAAGGAATGTATGGATTTAAGTTAGGGTTTGATTGTAACAAGTTACAGTAGTCGAAAACCAAAACAAGGCCTTTAACAATTGACTGGTCAACTCTATGGTCTACTATTTATGTCGACCACTCATTGTGCGGTCAACTCTGTGGTCGAGTATCATGTGACCACAGATGCAACACATAAATTTTGGGAAACTTTCTGAATAGTTGTGATCGACTCACTGGTCGCTCTATGGTCGACCAGTGATGCGACCACACAAAGTTTGGTCGATCTCTATCTTTCAATCCAAATTCTTCCAAAGTTGATTTCTTGACTCATCAGTAGGGTTCACCCTATGGTCGTTCTATGGCCTTTAATCACAGTTTTTCATTAACCATTAACCCTATTTTATTCTCCATGATCTCTCTTGAGATTTACTTAAAGATTCATATTAGCATCCCAATCTTTAATGGAAAACTCTACCTTATGTGATCTATCTCTATAGAAACCAGTTCCATATCTTTAGCTTGCTATAGGAAGTTAAAACTCTTCTCTGCAGAACCTTCTCCAAGATTTCCCCTCCAAGATTTCCCCTCCTTCTGTTTCTCTCTTTTTCTCTCTTAGGTTTAGGGTTTGAGATTGGTCCAAAAGAGTGAGAGAGGGTAGAGAGAAACTCTCCATATAGAGTCCTTTTACAATTAGGAAAGAGATCTCCTTTGATTTGGAAAGTTTCCAAATCACGGAGTCCTAAATGGGTTTGTGCGGTCGACTGTGTGGTCGCATAATCCGTCGACCACACAACTCAAAAGTGTCGACCACACAACATATTTTGACTGGTCTCACTTTGTCAATTGACTGGTCAACCCCATAAGTTTGAATAGTCGACCACACAACATATTTTCACTGTTTTGGATTGATTCAATTACTTAGCCTCATGGTTCCTTCATATGGTTGGTCTACTTGAGCCGGCTATGATGGAAAGACCTGACACAACACTATTGTCCAAGGATTCAGTTTGGTCCCTCAAGTCATGCCACGTAGCTGAAACACGAACATAGCAACAAAGTGGGCGGGATATACCCCGGAGCCACTCTGATGCCAAAGTTAGTGAATTCCAAAGGAATGGAGCTCTTAATGAACCACTAGAACTCCTTAAGAATGGGGTTCCCTGAGATACGGGAGCTTCAATAAACTATTCCTCTCCAGTAAGGTGGAAATTTGGATAAGTGATTGAACAAAGGTTATCTCAGAGGAACTAAATAAGGGAGATACCTGAACGTGAATACTCTCTTTTTTCTAGGAAATTTTGGATCCTTTGCAATTGATAATCTTTCACTACTTATAGGCTCAAGGTGAAGCTTCCCGAACAAGCTCCTCTCCACCTATCACCATCTCCATCACCTGTCAGCTTGAGAACAATAGGTGTAGGTGATTACACTCCCTAGGGCGATGCTTGAATGTCTTGTCAGCCATTTACGACCCCAGTCGACCTTCTTAGACCCCCCTTTCGTCTACGTCCTCCATTTCTTCCGACAACAGTAGCTGTCCTTTCTCTTTTATCGAGTATAAATCTTACTTTTTGTTGATTCGGTTCATGATATGATGACCTGTCAAGTGAAATCTGCCTATTTGGCATTTATGGTGGTTGTCGATATTTATGAGCATTAGTGATAGACCATTTGATGGCCAGCTACCTCCATCAGTCTGTCTAATCATAGCCCGATTGCCCAGAAGGGGGTCAAACACGATTTCATCTCCCGCATGCTGTTAGAAAAGACTATTTCTTATCCACATGCTTTATATCTTGGATATATGCCATGTGTCCCATTTTCCAAGGCCTGTTACAGATTCCTCATCCACGGTCTGATTTAAATCTATTACTATTTTACCCCAACAGAACCCCTTTGCCTCCTTTGCATTGTTCCAACTTGAGGAGACAACATTTATGGGGGAAAATGCTTCTTCTACCGCATGCAGAGATATCCCCGTGGAATTGTTGATGTTACAGTAGTCAGGAGCCACCTTCTCTCCCACTTATTCAAAACTTGAATGCCCACGTTTTCTTTGTAACGTTTGTAGCATTTCGTAACTGCCTGAGTTGTCCCCAATTGAATGTGCCTGGTAACGTTCCTGACTTGATCGAGCTATTGCTTCTGTCCCCAATTGAAAGTGCCTGGTAACGTTCCTGACTTGATCGAGCTGTCGCTTCAAATTATCGGCACTAATCCGACCATTTTTATCCATCGGGACCGTCCACGATATTTTTCCCTGACAAAGCGTCATATCCGTAGCCTGATTGATAGTCACACCACTCAAAACCATCATGACTGTCAGATGGGACCCACCTATTTGCAAAGTTATAAAAATCCCACCTACTTCACTCATCTTCTTCCTCGCATTTTATCATTTACAGTGCTTTCTCTGTGTTTGCTTCACCGTAGGAATTCTGCTTGGGGTATTCATTCTCGGGCAGGGCGTTTCTTCTCCTTCGCGAAGAATTTTTAATGACCTTCTTGCTTTCAGAGTAAGTTCTGAGCTTTCTTCTTTTAGATTCTTGTCATTTTAACCCTAATCAGTCATGGCCCACGATAAAGCTGTAGTTAGCCGCCCTTCTGAGGCCTCTCTGCGTCGATCGCAACTTCGACCAACTACTCAGGGTGAGGGTAGAGAAGACCCTAAGAATCTTGATGGAATTTAATGATATGGAGGATCTTTTCAGGAAAGAGAGGGCTCGAGCAATCAGAGAAGCCCTCCTCATGGTCCACTCACAGTTGTCTGCTCATCTCCCATCCTTCGACTTTTCCTGCAGCCCTCTCATAAACAAGGTGATTCGAGATAAACTTGGTCAAACCTTGACTCTTCCTCCTCTAATGGTCTACTGTACTGAGTTGGCAATAGTGGTACCTTCTCCTCAAGAAGTTGCTCCTCTATCTGTTGTTCCTCTGCAAGAAACCCCAATAATGACTCCCGAAGACCCCTCCACCATTCCTTCAGAAGAAACTCAAGGCACAACACCTTCAGAGACACTTCTGACAGATGCCTTCCCCATAGAATCTCCCATAGGCATCCCTCCCAAGGGACAAGACTGAACATAGAACTATTTTCTTTCTTTTTTTTCTTTCTTTTTTTTGTAAGCCCCTTGGGCATTTCTTCTTTTTGTAAGGGCACTTTTTTTTTATAACTGCTAATATCAATGTACTATTTTTTCCTTTACACTTTGCTTGACCGATACTTAGCAATCACCCTAATATGTCATATGTATCATTGCACTAATACACGTACCACTACCTCTACTATCCCTCTGTCTGATAGTGTTGTGCTCTGCCTATAATTATTAGACAAAATCGAAGGGCTTTTGATGTGCGAACCAAAGTCAAAGACTACCCCTTAAGTCAATGGGCTTAGTCTCCGACTAAAGCTATCTACTTATTGATTTTCAAGACCCCTAGGCCTCGTCTTTTAAGCCCATAAGTTTCTTCACTTCGAAACCCGTAGGCCTTCGCTCTTTGAGACCCGTAAGCCTTTGCTTTTTGAGACTCTGAGGCTTTTCTCTTCGAGACCTATAGGCCTTTTCTTTTTGGAGCCCGAAGGCTTTTGCATTGCAAGCCCGTAGGCCTTTTCTTTTTCAAGCCCAAAGGCCTTTGCTTTGCAAGCCTATAGGCCTTTTCTTTTTCGAGTCCGAAGGCCTTTTCTTTGCGAGCCCGTAGGCCTTTTCTTTTCCCAGCCCGAAGGCCTTTGCTTTGCGAGCCAGTAGGCCTTTTTTTTTTTAGCTCGAAGGCCTTTGCTTTGTGAGCCCGTAGGCCTTTTCTTTTTCGAGCCCGAAGGCCTTTGCTTTGCCAGCCCATAAGACTTTTCTTTTTCGAGCCCGAAGGCCTTTGCTTTGCTAGCCCATAGGCCTTTTCTTTTTCGAGCCCGAAGGCCTTTGCTTTGCGAGCCCGTAGGCCTTTTCTTTTTGAGCCTATAGGCCTTTTTTTTTTTAAGCCAAAGTCAAAGATTGTCTTTGCTCCTCGGGGAGGGCTGAGCCAATGAGAAAGATCTTTTCTAGATGGTCGTTGGTGAATGGCACAGGAATGAGATCTTCGACTGGAGTAGTCCGCTCTACTAGGAAGTCATCGCGATATTCTTCTAGCTAAATCACCTACACCGGCTGATCTTCATCGAGTGGGGCCAAAGTAGCCCCGTGACACCTCTTGGACACAAACTAGTCGGCCTTGCAATATCTGACCCCCCACTCAGTTGGGAACTTCATAAGCAGGTAGTATGTCAACAGACAAGCCCGTAGCTTATTGAGGCCAAATCTGCTAAGAATACCATTGTGCCTTGACTAGGTATCCACCACCATATACTTCAGGTTGACGCATACTCGCGCTGGGTAGGCTCCCAAACTAGTATCTATCTGGATGGCTCCCTTCACCAGCACTCCTTCTTCGTTAAACCCCAGAAGAGAATATCTAATGGCCTCAATTGCTCATCCTTGTATCCTAGCCTCTGAAACATGTCGTAGTAGAGGATCTCACAAGCACTCCCAGTATCGACCAGTATGCGACTCACTTCCCATTCTTCTCCAATTGCCATTTTGATAACGAGAGGATCCTCGTGAGGGATAACCACATCCATCATCAAAGTATATGTACCCCTCGTACCTGACTTTCTTGGAGGAAGACCCCCCTATTTCTTCCTTTCCTTCTCTGACTTTCTTTCCTTTAGTTGACTCCTCTTCCTCAGGCTCGACCATAATCGAAAGTACATCCCGCCGTATGTGCTCTAGCCAAATCATCACTGTCATGCACTCCGGCTTGCTCAGGGTCACGTACTCATCATCACTTGGGCCAAGGTCTTGTTCTGACCCCACCTTGCCCAATAGTCTCCTGGGGGGACTCTCTTCTTGAACTGTTCACACCCCTCTAGAAATTTTCCCTCTCATCATTTCTTGGTGCCCCCAAGGGAGGAGATCAACTTGGCCCATAAACCCCCGCAGGGGTAATCTTGGTGGTGGTAGAGGCCAATATCGACCCTCTCATTTCTTGCAGGTGCTACTGCAGGGGGAGGGGGTGGGAGTACCACCGCTGGTGCAGGGAGAGGAGGTGGCACTGGCCTGGGTCCCATGAACTTGGTCCATCATCCATGCTGGATTAGATCTTCGACTAGGCCTTTTAAATGTCTGCATAAGTCGGTGTCATGACCGTAATCCTGATGATGTGCACAATACAGCCGGGGGTTGCACTCCTCTTGCTTGGACATCATCCTAGGGGGAGGGACCAGTAGAGTGTCGCCTCACTTGATATTTAAAATCTCAACCATAGTACGATTGAGTGAGGTGTACTCTGGTATGGGGCAGGCCAGGTATAATTTCTTGGCCACCTTTGATTTCTTGCTTGTTTCTCCTTCTTTAGGGGCCTTCTCCAAAACTTCATTTTTTTTCTTTTCCCCAACTACGGGGGAAGGGTTCACTCGCCCGGGTAGCTCCTCTACAGCTTCTGCTCCCGACGCGTATCAATCACACCTACAGAAGATTTTAGTATGTGTTCTGGGACGCTTCTTATTGAGGGAGAACACCAACTGGGGGTCAAGGCAGGCTTTTGACAGAGTCGACACCACCACATCAGGCTGCAAATCTTTAATCTCTTCGACTACCCCGAGGAAACTGGCTATGAATGGTCAGAGAGGCTCCTTCTCCCCTTATTTGATCTCCATCAAGTGGGACAGGTTCTTCTTCTGGGTTCAACTCCCCTGAAAGTGGGACAAACTTCTGAGCTCCCTAAAGGTTCCCACAGATTTGGGGGATAGATTATTGAACCACGTCCTTCCAGCCTCCCTCAGGGTGGACGAAAAAGCTCTACAGCAAAGGGCATCGTGGTGGCCATAAATGACCATCCCAACTTTGAAGTTATTTAGGTGCTTCTAGGGATCCTTCTTCCCATCTTACCATCCTACATTTGGAAGGAAAAAATTAATAGGAAGAGGGTGGTTCATGACCTCATCCGTCAGGGCTATCTCTGTGGCATAATCTTAGAGAGCCTCAGAATCGACCCCCCTCTCTACACTCTGTCCATTAGATCCTTCACTAAGCACTCCAGCCTGGTAGTATTTTCATCTATAGCTGAGGTGCTCGTTGCTGAGGGAGTGGCTACCACCTGTATGACTGGTGGGACTGTTGTAACGGAAGGGATCGCTGTCGCCCTTTCCTCTCGGGCCACATTGACCCTTGCTTGGGCTTCTTCCTGGGCTCGCCTGGCCTCTTTGACCCTAACGTGGGTGTCTTCTCGAGCTTGTCTTGCTGCATCAACCTTGGCCTGGGAGTCCTCTCTGGCATCTGGCCTCATCGACCCTCCTCTAAGCCTCCTAAGCCACATCCTGTCCCGTGTACATTCTACCTCGGGCCCTTCTATTTCCATACCTCGACCCCAATTGGTCCGAGATAGATGATCTTCTTGAAGCTGTTGGGGACTCATGGCTGCTTTCGACAACTTTAGTGGGGTCATACTCTGGAACATACTAAAAATGAGGCTCCCCATAGAAGTCATTTTAACCCCTACTACAATACGAATCTACCAAAGGGTTGGCCCACACTGGGCTGGGTGATGCTTCTCTAGGAGTAGAACGCCTAGAATGTCGAGATCTCTAAGGGACCTCTGGGACATCAACAGGTGGCATAGAGGCTGCTAGCGCACTTGCGAGTCGTTGCTATAATAATTCTGTCAAGGTAACCAACTGCTGAGCAAGTCGATCGAACTGTGCTCTGGTGACATACTGAGAGGGATCAGGATTAGGACCGCCTACTCCTTCTGCGGATTGATCTTCTGGTTGGAAGTCATGTGGGTTTGGGCCTATGGGAATGTCAACACGCTCTTAGCATACATTTGCCTCCATGCTATAAGCACCCCATTTTTTTCATCCCAGCTAAACAAAGTCCTGCTGGCATGTGGACAACAAAAGGAGAAAGATGATCGAAAGTTTGGATTTTTGACTGTAAATTTGAGGAAGTTTTCAATGGATCTGTGAATTTGAGGAAGTTTTCAATGGGTCCACAGCAAGGTCATGGGTTATAATTTTGCATGGATGCATAGGTCATAGAATTATCTTCGAAATGAGACCAGAATTGCTCAATTCTGATATCAAATGAAGAAGATATGACCATTTTAGTCGGATGATACATATAAAGGAGGTTTCTGAAATTATTATAAATAATCCCAGGGGCCTTCATGCAAATTATCGTAAGTCAGATTGTTTGAATTTCAAATCATCATATCTTCATCATCCGACATCGGATTCAGATGATTCCAAGGCCATTATTCTTCATTCATGATGTTCTACAAAGTGGACGTAAAAAATCCCGGGTAGAAGTCACCAGTGGGTCCCATGCAAGCTTTCATGCAAAATTATCGTTAGAACTTCAAAGCTTCATATCTTTTCCGTTCTACGTCGGATTCAGAAGATTCCAAGGCCATTGTTCTTCATTTGTGATGTCCTACAAAGTGGGCGTGGAAAATCTCGGGTAAAAGTCTCTGGAGGGTCCCATGCAAAATTACATATGGAAATGGTCATTTAATATTCAAAAATTCATATTTTGATCATCCCATATCTAAATCAAGTAATTTCAGTTTCATTATGTTCCATTTTTAATACTCTACAAAGTGGACGTAAAGGATTTTTGGCAGAAGTCTCTGAAGGATCCCATGCAGAATGGTCAGCTAAATTATCGATAATTGGTCCGCTTAAACTTCAAAAATTCATAAGTTGATCATTTTATTTTCAAATGAGGTGATTCAAGTTCCTATATTCCTCATTTTTAGTGTTCTACAAAGTGAACATAGAAAATTGGGAATAAAGGTCATCGAAAAATTACATGCAAGATGACAGCGGAAATGGCCCATGAAATAACAGAGAGGGAAACCCAGTTAATCCAGTCAACTCAGCTCAACCCAAGCCAATCTTGGCCCAATCCAGTTAATTCAAGTCATTCTCAGTCTAACCCAGCCCAGTTTAAGTCAGTCCAGCCCAGTCAACTTAAGTCAAACCACTCTAGACTGAGCCGGTTCATCCATGTGCATAGTGCCATATATATATTATATACCATATATATATTAATATGTATGTTATTACATATTATTATGTATATTTTATGATGTATCATTGTATAAATGTACATTATATGTGTCAAGAGAGACTGACCAAGAAAGGAAAGAAAGAAAAGAGAGAGGACGTGAGATTGAGAGGCAATCCGAGAGAATAAGAGAAAGATTATGAAGAAGAAAAAAGGAAAGAAAAGAGAGAAAGGGAAGGGGACGTGAAAGAGAGATCCGAGAGAGATTGAGTGAGATCCCATGGAGGAGAATATTTGGTTTAAGGAAAGAAGAGATTATATTGAATGGGATGTAATAAAATAAAATAAGAAAAGATAATGGTGGAAGGGGTTTACGTTTTCAGCAAAGCAAAAAGGAAAGAGATGTAATGGAGAGATAAAGAAATATTATAAACAAAGCAAAGTGGATTACACATGGGAGAATTTGAGATATCTCACTCTTACCTTTCTTATAGTAATGATGAAAATATTCTCCAAAAAGGAAGAGAATACCGTGGGAAAGGGGGGAGAAGATTGAGAAGAAAAGAATAAAAAAAGAAGGAGAAAATAAGGGGAAGGTTCGGTTTTGGGGAGAAGTGAGAGAGGGCGCTGAAAGAAAAAACAATATAATAAAAGAAAGGGGAACCAAGAAGGGAAAGTGAGGGAAGAGGGAAGAGAAAAAAAAGAATAAAATAAAAAAAGAGGCTTGTCGGTTTTAAAAGAGAAGAAAACCGGGGAGAGGGAGACAGAGAAGGGAAGAGGAGAAAAAAATAAAATAAAAAACAGAAGAGAAGGAGGATCGAGAAAGAGAAGAGAAGAGAGAGACCGAAAGGAGAAGAGAGAGAGGAGGGCGGTGAAAGAGGAAAATCGAGAAGGGAAAGGAGAGAGAGAGGTGAGGGAAAAAAAGAATAAAAAATAAGAAAAAACAGAAGAGAAGGAGGATCGAGAAAGAGAAGAGGAAAGAGAGAGAGAGAGCGGTGGGAAGAGAAAAGAAAAAAAATAAAAGAAGACGGGAGAGAGCATAGAAGATGAAGAAGAAGAAGAAGAAAAAGAAGAAGAATAGAGGTATGAAATCAAAACCCCCATGAATGGTTCATCATCCAAAACCCTCCATCACCGATCTGCAGATCGCCACCTCCTTCGGCTTGCTACACCATGCTACGTCCCCCAGCCAAGAACATACTCGCATCTCACTCGCAAATACCTGAATTGCCAATGCAAACACCCTGCAACTCATGCACAACCACCCACTGACCCTCATCACTCGATATACTATTATCCTTCCTCCATCTGTCCCACCGAGTAACCACAATACCTGCTCACATCCCTACGTAGCCACCTTCGACCATATACAATTCTGATCACCTCCCTAATCATTGTAACCACCTTCACCGAACCTAAACCCATATGAAACCCTCTACTGAGAACCCCACCTTCAACCCATCTCCATGCAAGCACTCCCTCCACCTGGCCAGCCTACCATGAGCCACACCACCATTACCTAAACCTTACCCATGGCCGATCACCCAACTCCAAGTTCGCACCTACCTAAACCTTTGCCGTAGACCCTATAATCTGTTGCAAATCACCATCCACCACTCACTTCTTCAAACCCTACAGACCAATCACTCACCAACCGTAAACCCTAATCAAAACCTAGCCCATCAGGTCTTTTGATCAGCCAGCACCACTTGACCATCCAATCAGATTTTCCAGCCACCTCCTGCTGCCACCGCCTGATCAGTTATGCACCACCACCAAACCACCTGGTTACCTCATGATCAAACCCACCTCTCCAACCCTTCATATGATCAATACCATCTGATGATCTCTCTTATCATCCCCCAAACATCCCACCGAACTCCTTTGCACACCTCATACCTAAGCAAACCCAGCTGTCACCATTTGATCTCCCTACAACCATTGATCTAATCATGAATTGTTTTATGTGCTATAAATTGATATGATCATGAATTGTTTTATATGCTAAAAATTGATCTATTCGTGATTTATATATGTGATGAATTCAGTCCAATCATGAATTGTTATGAAATTGATCACATCGGATACTTGGAATTTTTATGAAATTGATCCCATCGGATACCTAGAATTGTTATGAAATTGATCCCATCGCATGCTTAGAATTTTATCAAATTGATCCAATTGGTTTGAAATTTAAGGTGATTAAATATGGACCATTGATCTGGATTTTAAGTGATTAAATTGCGGTCATCTGATTTGGATCTGATCTTGAGAATTTGATGTGATTAATTGTGAACATTGATCTGAAACTTTTTAATGTGAATCTTAATATGGTCATTCGATGTTGAGTTATTTTGCATGATTAAATTATGGCATTTGATCTTGAGCCATTGATTGATAAATCTGATCCACCGGATGTTCAATTGATTTCTGATTATGTGATGATATTAAATCTGAACCTTTGGATTCCATGTGGATATGTCTACCATCTTCATGCTTACATGATTCTTGTTGTTTTGGAATTCTACACATGCTTATTGCCATATTTATCGGCCACATGCTTACTGTAATATTTATATGCTTACTGCCATGTTTGGATGCATATTGCTATGTTTGGATTGCTATCACTGCTATACTTGGAATGTTTTCACCTACCATATTTAATTTTTGGAAAAGAAAATAACAATTAGGGTAGAAAACCCTAAAAATGGAAAGAAAATAGCAATTAGGGTGAAAAACCCTAAAAATTTGAAAAATAGCAATTATGGTAGAAAACCCTAAAAATGGAAAGAAAATAGCAATTAGGGTAGAAAACCCTAAAAATAGAAATAATAAAAATGGTAGGAATTTAGGTCTCATCCCTAGATCTTATTGACAAAAATAAAAAGAATTTGGTACACATCCCAAATAAAAATGGTAGGAATTTAGGTCTCATCCCTAGATCCTATTGACAAAAATGGAAGGAATTTGGTACACATTCCAAATCCGACTCTCACAAAATTTTTGAACTACGTCGTACCTAATTTCTAGGGCACACCCTAGAATACGTAGGTAATTTGGGAATCCCAAATACGGTACAAAGCCACCCATCAACCATACATCCAGCATAAACTTCAACTTGAACAATAAATAATCTAATTGAAGCAAATACATAAATCACTTCCATAATCATTAATCACACAAACCATTCGAACTACGTTTTTGGACTTGATTTCCAGGATTGGAATACGTAGGCAGTTTGAGATGTCTTACACGTCTCAGATTCAGTCCAAGACCGAACCATCTTTGGTTCGGTTCACTGTATAATATTGTACATTACATTTGCTTGTTTATTTACTTCAAAACATGATTGGCTGAACTCTAGGTTAGAATAACTTAGCAACTTGGTTTAGGACATCCCCCATTGAACCCTAGTCATCCAGTTGACCAAGCACAGTCAAAACTAAAATTTAAGGAAAGTTTAGGAGGCCGATATTGATCGGGCGGTTTGGGTGCCTAACACCTTCCCATAATCGTATCCTGAATACTTACCCGATCTCTTGCAGACCAAAGAATCGATACATTGGGTCACGAGTCAATAGAAGTTTTACCTTAGGGTGAGGCTACATTTTTAGAGGTCCTAGACCTTAATCTAGGTGGCGACTCCAACAGAACAAATCGATCTTCATCGATACATGATACACATTCCATCCCGAGGAGGAGGATCATCGATTTCCCATTGTCCTTACACATGCGACCTACCTGGGTTTCCCGAAGGTTGTAAGAGCTTTCTGCTCTTCCAGTCGAAGCCATGGGTAAGGTGTATGGGTCAATTCAAGAAGGTGGAAGATGTAAAAGGAGACAAGGGGGTGATGCTTCGAGTATGGGTTCTTTAGGTAATCACCGGAAAAAGGAAGGAAAGTTTTGAAGGCAAAGTTTGTCAAGGCCCCACAGTGGGTGCCAATCTGTTGTTGAAGGATTCGGTTCGGTCCCTTAGATCAAGCCACGTAGCTGAAACACAAACACAGCAATAAAGTGAGCGGGATATACCCCGGGGCCACTCTGATGCCAAAGTTAGTGAATTCCAACGGCAAGCAGAATGGAGCTCTTAGTGAACCACTAGAACTCTTTAAGAATGGGGTTTCCTGAGATACGAAAGCTTCAATAAACTATTCTTCTCCGGTGAGGTGAAATTTTGGATAAGGGATTGAACAAAGGTTATCTTAGAGGAACTGAATAAGGGAGATACCTGAACGTGAATACTCTCTTTTTTGTAGGAAATTCTAGATCATTTGTAATCGATAATCTTTCAATACTTATAGGCTCAAGGTGAAGCTTCCCGAACAAGCTCCTCCCCACCTACCACCATCTCCATCGTCTGTCAGCTAGAGAACAATAGGTCTAGGTGATTACGACCCCCTAGGGCAACGCTTGGATGTCTTGTCCACCGTTTACGACCCCAGTCGACCTTCTTCGACTCCCCTTTCATCCTCGTCCTCCATTTCTTCCAACAACAGTAGCTATCATTTCTCTTTTATCGAACATAAATCTTACTTTTTGCTGATTCAGTCCATGATATGGTGACCTGGCAAGTCAAATCTGTCTATTCGGCATTTATGGTGGTTGTCGGTATTTATGAGCATTAATGACAGACCATTTGGCCAGCTACCTCCATCAGTTTGTCTAATCATGGCCCGATTGCCCAAAAGGGGGTCAAACACGATTTCATCTCCCGCTTGCTGTCAGAAAAGACTCTTCCTTACCCACATGCTTCATATCTTGGATGTATGCCACATGTCCCGTTCTTTAAGGCATGTTATAGATTCCTCATCTCCAGTCTGATTTAAATCTATTACTATTTTACCCCAACAGACACGATTAGACCAGGTTAGTGGAGTGCGGGTCTTACACTATATCAAGCTTGATATAACATTGGCAATATAGAAGTTGATTCAATTCACTCATAGTCCTAGTATAGAGCATTGGCATGTCTTAGGCTACTAAGATATTTAAAGGGTACTATAAGTTAAGCTCTACACTATAGTACACACCCAACTGTACTTGAAGGTTATTGGGATGCTAATTGGATTTTGGATATGAATGAATCATTTGGACTAGTCATATGTTTTGACACAATTTCTTGGAAATCAGCAAAGCAATCATGTGTTACGGGGTATACCATGGAAGCAAAATTTGTGACTTTAGGGAAAGGGGGACTAAAGCTGAATGGCTTAAAAATTTAATGACAGATATACCATTGTGGTCAAGGCCATTGCCTTCGATATCACTACATAGTAATAATCAGGCAGCAATTGCTAAGGCCAAAAGCAAAGTGTATAACGGAAAATGGAGACACATCCATTTAAGGCACAATTTTGTATGGCAGTATCTAAGTGAATGAATGATAACTATCAACTTTGTGAGGTTAGAAAGAAATCTGGCGGACATGTTCACAGAGTCATTGCTTACAACGAACATATGTGAAATATCTAAATGGATAAGTTTAAAGCCTATGACATAAGTCATGTGATGGAAACTTAACCTACGTTAGAGGAATTTTCTTGAAATAGGTTCAAAGGGTAAAAACAAAGTCACCAGAGGACTTGTTAAAGTACTACTAACGTTACTCATTCTGGTTATATAGGAAAAGTAGTGGCACCACAACAAAAGAACGATGAGTTATGTACTCTTAGTCAAGCTGGATCTCACAAAATGTGGGGGTGTGTTAATTGTGGTACACACTATGGGTTGAATAAATGGATGTAGGAGATGAGGCTGCTTGCTGATGAGAGTTTTATAGGCAAATTCTTTAAACATCTATGAGACCAAGATAGGGGAAAAGGCCGATTTAAAATGGTCATCTTCCTAAAAAGAATGTCACAATTGTTGACGAGTAGGATATGGGTGATCAGCTAGTCAGCTACACAGATGAGGAAAGGTTCAAGAAGTTTGACTTCACCCGTACTCTGTGGCATAGTCATCAGACCTAATGTAGGTCGAAATCTGAAAGACACCTGCAACGTTGTGTCCTACTATGTTTAAAATACTCAGTAATTTTGAATTTTATCAGTATTTTTTGGTTTAAATCTGGAATTCCCCCCAAAGTTTTTGTTTAGGTTTGGTTTTGGGACTTGTTTTTGGTGGACAAACACATTTATCTCACATTGCTTGTGGAAGATTGCTTGAGCTCCTTTATACACAGAAATATAGACTTAAGGGTTGGGGTTCCATTATACAGAGGTCTCTCTCTTATAGGAAGTCTAGGTTGGGTCCAGGGTGCTCATACATATGCGCACTGAACCGAACTGGGCCGAGCGTGGGTGCAGGTGTGTGGGTGTAGGTTATACCTATACTCATTAATTTTTGGATCGGTGTGGGTTATACCCATACATATATACCTTTTAATGTGTAGATGCACGTACCCATTCAAACACACCTCTTCGTATGTGTACACTCACCAAACCAGATACTCATACGTATGTATAGGTTTGTCTCTCTGTAAATGGAACTTAAAGGTACCCCGTATGTATGTAGAGGTATGCCTCTATGTACATGACAATTAAAACCCAACTGTCAGAACTAAGCTCCATGTATACTCCACAACAATACAAGTCTGTACGCTGGTTTATTACTGAAACTCAAAAACCGTTCTCTGTTTACTGTTTTGGATTACTGAGTATTGCATTATACCCTCTGTAGTCACATTGAGTGGAGCAAACTCATGTGATTGGTGAATTGTTTTATCTTGCAGGTATAAGTGCAGAGTCAACCTGGATTTGCACAAATAAAGGCAAGTTAAAAACCTTAAAGGAGAACGTTCATAAAAACCGACTCAGCTCCACATGCTTTTGTGTCAACACTAATCGTCAAGCTATCTTCATCACTTGCTTCGTCCATTGCTGTTCCTATGCTACTGTTATATAGCCAACCATCTCTCTCTCAATGCCAAAATTGGGTAACCTATTACCACATCAGAATCATTATTATGTGGATTCTTTTTCTTCTTCTTTTTTACCTGTAGGAATTATTGTTTGGATTCCTGGTTCCAATAATTATCACCTTCACACTTTGAAGACTATAAAAGATCTTCTCCTGCCGTCTAACCCGCCCGCATCCATTGGATCTCTCTTCCTCTCTCTCTTTCTCTTGGGCATGAGCGTGATCCAATGGATTGGGGGTGAGCCGAAGAGGATCTGAATCCCCACAATTGAGAGCTCTATTTACCTAAATATAAAAGAGAGAAGGTTCCCCACACCGCCAGTGGAAGGTCCTCCCATGACACATTAATGATAGCACAAGAGACGGTTTTGCCAATATAGTCCCACGATGGTAAAATAAATTGGGAGATGTTTGCTCCATATCAAAATTTTGAAACAATCTCGGACAATTAAGGTTAACATGTAATCTTAATCATTAAATATTTTAGAGTAAATTATCGGTACCTCTCTTGTAGTTTGCCCTTAAATCAGGTACACTCTAGATCTTTCAAACAATTTCAAAGACACCCCCTTAAATCAAAATAAATTCCAAAAAAAAAACTCATTCCGTTAATGAGTTTTCATTAATTGACGACAAAAGCTAAAAATTAAAATTTTAATACCTAAAATGCCCTCTATATAAGTTAAAATACCATTTTACCCCATTTAAACCTCCCATTTATACGTAACTCACCCCGTTAAAGAAAATTTAGAAGCCAAAACCATTTAGTCTCTTACCAAAAAAAATTAAAAGAACCATTGGTCATTTTGTTTCTTCTTTTTTTTTTTTCCTTTTAGGGAGAGATTAACATTCAATTAATTCCATGATTTTATTTAAATTATGATAAGAATCATTTAGCTGGCACAAATTACTTTCCCCAAAAACAACACCAATTTTTATATTAAAGTAGTAAGGCAAAAGGTTTTGTACATAGAAATGCATGTACAAGACCATGGGGAAAATGTGTAATACTAAATCTCCCCCCCCCCCCTACTCAAACAAGGGTCTATGCATGACCGCATGACCATATATGTATGGATCGGGCTCGTCTCAAGTTCACTTTTGAACTTGAGACTGTTCAGTGGTCATTTGATAGGTGACATCTGACAAAAATATATCCTTTTAACGACTATTAGTAAAACAGTAATAAAAAGAGTTAATGAGTAAAGAAGTATAGTATATTTTCCCTCTATGCTCTTTTTCTCCTCTACTTTGTTCCCTCTATGCTCTTCTTCTCCTCTTCTCCTCTTCTCCTGTTCTCTTCTTCGTTAAATCTAAACAATATGAATCACACAACCAAATTTTGTTCCCAATTAATTTTCACCATTGGATACCTGCAATACCATTTGTCACCCATCGGACGTCACTGGACAGTCTCAAATTCAAAAATGAACTTGAGACGAGCCCGATCCGTGTATGTACATACCCTCTATATAAAAACTAGGACCTTATGAATAAAATTTTCGAGCCCCAGGTCATTAGAAAACTCTCCATTTCACGATAATCTAGCCAAAATGGTCCATTGAAGAAAAAAAAGAGAAAAAAAAACACCCCATTGGGACGAGCAACGACAAGATCAGAAACTGGTTTTAATAACTTGTTGGACGAGGTTTACATATAACCTAAGGTCTAAATCCAGGTATTGTACATGATATCGGTCCTTTCAAAAATCACTCCAATACCAATCTGAATCATATCAGTCGCTACCGATATTGGAATTGATATCCTCCATGTCCAAACCGATACAAATCTTGAACCATGCATATAACCATGTTCTCAAATCAATTCTGAACCATACACCCAAAGAAAAAAAAAAATTTTAAAAATGAACAAAAAAAGTTTCAACCTTCTAGTGTACGTGAGTTCCCAACTTAAGCCAAGAACTACACGGTAAGAACACGAAATAGATGAAAAACAAAGGGTAGTAATCCAAAACTGTGAACCAAAAATTCTATCTCCAAGCATCTTTACAACTTCAAAAAGCAGCCTGAAAACTCACGTTCAATTGATGCAAAGGTAAACTTTCGATCCAAGCAATAATACTTAATAGGGTTTTTAGTACAAAACCAGATTCATGAATGTCATTTCTTGGTTTGAGGATAAGTGATGAATTTAGTGAGTACAAAACAGTCGGGTGGTGTAATGTTTGTGTAGTAGTTTTTTATGGTGTCTGTGATTTCAAATCCAAATTTCTTATAGAAGTTGATGGCATCCTCATTATTTGTCTGCACGTGCAAGTAAATCTCTGAAATATTTTGCTTGGAGCAGAGATCTATTACATGATTCAACAGCTTTGTGCCTGCAATAAACCCAAGACCATACCAATTTAGTTACCTTCAAGGAACATATAGATTCTCCAAATTTCTTCTCTTGCTCCGGAATCTGATTAAGCCGCTATTTTAAGTAAATAACTTTTTCATCAGAATTCTTTCTGTGGAATAAACTTTTCAATGATGCTTTTTTATTCTTACTTTTCTACTCTGTAGCTAATCTGAAGCCAAGACTAGAAAAGTGTGCCCAAATACTCTATAGAAAATAAAAAGAAGCAACAAGTAACATATACAATATCCATACTTTGCAACAGGCTCATAATAATATCAACTGGAAATTTAGTTCATAAAATATCAACCCAATGAGATAACTTAACATTCTATCATCTGTATTATCGTTCAGGTGGACAAAAATTTCAAACCAATAATCTGAAAATTCTCAGAGAATCACAATCATTAAAAAATGATAATTTGCTACATCAATTACTCTCCTCCTTGTCGCCCACTAATCATATCCATTAGAAAACAAGTTCATTAAAAAAACAGTTAAGTGCCCTCCCACTTGTAGCCCCCTGACCACATCAATTAGAAAATCAGTTCATTAAAAATCAGCCTCAACAGAAAAGCTCTATTACTTGTATTACCATTTGGGTTGCTGAAAACTTCCAAGCAATAATCTGAAATTCTCATAAGAGAGTGGAAAATTTTTTACATGAAGTGCTCTTTGATGCAAGACCTAAAACCCTAGATCACCTTAGACAACAGAGATTCTATGAATCCTCCGCGGTTTGCAAGCAGATATGGTAAACATCTCATCAAAATTAAATGGTGATGAATATCAGCAGCAACCACTTAATCTTCAAGAATAAAGAAAACAGGAAGAAAGTTTGTCCAAATTTCTGTTGACGTGTGTAACCTCAAGCTAGAGGGTATTTGTAGTCATGTAACCTAGAGAACTTTCGCCAATTTATAAACCTAAATGTATGGGAATATTTGAATGGGAGACGACATTCTAATCTATTTGTTTCTCCGCCACGTCTTTTTTATTGTGGCCCGGTAGTTTATAACCATGGGCCTGAAGATGAAGGAAATAAGGTTCTAAATTCTCAAGAAAGTGTAATTGTCTCTCAGCTACGGGTGGATGACCACCTAGTGGACTAATGGCGTAGCCCCAATCCTGTTTGTTTGTCATGTGATTCCTTCTCTGGTAACGGTAGAAGATAATGATGCTCTTGATAGAATTCCATCAGATGATGAGATAAAAGCGGCTGTCTTTGCAATGAATTCAGAAAGCTCCCCGGGCCCTGATGATTTCTCGGGTAAGTTCTTCTGTTTGTGCTGGGATATTGTTGGCCTAGAGGTGTGTAAGGCTGTCAAATCCTTTTTCACTTCTAGGACCTTGATGAGAGGTATTAACTACAACTATATTACCATAATTCTGAAGAAACAGGGTGTTGTGAAGTTGTCTGAGTTCCATCCAACTTGTATGGGGAATTTTTTATACAAAAAAAACACCTAAAATCTTAGCCACAAGATCGGCGTTGTTTATCAGTAAGTTGGTTTCTGAGGAGCAAGGTGCTTTTATAAAAAAAAAAAAGGGTCATTCACGAGAACATGGGGATGGCTTCAGAGTTGGTTACCATGATGAATAGGAAGATAGAAAAGGAGAAATAGCTTTGAAGCTAGATATCCAGAAAGCCTATGATTTTCTTGAGTGGACATTCCTGTTAGATGTTTTACAAAATTTTGGATTCACTCATACGTTTGTGAACAGAGTTAAAACTCTCCTTCAATCTGTTAGACTATCGGTGATGGTAAATGGTGATCCGATGGGTTTCTTTGCAGCTGAAAGGGGTCTGAGACAGGGTAACCCACTTTCTCCCCTTCTCTTTGTACTTGCTGAAGAAGTGCTTTGTAGAGGGTTGAAATAAATGGCTATGAGGGGTTTGATCGAGCCAGTGTTTAGAGGAAGAGGTGTAGAACCCATTACTCACCTTATGTTTGCAGATGATATAGTTATTTTTATGAAGGCCAGTCTAAGGAGTTGCAGAGGACTCAAAGATATCTTGGCTACATATGCAAAATATGGTGGGCAGAGAGTGAACCTAGCTAAAAGTCTACTTTTCAGCTAATGTGTGCAGAAGCAGGAGGAATAGAATGTTGGCATGTCTCAATTTCTCTCAAGGTACTTTTCCAACGAACTATTTAGGGGTACCGTTGTTTCATGGGAGAACTCGTAGAGAGTATTTTAATCCGCTGATGGATAGATTTAAGAGCAAGTTTGCTTCATGGAAAGGGAGATTACTATCTTATACAAGTCGTGTGGAATTGTAAATACTGTTCTAAGTAGTTCTTTTATAGTACTTTTACTCACTCCTTTTGTGTCTATAAATGGCCTGCTTCTTTGATTAAAACTGTGGAAGGGTGGATGAGGAACTTCATCTGGACAGGGGACCCTAATAGAAGAAAGGTTGTTGTTGTGAAGTGGGATACACTGTGTGCTCCTCTGAAGGAAGGAGGGCTAGGCTTGAGGCGATTGGGCCAGGTGAATGAAGCTTTGTTGAGCAAAATGGCGTGGAAAGTGAAAGCAGATTCTACTTTGTAAGCTCGGTTCATGCAAGGTCATTATCTGAAGGATGGAAGGATTCGTAAGCCCAAGTGTACATCCCCGGTGTGGCGTAGTATTAGTAAAGTGGAATTAGACCTCAAAACATTCTCGATGGCTGACTGGGGATGGTAAGAATATAAATGTGAGGACTGACCAATGGCTTGGTGAGTTTACTCTGAAGGATAGGCTGGGCATTGGTATGGACATGATCAAAGATCGAGACTGCTCCCTCTCACGTTTTATATAGAGCAGCATTTGGCAATGGCCAGAGGTTATGTCCCCTGATTTGCAACACTGGTTTGGAGTTGCTAGTACTATACTGTTACTTGATGGTTCATCAGACCGTATTCTCTAGACTGGTGATCAGAATGGAAGCTTCACAGTAAGGTCTGCATGGGAGTTGCTAAGGACTCCAAAACCGAAACCCAATTGGGTTAGGATGGTGTGGAACAAAGCTCTTACTTCAAGCTTATCTTGGTTGGCGTGGAGATGGGTATTGAAGAGGCTGCCGACTGATGACAAGATTCGGAAAAAAGGGCTGCCGTTGGCTTTGAGATGCGCACTGTGCTTAGCAGCTGAGGAAACGATGGATCATCTGTTTTGTCGGTGCAAGTTCTCCCAAAGCATATGGCATGTGATTGGTGAATGGTTTGGAATAGCAATGCCGGAATTTGGATCTTGTGATGATCTCTTAGATTGGTGGATGCGCAAGAGGTCGGCTGTGCCTATTAAATCTATCTGGAATGGTGTGAAACACCTTTGGCAGTCCAGGAATAACGCCTTGCACCAGAACAGCTAGGCCATAAAGAGTAATATTTGTGTGTTCATACTAAGAAGCTGTAGAGTCATTTCTATTCGGCAACCATGTGCTGTTACATCTTTGAAGGACCTACGAGTGTTCAGGGTATTGTCTCTAGTCACAATAACAAGGGCAGCAAGCTCGATCACAGAGCTATTTTGGAACTTGCAGTTTAGGCAACCCTGGTGTGGCCGGAGCAGGGGGTGTTGTTCAAACTCACAGAGGGCTGGTGGTTTATGCTTATGCTGAGATGATAGGGCTGGCAAGAAACTTTGATGCTGAACTAAAAGCTGCTGTAACAGGACTGCAATGTGCGCTTCAGTTAGGTACCAGCATATTTGGCTGGAATCTGACTCAAAATCAGTGATGGAGGCTTTGTTATCATCCAAACTCTCATGGCATTGGATGCAAAATTAGCATTCTTTGGCTGCTCAGTTGTTGAAGTGTAATGTCCGGTATACTCACTGCTTTAGGGAAGTAAATACCGTGGCTGATAGACTTGCCAAAAAGGCAGCTCATGATAGAAAATCCTATGTGTGGGACTCTTGTCCTGATGTAGTGGCTAGAGAGGTCGTGTGGGATGCGTCCCACAAAACCTAGATACCGTTTTAATTAATCTCTGTATTGCCCGGGATGGCTTCTGCTGATGGCAATGCCAAAGGTGGAAGTTTCATCCTATTAGGGCTTTGTTTGATTTTCTTTCTATTTTAATACAATACACTTGGATTTCTAGCAAAAGAAAAAATCTCTCAGCTACGGGTTTTTTTTTTTTTTTTTTTTAAATTGTGATCCGTTAGTTTAGTACTTTAACCAATGGGCCTGAAGATGAAAGAAATTAGGTTCTAAATTCTCAAGAAAGTATAACTGTTTCTCAGCCACCTTTTTTTTTATTGTGATGCAGTAGTTTAACCATGGGCCTGAAGATGAAGGAAAGAAGGTTCTAAATTCTTGATAAAATATGTAAAATGCGAGAAAGAACAAAAACAAGAACTGTTGCTGATGCCATTAGAGAAGGAAGAAATAGGGATACAGGATGAAGAAAGAAGAGCAACTGAATTTTACTAAAATACCCAAACCGTTAACTTTTAAAAAACATGAAGTAAATGGTATCCATGCCCATAAAAATGGGAACGACACAAACCTTTCAATGCATTTATCCATGACTGTCTGTGTCGGTGTCAATAACAGTTTTGGTACACTTGCCATCATGAACAGACAATTGGGATCCAGCGCTGAGTCCCGTCAATAGATTATCAAAACCAGGATTAATCAAATGATTTCAACCATTTAATCTGTCTTGTTCTTTTTTTTTTCTTTTTCTTTTTTGTGTGTAGGGGTGGGTGTCGAGCGGGGGGGTTGGGGGGGTGTTAGGGCAGCAGTAATATGGTGAAGCTGCATGCTCACAGCTGAGGTACAGGATGAACAAAAATCCAAATAGGTTTAACCTAATAAGATTCACAGGTAAAGCCTCTGGGTTGTTGTACCCCAGGCTTGGTTTTATATCCCACCACCATCCCCATCCCCTTATCTAACATACCAAGAGGGAGGAAAACCTCACAATCAAAAACAAGTAGTCAATAGGGCATATATGATGCAGTTGCATGTACTGACTGGACCAAGATGACCTGATCTGCCTACCTAAGACGATGCACAACTGGCCCATACCAGGCTTTTTGATGCAGTTCCCAACCCGAAAGAAGAGAAAGATACCGATAGAAATATCTAGTGATTTACTTTATTTGAGTTTTTTTGTAATCTCATCTATTGGGGAAGGTTTTAGTAGTAGTTTCCTAGTTTGCTTTAATCTATTTTCAGATTAAGTAGGAGATGAAGAGTTCTATCTTTATATATATGCTTGTAAGCAATAAATTTTTCACATTAAAAGAATGAAAAGTTGAGTTTAGTTAGTTGGTGCCTCTGTGGCATGGTAACAGCTTATTGGTTGTGGCTTTTCTCTCTCTTCATCTTTTTTCCCAGCAATTCAGAACACCTTTCCACAGGTGTGTTTTTCCCTCTTTCCTCCTTCCATTTTCTTCTTCTTTTTTTCTGTTTCTGATTTCCTTCCCGATTGCCCATTCTTCGTCGTTATTGTTTTACTGGTTCTTACTGCTTGACATTACTTCTGGACTGAGAAAGAGTACGGTGGAACTCTTTCGTTCCAACTCAAATCAGCCAGAAATACTCTGGAGTTGTGTTCTTATCCTACGGCAATCTAAACCCTAGAGGCTCTCCACCCAGGTCATCTTCTGTTGAGAGGACCAACTCGAGTTACAGAGCTGATTCCCTGGTTCCGCCCAACTCCACTTGCTGAAATTTTATTTGATAGTCTGAGCCTCTTTTGAGTGTTTATGGTTTGAATTTAATAGGATTTGGGATTTGTGACCTTAAATTTTTCCTTCACTTGAAAAAGAACCCATCTACCGCTGGTTGTGTTTGACGTTGGGAGGTTGAAGGTGACACATAAGGACTGAATTCATAAATTTACACAAAATCCCCTCATTCTTTAAATTTGTTTCTGTTTAAACCAATCTCCATATTAATTTCCAGACCTGTCCTCTTCTATTAATTTAAAGCCTGATTCATCCACCCTTTCCTAAGTTACCAAAAGGGATCCGGAACATTATCATAATTATAGATTTGCCATGCTCCCCATTGTTTATATTTCCAAGGTGGACCCATAGGGATCCCAAATCAGAGTTTTGCAACCATTCAAACTCCTACCAACCCTTACTACATCAAAAGTGATGTGATCCTAGGTTGCAAAACCCTGACTCGGGATCGCTATGGGCCCACCTGATCGATAAATAAATCAAGTTAAAGTCCAGTGGCAACACTGTAATTTCAGGAATAATGCAGGGCCTTAAATGTAAGCTAACAGAGCTAGGACGTATTAGTATTGAAATAAAAGGAGAAGGGGTAGTTCTGGAACAAACAAGTAAAGGGGGAAACGGTGGAATAAACTAAAAGTGGGAAGGGCTTTTACAGAAAATAGATCAAGTCCCAATAATGAATTCTCACTGACCGCATGACCGCGTTCTATAGGAATCATCGAATCGAAAGCAATAAGTCCTGTTTGAAGAGGTTCATACGGAAACTAATATATGGGGGAAAAGGTTGTCATCAACCTCCTGACAGAGCAGAGAGGCGGAAAGTGGAATGGTTTCAAGCGATGGAACTCCTCCAGTTCTACACGGATTGAGCTGAGATTTTAGGTGCTGAATCTCAAGTACCTTCCCTTCTGAAGATCAAGCATAAATAGACCCAAGCAACTAATAATAAAACTGAATAAATTTACTGAAACTGAACCTGAGTGGCAGGACAGGGAACAGGTCTGAGTTTCAGTTCAAGCTCTCAGTTCCAGCAAGGTTTCAAGGTGAGGTTTTCCAGGTAGGCTTGCCTTAGGGAAAGTTTCAGACCCCAGAAGTTGAGGGCAAAGGGTGTGATCTAAGAGATTTTGAGCTCCCCTAGAAAGAAGCAGTACTAGCGTTAAAATAGATTAACACGCCAGAACAGAACAGGAAAAGAAGGAGAATAGGAGGAAGGGGAAGAAGAAACAAGATCTAAGATAAGCAGAAAGAGGAAACAAACTCACACCCCTGGAAGAGAGGGAGTTCTGAATCGCTGGAAGAGTAAGAGAGGAGAGAGAGAAACGACAGCCACACAGTTCGTTGGTTACAATAATGTATAGACTCAAAGTAAGAAAACAAAACTTATATGTATTTAAAGCAAAATTGAAAGGTAAAACAGAATTAGAAATCAAATTGAACTCAATCTTGATGCAGATAAGACAGCATTGGGCTTATTTTAATGGAAATAAGCCTTGGGTTGAGTTATATGTATATTGGGCCTATCATCCCATGGGTTTTCATTGTAGTAGGCTGCTTGAATGGGCCTAAACTATGGGCAGAAGGTAGGAGTATGGGAGTAGTGTGATGTTTAGTTAGATAAGTCTTTATCTAGTTGGATAGGACTTTAAATGCTTTAAGTCTTTTATTTCTTTTAAGTGCTTTAAGTTGTTTTAAGGTACTTTCCTTTATTTTAGGTTGAGTTTTAATAAAAATCAACTACCTCCAAGGTAAGTTATTGTCTGGAGGAGTTTCGGACTAGTTTGCTTCTTGTTTTAGGTCTTCTATATATGTTTGTAAGGGGCTACAAGCCTAGAGACAAAATTATAAATTAAAGTTATGGTTGTTGCCTTTATTTCTTTGTGAGACACAGAATGGAGCTGTGGGATTCAGCTATACTAGTCGGATACTAGAAAGGTTGAGGGGAAGTCAACGAGTTCCTAGGTGAGAAACCTGAGGTCCATATCCTTCTTGTTCTTCTCCTCCAATCATCAAGTAAGTAATTTCTGCAACTTATTTCAGATATGGTTCATGCATTATTCTACCTTCCATCAGCATCCATTGTTCTCGAGTTTTCTGTTTAATTTCCTCTTTGCTGCAATCGATTTTTCCTGTGATTATCCATCATTAATGTCGATTGAATCTGTTCCAGTGATTTCAACATTGAATCGATTTCTGTTCTTGAGGTAATTATGATGTCTTGTTGTCTCTACTAAGTAGTTCTATTGTTAGTTGGATTACTTAATATCTTCCACATCCACAATCAGATTGATTTCAGTTCTTGTCATCATGATTCAATTCTGTTTTGAAGCATTACCACTCGATCTGATCCCATCCATTGATCAGACTTTGAGATCTAAATTCCCATCGAAAATCTACTTGCATTATCATTAATCCTATCTCATCTAGGATTGTTGCTTATCTCCTTACCCAACCATTGGATCACTTCCATCTTCGGATATCTTGTTCATCATATTATTCCCTACTTGTGTCTTAAATATGTTTTGGATCCATGGGTCCGATTTTCATATATTCCTGTTGTTTGAATTCTGGTTCTAACCAGTTCACTGCGATTCTGACTATTCGGGGAATCCTTCCCTCATCAAATCTACAATATTATCTACTTCTTAACATAAAAATAAAATAAAAGCTAATTTGATTAGAAGAATAACCCGAATAAAGTAAATCACCATCCATATCTTTCATTTCTTTCATGTTGAGAATTGCATCAATTCTCCCCAGCTTGAAAAACTAGTCCTCGAGTTTTGCAGGGTTGAGGAAGTAGTTTTGTGAGGTACACGTCCAACTTCAACCAATAACAAAATTCCAGCAACTCACAGATGTTAGGAATGGAGTCTTCAAGTCTTGAAATTCTCTTCAAAGAATATTGGCGAAATCACAAATTCTGTGAAAAATATACCTGTGGAGTCCTCTACAACTAATCTAGGACCAATCCCCAACTCAACAAATTAGGAACTAGTTCTACAGCAGGATTGCTTCCTTAACAACACAAAGAATATTAGTATCAGAATTAGCAAATTTTACTCGCAGCCTTAACCAACCGTCGGATGATCCTCAAACTGATGATGAATAAAGGTCTATGGGAGGGTTGGATGATGTCAAAATATGGCCTGCATCTGATGGCCAGATCTGAAGATACTTGAGATTAAAGAACTCAACAAAAATAGCCTCTTAAGCAGTAAATCATGAACAGTAGAACCAGAAAGATAGGAAGGAAAAGGGAAGAATAGAACTTTAAGAGTACCACCTAAGGTCAGTTGAATCCCACAGCTTAGGAACCCCACTCGACATTGCAAGCAAGCTTTTTACCTTTTCTAAAACATGCTCTGCCTTACCCCCTTTCATTTACAGAAATAGAAAGTAGGCAATAACTACTCTTATTGACCAAGTAATCTCAAAATAGTAACTCTAAAAATAAAAATAAAAATAGAAACTCTCTAAAAATCTTATAGGTAATGGCTAAACAAAAACTTGCCAAAGCTGAAAATGGAAACTAAGAAAGACAGAAAGTAATTAAAAAAAAAAAAAGGAAATTTTTCTAAACATAAGTATCTAAAATTGAAAATAGAAGGTAGCTTGCTTGCTTAATCCTTTAATAAAATTAGAAAGCACTAAAATTGAAGGCTGGCCAAAGACTCTCAAAGAACCTTTTTAAAACAACCTCTAAATTCTGTTAGTACTGTTCACGTGAACAGTATCACTTTACTACTTGAACAGTGTTGGCTGGCTGGTTTTGTGATGCAGATCAAGAGTAGGGTCTGGCTCAATTAAGAGCAACCAATCAAACCTACTCCAGCCCAGAAGCAAGAGCCGAGAAGCAAGAGCCAATATCTCTTTTAGAGATCTCTTTTAACCGCGAACTATAGAGTATACCGTCAGCTCTATATTTTTTAGTTAGGAGTTTATTTTGTTTCCTAATTGGATAGTAATGCTATTTAGTTTCTTAAAATGTAAGTTAATTAGTTTAGGAAGTCTCAATTACTTGGAGACTAAGATTTTCCTTAAATCTAGTTTCCTAGAAGTTTTGGAAACTTTCCTATTTTCCAATTTTAGGAATTTCCCTATTATTTTATTAGAAACTTCCTACTTAATAAAAGGAGTTTTAGTTTCCTATTTTTCAGTTGATTGTCTTTCCAAATTGATGTAATTTTTCCAACTATAAATAAAAGGAAGAAGGGCTGGCGGCAATAAAGAGAGAGTTGGCCAGAGTTTAATATTAAATTCTAGTTGAGTCTCACTGGTTATGAGACTCAACCGAAACTCCTATTTTGTTCATTCCCATTTTCAAATAATAATGGTTTTTCGAAAATTCATAACTTCATCCATAGTTGGATTACCTTTAAATTTGGGTATGTTATCAAATACATCCTAGAATACTTCCCCTCCAAGTTTGAAAACCTTCCAATGGCTGAATCTCAAGATAAGTGAGTTTTTCCATAATTTTATAATTCTGGTTTGCTAAAATATCTGTTTGAGACCTACGGGCAAGATTGGTTTCGATCCCACCCGTTGGATCAAACTCATATTTTGGGATATTGTTCCTCATATCCTAAGGATCAAGGAACACAATTTTTGAAGCATTCTTACAGACAGATTTGAAGTTGTGGAATTATTTGTTCAATTTCAATTACTCTTGTTTATTAAATTTGGGTTTGGATTGAATAGAGATCCTGTAGCAAAGAGAGATCTATGAATTGGATGTGTTGAAACCCTCTTTACCACCAATTAGTATCAAAGCATGGCTAAGAAGAGTTCTAACTCTCCTAACCAGTCCAACAACCCCAATGACCTTATTAATGTGGTTCTCCAACAATTGACTAAAATAGATACAAAGTTGGATAATGTGGACAGAAGAATAAGTAATTTGGAGAAGCTAAATCATCCTAGACCGGCTAGAGTGGAAGCCCCTAGAAGAGAAGCCCCTAATGCCAACCTAATGTCAAGACGTATTATTAGGGCTCCTCAAAGGGTTCTTAAAGAGGAATACCACAACACACCCTATGAAGACTATGATGAACCTATTCGTTACCAAACCCATAAGGTACGGATGGACCTCAAGGAGTTTCAAGGGAGGCAAGACCCCGAAGCCTTTCAAGACCAACTGAATGCCTTAGATGACTATTTCAATTGGTTTAATCTTCTCAAACCTCGAAAATTGAAATTGGCTTGCTCCAAACTTCTGGGAGGTGTTCGTGATTGGTGGCATAATTATGAGTATAGCCTCATGAGGAGACGGATGGAACCTACAACTTGGGAGGAGATGAAAAAATAATTGAAAGAGAAATATTTGTCAAGGTCCTTCCAAAGAAGGTTACATGACCAGCTGAACAATCTTCAACAAGGCACTATGAGTATGGAACATTATGTCTATCAATTTGACCAATTATGTGCATGGTCTGGATCACGAAACAATGATGATCAGCTGATATCTCGGTTTTGTTTGGGGTTGCCACTTGAAATTAGAGAAAAAATGGGTGTGGTTCATATTGTTAGTCTTAATGACTGTGTTGATAAAGCTTTCTAAGCCGATGACCTTTTGAAGTCAACACCGAAGCCCACCTCCAGTTCTTATGAAGTGAAGCACCCCACACCAATCAACAAAGCCATAGGGACTACATCTCGTGCTACTCCAACGACAGATAACGGTAAAACTCCTATGGTAGCAGCTACGGATGTGCAATGCTATCACTGCAATGCATATGGTCACTTTGCTAGAGATTGTCCACAAAAAATAAAAAGTAAACTCTTTAGTTGCTGCAATCAAGGTCAATCCAGATACACAGGTATGTGAGCTGCAAAGTGATGACACTCCTGTTCCTAATACGGAGGTCACGAATGATGGTGAGGATTCATATGGAATCCATATAATCAGTAATATGGTTTTGATTGCCCCAAAAGTGGATGTGGATAATTTTGATGCCTTTGCTAAAAATCCAGGGATTGACAAAGGCGACCACAGTTCTGATGAAGACCACGGTGTTAGGGAGACAATGGCGGAAGACGAAGAATTAAACAAGATAGTCCCCATGAATACCACGATTTCACTTGACTTTCCTTAAGATGTTGAGCATTTTGACTTTGTAATACCGTTTATATATCTTGAAGAAAGTAGACCCAAAGTGATGGATTTTCTTCCAACATCGCAAGCACAATTAAAGTTTCAAGATCAACAGGTGCTGCCTACCGACCCCTCTGTAGCCATTCTTCACCATTACAGAACTCATAGAGAGTTCTTTTTAAGTGGGGGGAGTTGATGCAGATCAAAAGTTGGGCCTAGCCCAATTAAGAGCAACCAACCAGACCTACTTCAGCCCAGAAGCAAGAGCCGAGATCTATTTTAGAGATCTCTTTTAACCGCCAATTATAGAGTATACCGCCAGCTCTATATTTTTTAGTTAGGAGTTTATTTTGTTTCCTAATTGGTTAGTGATGCTATTTAGTTTCCTAAAGTGTAGGTTAGTTAATTTAAAAAGTCTCAATTACTTAGAGACTAAGATTTTCCTCAAATCTAGTTTCCTAGAAGTTTTGGAAACTTTCCTATTTCCTAGTTTTAGGAATTTTCCTATTATTTTGTTAAAAACTTCCTACTTTATAAAGGGAGATTTAGTTTCCTATTTTTTAGTTAATTGTCTTTCCAAATTGATGTAATTTTTCAAACTATAAATAAAAGGAAGGACTGGCGGTAGTAGAGAGAGAGTTGGCCAGACTCAACCGAAACTCCTATTTTGTTCATTTTCGTTTTCAGATAATAGTGGTTTTTCAAAAATTCACAACTTCTTCATCCGTGATTGGATCACCTTCAAATTTAGGTATGTTATCAAGCACATCCTAGAATACTTCTCCTCTAAGTTTGAAGACCTTCCAACAGCTGAATCTCAAGATAAGTGAGTTTTTTCATAATTTTATAATTCTAGTTTGCTAAAATATTTGTTTGAGACCTACGGGCAAGATCGTTTCGATCCCACCCGTTGGATCAAGCTCATCTTCTGGGATATTGTTCCTCATATCCTAATGATCAAAGATCCCAATTTCTGAAACATTCTTACAGACGGATTTGAAGTTGTGGAATTATTTGTTCAATTTCAATTACTCTTGTTTGTTAAATTTGGGTTTGGATTGAATAGAGATCCTGTAGCAAAGAGGGATCTAATGAATTAGATGTGTTAAAACCCTCTTTGCCACCATTTTGACTCTTTGTTCCCATTGGCATGGACTATTGTTGGTTGAACAATACTACATCAACAACTTCTTCATGTTCTACCTCAATCCATCATGTGGCTGGATTGTAGATGTTGCCTCCCTGGGTAGCCCTTGAAGAACTATCATTTGTAGCATGTGAGAAAGATTGAGGACGCAAAAGTTTTTATCACGAGTTTACACCTTAACGCTTTCCCAACCATGCATGACCAACTCTAATGTCCTTGCAAGAATCAAATACCTTGCAATAAGCACCATCAATGTATGAAGAAACTGAGAATTCGATGAAGACATCACCTTCAGATTCAATGATGGTCAGAACAGTCTTAGACAATATATCCACCACAAACCCACGAAATTGTCACCTTGCCCTTCATCTACGAATAAAATAGCAATTTTTCCATTTGGCGAACAAAATTTAGGTCTTGAAAATATAGGTCTACATTGTCAAGTTTGGCTCTATTTGATGTGGGCCAAGGTTGCAAAACCCTGATTTGGATTGCTATGGGCCGACTCAATCAATAAATAAATCAAGGTATAGTCACTAGTGGCAAACTATAGTTTCATGAATGATGCAAGGCCCTAAATGTAAGCTAACAATATCTAGGACACATTAGTAACTGAAATAAAAGGAGAAGGGTTAGTTCTAAAACAAACAATATAAGGCGGAAAAAGGTGGAATAAACTAAAAGTGGGCGGGGCTTTTAGGGAAAAAAGGGTTATTAGGGAAGGAATACGTGGGGCAAAGGGTTGTTTTCAACCTCTCAACAGAGTAGAGAGGTGGAAGAGCATAATGATTTCAGGCAATGGAAATCTTTCAATACTACACAGATCGAGCTGAGATTTTAGGTAATGAATCTCGATTACCTGCCCTCTGAAGATCAAGCATTAACAGACCCAAGCAACCAATAATAAAACTGAATAAATTTACTGAAATTGAACCTGGCAGATGGAGAAGGAACAGGTCTGAGTTGCAGTTCAAAGCTCTCAGTTTCAACAAGGTTTCGGGTAGGGTTTTCTAGGTAGGGCCGCTCCTAAGGTAAGCTTCAGGCCTCAAAAGTTGAGGACAAAAGGGTTTGAGAGAGATTGAGCTCTCTCTAACTGAACGAGTACTAGTGTTAGAATAAAGTACTACGGCATAACAAAACAGGGAAAGAAGGAGAACAGGAAAGAGTAGTCAATAGCAGTTGTCTACAAATCACATTTCATCAATTAATATAGCTTCTAGAAGAAAAATATCTTGTGGCAGCAATAAAGGAAGCTTCTTGTGGGCCCACAAGTACTATTCACATGAATAGTAACAGACAGGCTGAACCATACTGCATCAACTCTCCTCTTTTCAGAAAAAACTCGACCTAGAATTTTGTATAGGTGAAGAATCAGTTGCATATGATGCACGTCCAACTTCAACCCGTAACAGTATTCTGGTAGCACACAAAAGTCAGGTTTCATAGTCTTGTAGGTGTGGAACTCACACTTCAAAGTACTTCGACGGGATCACGAATTCAATGTACTCAACTTCACAATCAACACCAAGAATATCATTGGTAACAGTTACAACCTCATGTGAAACGCTTGTGAAGTCTTCTTTAATCATAATCTCTTTAGTCACCACCACTTTAATCTCGTCCTCTTTCACTTCTTTGACAAAGTCTTCAATGAGAGGCTTTAAAGAAGGAACATTGTCCACCTTGTGATTGATCTTGTTTTCCACTTCAACCTCTTCAAAGTAAACCTCCATAATTGGAACATAAAGGGGGCAAGCCCTTCTTTGTCATCAGGAGTTGTTGAAAGCTCTTCAATGTTTACCTTGACTTCATTCACTATGTCTTCCACAACAAATGGAGGCATTGGATCCTCCTTTGGTGGTGTATCTTTGGGTTCAATATTCGCCTTAACATTGTTAGCGTTAGGCTTTCACCACTCTGACTTGTGAACTGAACGTTATGTATGGTTGCTTCAAGTTCGTTTCAATTGTAAATGTCTGTTGGTGGTACTCTTGTTGACAAGAGAGCCTTCTTTGGATATATTCAGGTATGTATTTACTCGACAACTCGTATTTCATATCTTCCCAAGTCCTAAGCTCTCGTCTTCGAACTCGGAGATTCACTACACGGAATTTCCACCACTCTCTAGCATAACCAGTCAATCTGAAGTAAATAAATCTAAGTTTCCGCTCCTCTGTTAAGTTGTAACGGTCCAAATATTCCTTTAGAGAATCCAACCAATCAAGCAATATGTACGAGTTCGTCTGACCAGTAAAGTAAGGAACTTCTGGTAAATAAGGGAGACTGGGAGAATGGAATCTCCTCTCCATGTTGGCACTAGAGTCTCACTCGTGCCCCGTTAGAGGAGTCTCACCTAAGCCCACTTGAGTCACACAAGCAAAATATTCAAGTAGAATATTTGGAGAGAAAAGTGTTGTAAAATTCTGATGGATGACTTTGAGAGTAGTCATGGTTGCATTATATAGATATGGAAATCTTGAATACAACAAAAAAAATAATAAAGACACTTTTAGAATTCCAAATTCCCTTTGGAATTCCCCATACATAAATAATACTTCCTAGATATAAAAAATTGTCCCAAAACATTGAAAACATGTTCCCAAGAAATGGGGAACTACAAACAAGAAATTGAAAATAAAAACATTTAATGTCATCTAGGAAAATAAAACCCACTACATTAATTCTCCTAGGAACACGAAAAGACTATAAAGAAAAGAAAGACTAGTCAATAGAAGTTGTCTAGAAATCACTTCTCATCAATTAATATAGCTTCTAAAAGAAAGATATCTTGTGGCAGCAATAACGTAGGCTTCTTGTGGGCCCACAAGTACTGTTCACATGAACAGTAACAGCTAGGCTGAACCATACTACATCATACATTGGTTGAGAGCTTGTTCTTCCTCCTCGTTCTATTCTTCTCTTCCAATTTCTCTAGCCCAATTCCTCTTCTCACAAGTGAGCTTCTCTCTTTACTTAATTATCTGTTACCACTCATGTTCCTTTAATTAGAATCTTAGCTGTACTAAGTCTTCACCAAGTTTCAAAAACACGGGTTTTAGTGCCTCGTTTTGGCCTGGCTGAAATTTTGCCGAAACAGTGCATTTTCTATTGGCACAAAGTTTATACTTACTTACGAAATCCAATCAAAATAACCCAAATGACCAAAACATCCGACTGAAATATTGGTAGAGAAATACTGATCAAAATTTCAACCAAAATATTGCATTTTTCTAATTCGGATGTCATTTTGTTTCGATAATGTAGGACGAGTCCCCAATTCAACACATTAGAAACCAACCCCACAGGAGGATCGACTCACAACAAATATCTTCACTTGATGACTACCAATTAGATAGCTAGAATTGGCTCAAACTCCCACCAGACTTAGGCCGTCTAAGGAGATATATGCTCTCAAAGTTGCAAGCAATTCTGATGGTCAGATAGAGAGATATGGCAGCAACAAGTTTCAGCAAGAATAGCTTCTAAACAATAAACCGTGAACAGTGTTTTCTCTCTTTTTGGGGTTTTTCTCCATATAACAAAGAAAGGAAAAGGATAAATAATGGAAAGGAAGAAGGACGGAAGAAAAACATAACCTTAGGAGTCCCACCTAGGTTGGCGGAGTCCCACAACCTAGGAAACCCCACTCGACATTGCAAGCAAGCTTTCTTTTTTCTCAACCTGAGAATGATTCTCCTTTGTATTGATATTTATAGCCAAAGGCTTGAGTACAAATTTAGAAGGTGAGACTAATCCTAACTTGGTAACTCAACCTTTACTCTTTTAGGAAACTTTACAATGGAGGAGATTTCAATATTCTACTAGCTAAGCGATCTTTCTAAAAACTAAAAATAGAATAACCCAAATAGAAAGTAATTATCTTATTAGAAAGAATAATATCTTGTACAGCTCTCAAATAATCTTCTAGATCTTGGACAGCTCTCAAAGGATCTTCTAAATCTTGCGCAGCTCTCAAAAGATCTTATAGATCTTGGACAACTCTCAAATGATCTTTCCAAAACAGCATCTAAAACCCATTGGTACTGTTCTGGTTGGTTTTGACCTTCTGTTCCCCTTGGCATGGGTTGTTGTTGGCTGAATAATACTACATAAGCTTCCCCCCCCACTTAAAATAACTCGTCCACGAGTTTTGGGACGAGTTTTGTAATGGTGAAGAATAAACTCAGTGGGATCGGCATACATCTTCCTTTGATATTGGAAATCTGGTTGTGCATGAAAATTTGGAAAAAAGTTTGCCACCTTCGATTCACTCTCTTCAAAATAATGTCGAGGAAGCACAAGGTCAATATGTGCAACTTCTTGAAAGAATTCAATTGTAAAAAAGGTGTCCATGGGGATTACCAAATCTGGCTCTTTGTCTTGCACAGTCATCTCTACAACTTCTATGGCCTCATCGTTACTGTGGCTCTCACTATCAATCAATTGGGCTTCATCTTCATCCTCTTCAATGTAGCTCTCTACTGTAGGAACCTCAAGGGTGGACTCTGGCTGGTCATCAAAGGTTGCTAACGACGCTTTATTATTCACATCAACTTCCTTCACTAATGCTTCCATATCGAGTAGAGGCATTGAGTCCTCCTTTGGTGCAACCTAAGGTCCCTTAACTATGAGCGATTCCGGGATACCCAAACGACGCTACATTCGAGTAAGGCACTTACTTATTTGGTGTATCTCCTCAAGAACTTGCTAATAAAGGTTCATGTTCAAAGGAGAGGAATTAGGATTATCCTCCACTGGCTCTGATACCAAACAACGTGAGACGAGTCCCTAACTCAACACATTAGGAACCAGCCCCACAAGAGGGTCGACTCACAGCAAATATCTTCACTTGATGACTACCAATCAGATAGCTAGAATTGGCTCAAACCCCAACCAAACTTAGGCTGTCTAATGAGGTATATGCTCTCAAAGTTGCAAGCAATTCTGATGGTCAGATAGAGAGATATGGCAGCAACAAGTTTCAGCAAGAATAGCCTCTAAACAGTAAACCGTGAACAGTGATTTCTCTCCTTTGGGGTTTTTTTTCATATAACAAAGAAAGAAAAAGGATCAATGATGGAAAGGAAGAAGGACGGAAAAAAAACATAACCTTAGGAGTCCCACCTAGGTTGGCTGAGTCCCACAACATATAAAGCCCCACTCAACATTGCAAGCAAGCTTTCTTTTTTTCTCAATCTGAGAATGTTTCTCCTTTGTATTGATATTTATAGCCAAAGGCTTAAGTACATATTTAGAAGATGAAACTAATCCAAACTTGGTAACTCAACCTTTACTCTTTTAGGAAACTTTACAATGGAGGAGATTCCAATATTCTCCTAGCTAAGCAATCTTTCTAAAAACTAAGAATAGAGTAACTCAAATAGAAAGTAATTATCTTATTAGAAAGAATAATATCTTGGACAGCTCTCAAATGATCTTCTAAATCTTGGACAGCTCTCAAAGGATCTTCTAGATCTTGCACAGCTCTCAAAGGATCTTCCAGATCTTGGACAGCTCTCAAATGATCTTTCCAAAACAGCATTTAAAACCTATTGGCACTGTTTATGTGAATAGTACCACGTGAATAGTATTGGCTAGCTAGTTTTGACCTTCTATTCCCCTTGGCATAGGCTGTTGTTGGCTGAATAATACTGCATCATTCGACCTCATCATCCAAAACTGAAAAAGAAAAAATAATTGGCAAAATAGAATTTCGCCCGAAATTTAGAACCACGGTCGTCACATAACTAAATTGATCTCTCTTAGTTGCTAAGCTTTCATCTTCAAACTCCGGTTTCTGAAACCTAATGATGCAGATTTGGGCTCCAAATCTGGCCATCTATGCCTCACTAATGTATTTTGGCCCATTGTTTATATGGGCCTTGGGCCTTTTATTCTTGAGTTATTTGATGCATTGGACGTCATCTATAAGCCCGTATTTAAAGGTTTTAAGTTGCATGCAAAATTAGGTGTTTGAAATCCTATGATAGTTTGAATTTAAGTTGCTTTTTATTTCTATTTTAGATTAGGATTTATATGGGTTTATCTTTAATTCAGTCTTATTATTTTATTAAGAGTTTATCTTCAATTGATGTAATCTGATTAGGAGTCCTTTAGTTTGGTTTCTTTAAATAACATTATGTAATAGTGATTAACTAGTGATTTAATAACGGAATGAAATATTAGGTTTGAGTGCATGCAAGGCTGTTACTTACGAGAGTAGTGGCTTTTTTTTCTCCTTCATCCCCTTCCGTAAAGGTGTGTCTTCCCTCCTTCCTTCTACATATCTTCTTCTATTCTTCTTCATAAATCGAGTATGTATTTTGTGTGCAAACTTTATTTCCAGATCTGAAACTTATTTTGTCTCAGTCAGTCTGTTTCTGTCCCCAATTTCCTGATCTAGTTTCTGATCTGATTTCCTGAGCTGTTGTTGCTCTCTGATTTGAGTACTGCTGTGTGTTCTTGTTGCAACAACCTATGATTTGTTCAGCACCAATATGCCCAGTTACAGATTTAGTGTTATATTCCGGCTACTGATTTGGTTTAAATCTGAGTTATTGTTCCCTACTCGATTTCTGTTTACACCTGTGATTTGATGCTTTAATTCTCCTATCCAGTGCGGCTCTGTTAATGGCATTCAAAGTTTACCAGTTACAGATTTAAACTCCAATTTTATCTCTCAGTTATACTACAGGTTTTGGGTCTCAGCCTCTATCTCTTTAGTGATTTCAATCTCCACTTAAATACTTCCATGTCAGCACCTTAATTAATTAGTTGATTGCTGATTTGATATCACTCGATAGACTGAAATTCAGTTGCAGTTTTTGCGGTCAACTAGGCTTGTATACTCCCATCTCAAATTATTCCTAGAGTTAAATCCAACTGATGGATTGACATAAATTTTTAATAGCTCATCCTAGTCAATGTCCCATTTTTTCTGCCAAGTCTGATGCAGGCCAAGATCCGTTGGATAGGAATCTTCTTTGGATTTAATTTAGAAATCTTTGTAATATTTATTTCTACAGATTTAGTTTTATTTCTTATTGGGTAGGCATTATAACTGGTAGTTTATTTTATTTTATTTTAGAGGTGGATCCATTCCCATACGTGGAGCACATAATATAGCCCACGGTTTTGTTTACTTGTTTATTTTATTTTCCATTTACTTAATAATTGTAATAAGAGTGTGATTCCTAATAAATAGGCACACTTCTACTAGTTAGAGTTTAATTAGGCTTAGGAGTCTTTATTTTGTTTTTATTTAGTTATTGGAATTATCTTGTGGGCCCCCCTTCCCCTTAGACTTGAACTGTTTAATTAGGTTTGAGTTGTTTTAGTTTTTTTTAGAGTTCTTTTCCAATTAGGCTTGTAAGCCTATTTAAAGGTAGTTTTTGTTAATGAAATTATTATGGAATGATGAATTAAAAAAGAAAACAGAAAATTGTTCTCGCTGGCTCCCTCTCTCGTCTCTCTCTCTTCTCTTTCTCTTGCAGGCACGCAAGCACTCCCAACCCTCCTTATCTCTCTCTTGGCTTCTTTCTTCAGGACAGGTAATTCCCTCTCCCCCTGAATCTGTGGACATATTCATTCCCCTCTTTCTCTTTTATCTGCCTCTTCCTGGCCTTCTGAATCTGTGGGACAGATTCTTTCAACTCCCTTTATTTCTCTCTATTGAATAGGAAGAATTAGAAGAGGTAATGATCCTCTCCCCACAACTCTTTATTTATAATCAACTAAAGGAAAGTCAGATTACAGAAATATCCCTCTACTAAGTAGAGTCATAAAGCAACTAAACAAACAAAATAACTTCCTAAAATAAATACAACTTAAACCACCATGCTATAGCGCTAACTACAACTTTCTCTTGATAACACTCTCTTTAGTTTCTCTCTCCTCTCCCTCTTGGTTAAGGTAATGTTACCTTCCCTTTGGTGGTTCCTTGATATCTCCCTTCCCTTTTATCTTGTGCTTCTTTGTGACTCCCTAAAATTATCCCTTTGTTATCCCTTCCCATAAGTTTGGTGTATGTCTTACATCCTGTCCGCATTAAAGTCTGATCAACATCCACTGGTCAGATCATTGACTTTTCAATTTCAGTTGAAAAAACACTTGCATGCATTCCTTATTCAAGGTTGTCAAGGCATCCAAGAATCTTGGTGGTGCCTTGGGAACCAGGGCGCCTTGGGAGCTAGGGCGCCTTGGGCAACTGGCGGCCTTACAACACCTTGGGTTGCCTTGTCAATTGTCACCATGACAACCTTGACCCTATTCCTATTGACCTAAGGACTCATCCTGATCTTGAAATCCGAACGCGACTTCAAATTTGGATGTCTTGTTCCTACTGCTTTTTTTTTGGGGGGGGGGGGGGGGGCCGGGGGGCGGGGGGCTGGGGGGAGGGGAGGAGGTTAATATTGTTCCTCCTGCTGTTAATTACAGTATATGACCGTTTGGTTGGCATTTATTGGGTGGATTCTCTGTTATTTCCAGTTTTCCGATAATGGTTCGAATGAATTGCTGTGATCGTCGTATTTTGGGATTCTCTCTCTCGTCACCATACTTGTAAGCAGCTCGAACACTAGAGTTGCTGGTCCTATAACCCTTTAGATTAAGAGAGCTGAACCTACAACCAAACTGTTTCCAAGAACCACTGCCAGGCATAATTTCAGAATGAAAATATTAAATTCTTAGATGCTATCTCGGGTGGGTATGAACTGGATTCGAAAGGGTAGTGTTTTTGAATTCATGGTCTGAAAGTTCACTTCGACTGGACTAACTTGGAGAGAGTTCTCTCTATCGAGGCAAATCTGGTTTCCACGAATGAGCTGAGATTCACAAGGAAGAAGGTAATTCTTCTTTAAATTACTAGTAAGGACACCTTTAGCTCAATTACACAAAAATCCCTCCTGTACAAGGTTATAGCCTGTTTAATCCCCATTCTCATTTGAATTTTACTCGTCCTTAATTTATATTCCCAATTTGCCCTAGTTCCTGTTTTCTCACCAAAAGAGCTTTAAAGTGTTTCTGAAATTACAGCAATGCCACTATACTTCTAGGTTGAGTTATTTATCATTCGTGTGGGCCATAGCAACCGTAAAGCAGGGATTTGTGAGCCAAGGTTGCATCAATATAGTAGACTTAGTATACATTTCAACATTCTCCACAGCTAATAACATTCATGAAGAAGAAACAAAACTGCAATCTAATCAGTGGATGCCCAAAAGGTGATAGAACCAATCAAATAAAACAAAACAGAAGCAAAAGCTATATCTTTACCGATCCCAAGACCACGATATGGGGCCAAAACACCCAACGTCATGATATAAACACAGACTGCACCACCTTCCTTCTTCTCAAAGCGGCATGCTGTTGCACCAACACAAATGTCACTGTAGTATGCTGCATGAAAAGGAAACATGTTTGAGGAACTCAAAGTTCACATACTGCATGCACAAAGAATATACACACTGCATGTAAAACAATTACTAAAATTATTCTTTTCTTCTGATTCTCTTCCTTCTAGTGAAAATTGCATTAAAGGCATTCCAGGAAAGGATCCCAAAAGGAAAAGATATGCATGCTTGGCAGACTCCAGAGGACATAAATCAAATCTGACTCTCAGTAGAAGTTGCTATTTCATCCCTTCATTATAGAACAAGTAAGTAAAACCATGCATTTTTCATAGAAGGGTCTTCCACCTGATTAGTCATAATTGGGCTTCAGAGAGGCATTTGGTGATGCTAAGCACTTCACACTTTCATCACATGCAGTCATGCTTGCTTTCAAGGGAAAGGACTCCACAGCAACAACCTTCCTGATTCTGATTGGGATTTTATAGATGACATCACTAGAGATGCAGATTGGAAAAAAATTATCTAAGACATCACTAGAGACGCAGATTGGAGAAAAATCATCTCTAACTCACACAAACTTCAAAAGATTACAATAGTTATTTGTGGCTGTTCAGAAACCACAACTTGATTAATCTGATCAGTCTATTTTTGCACACTAGGGAGATAATCTTTGCCAAATGTCTCAATAACAGATAAATAAATTTCTCTTCATCTATAACAAAGAGCAAGGGACTGCATTGAGGATCAGGGTCCAGATAGTCCCAACCAATCCTGATTAACCCATGAAGGCTGATCCACTGGATATTAAACCCATTGTAGATCAGGCCAGTTATGCCGAAGGATCAGATGATCCTGTGTTACAATATAAGGATCTAGTTATGAATTGGGTATAAGACCCATGGGCGATACTTGGTTACAATTCCGAATCTGTTATATATTTTCTCTAGTTTTTGTTTTTTCTTACGTTGAAACAGTTTTTCTTTATCCATGGGCGATGAGTTTCAATGTCTTGGGTTTATCTGTAGTTATAGAAGGTTTAATTTTCATGCTTATCCTAATTGGAATAAAAAAAACATAGAGGGTAGAATCGTAACCATAGACCCTAATCGAAATGCATACATTTGTCTCATACACTATGGGGATGGTGAGAAGAGATATATTTACATCCCAAAGGGGCCATTTAGTTTATGTCGCTATTCCCGACTTCAGGGAGAATATGTTCGATGGAATAATTTCTTAGATGTATTACCGCATGACAAACTTGGAGTTAGATCGGTTCAGGATCATGGGATCATTTTCTATCAGATAAGAAGTGCTGTTGCACAAAATGTACTTCTAAGTAATTGCCCCATAGCCAGCCAATAATGACCCAGATCAGTATCCATCAACCATAAAAATCTTAGTGAGAAGTGTCTTTTGATATTTGACTGCGAAAATTGAAGTATAAATGCTCTTAAGTTGCATACAAAGGGATTCAAGAAAACAACTGTATAAAACCCAATTAAATACATAGCAGGTTATATAAGCAGATAAGATCAATGTTTTGAAAGTGAGGAGGTGTTCCTAATCCGGGTCCAGTTTAACAAAATTCATGTACAGAGGCACATATGCATGAAGTCACATTTTTGTCAAGGGGAAAAGTGAAAGGTTTTCTTCCAATATGCTGAGTTAAACATGTGACGATATACCATCCAAAATGGAAATCCAAAAGCAAATCATCATCCAACTGATACAACCACAAAATAGTTATGTTTGTTATACTTGTGAAGCCCTCAGGAATAACAGGTTAGAGGTTAAAAATAAGGTCACACTTGCTTCCCCCTTTTGTGAGTCATAATAGGGATGTATGAAGGAAAGAAGAACAATGGAACAGGAGCAGACTTGAAAAGATCCCTTCTGGCCCAGCCCAGTGGCATCACGTGAATGGCAAACCCTCAGACGAAATAAAGTTAAAACAGAAATACAAAAAAGAAAATCCAACACACCAAGGAAGTCAACTGTCACCTATACCACGTAAAACTTGCTCCTGTAAACAAAACCCAAGAGTTATGAGGCAGTATTGACGGTATTCTCTTACACCTTCATCCCATACCAGTCTACAACGACTCATAACCATACCTCTAGAAGTTCTGCTATCTCATGGAATTGAAACAGCTGAAGAGAGTCTGAATTAAGATTCATCCTCTGGCAGTTTATTTTATCTCTACAAGCAATTGTGGAACCTAAAAAGTAAAAACAGGATTCAATGAAAGTGTTTCGAGACATCTATAGCCACCTAAATTTGGGTTCTAATACTCTTGCACCTAAGAAAGCGGGGATGATGATATAAAGACCCAATGCCCACAGGTAGCCCTTATGAAGTTATTTCAACATGTTGACCACAATTAAACATCCCGAGAATTATCTCCAAAGTCTTGGCCAACTCAAAGAGTCAGAGAATGCTTCTCTTGGTCACATTCCAGATGTAGATCAGTGTCAGATTCTCCTCTGGGTTGTATTTTAAGTGATAACCTACCTAAATTTTTCCTGCTTTGTATTTAGAATGCTAAATAATGAAGCATTCCCCACCCCCCCACCCCCCCAAAAAAAAAAAATACCCTAAATCTTGGGTTGTCTTGTCACATGTCCTGAGTCCACCATCATAGATGCATTTTTTCATGAATAGGAAACTAAGGTTTATGGCAAGTAAGAACAAAGTCATGGCATTTCATCCAGCAGCTATAACCAGGTCAGTTTGGCCAGCAAGGAACCATCCAACCTTTTAAGGTATTGCAAATTAACATAACTGATAGCAGGCTTCAGAAGCAAGAGATCCACTTTTTTCTGGGTATATTCTAAGGAATTCTGGGGATTACATACCAGGAGTTTGTGGACTATCGGGCATGGTAACACACTAAACTTTGTAATTTCCCCTTTTGTATCATATAGGTTCCTAGCCAGTTTCATATATTAAGGCTGCATCAATATCTTTTCTTTCTACTCTGGATCCCTCTCCCATATAATATGTTTTTATGGCTTAGTTTGGGGTGAGATTCCAACATATCAGTTCTATGAAGTTATACCCCAGCAAACAATAAAAGAATATCATTTGCACCATTTATGGCATAATATTTTTGAGAAATTCACAGTTTTACATCCGTATATTTAAATAGATATATTGCACGAAGTAACCTAAACATTCTTACAAAATAAATATGATGAATTGAACTGTGTAGAGAAAATTTAAACAACAAAGGAGAAACGGCACTCTGTCATTATAAAAGAAGAAACACATTGACAGATGGCAGGGATTGGTTAATTGCCGATTCCCATTAAAAGCCACAGAAGAAGCAATAACAAAATCATAAGATTCACATTTTTAATAAACATTTCATTAAAAAGGAAGGTAGAAGAAATGAAAAGTTAAGGCAGAAAAGAAAAAAGGAAAAGGGCTCACAAAAGCGCTCAATCTTCCAACAGCATCAAAAGCAAACCCCATAATTAAGCGCCTAAAGTATCAAAACTTAGAAACGCATCATTCTTTCACCAAAACAGAAGAAAATTATTAGTGGATCAACACCAATCCATCCAAAAAGAAAACACCCTCAAGCTCACATCATCCAACGCCCAAAACCCAACCCATAAAATCTACATTACCATCACAAATTAACGTTATTAACATTAAAAATCTCAGCGAAGTGGAAAGCAACCAAAGCAAAGAAACAACAGACCCCGATGAGAAGAGGATTCAAACCTAGCTTTGTAAATTCGCCAGAAGCGAGGGCATCCGCATAATATTTTTCATTGTATCGAACGGGGAATAGAGCTGTGTTGAGCTTCTTCAACTGCATCAAGTTCTTGTCTCTCACCCCATCCAACGAGATTTGAACTTCACGACCAGCTCCCATTTTACCCTCTTTTCTGCATTAAAATTGCGAAGAAAAATGGAATATAGCCAGACTAACAAACAATAGCCAGACTAACAAACAATAGCCAGGATATGAATGGAAAATAAGAGGGAGAATTTCTCGAGCAACACTTACTTAGAATTTAGTCATCCAAAAAAAACGCTTACTTAGAACTCTATTCTCCGGGAAGAGGGGAATCGGGAAGGGAATGGCAGGAAAGAGAAAGAGTGCTCTCGCGCTAGGCAGACGAAGCAAGACTGTTTTATGGCGTCTACCAAAAAAAAAAAAAAATGGAAAAATTACTCCGACCTCCCCTTCGTATTTGGTTTACAATACGAATGTCCCTTAACATTTATAACATACACGGATCTCTCGTAAGGTAAACTTAAAACATTTTAGTCTAATTGCTGACGTAAGTATATTTTATTTTTTTAAATACTAAAATACTTTTATTCTATTAAATTATCCTTTTACCCTTAATAGTATTTAAGACAACTCAAGGTGATTTGTTCGAAAGATGCCTTTTTCTGCACCAACATCGTCTTCCTAGTGAGTTACTTAGACTTTAGTGGGAATTTTAATTAAATAAGACATGAATTCATTTTGCTAAATAAAGGGTATCTTGATCAGTAAAAACTTTAAGTTAACATTTTTTTTGGCTAAATAACTTTAAGTTAACATTTTTAGTTTTAAAAAGGTACGTATAAGTAAATAAGTGTCGAGGGAGGTCCGTGTAGCAAGGAGATGTCCAAGTAATTTTCCCAAAAAAAAAAAAAATTGTTTTTGTAAGACCAGTACCCGAAATCCCCTACTAAACCAGATCCTCTTGTGCTACGTCTTCCCGCACTGACGGATGGAGTACCCAGCACGGACCTGATGGTGGTATCTGGGTCCTAGGTAAGTCACTATTCAAAACCTAGTGAATTAAGTGTTATGGTGGGCCCTAGATGGTCCATTGCACATCCCAAAGCATTAGGGCCCACTGGCTAATCAATGGGCCATATTTTGTGTTAACCGGATGCTTTGCCAAATGATGCATCACCCGGTTATCAACATCCGATTTGTGTTCGAGAGTCACACTCTTTCTCTCCACGGGTTCTATAAATAAGGAGCCCAATGCTCCTTATTGTTGTCCCAAACCGGATTTGTCCTTAGCTCGCTCAGATTTCCTGCAAAATGAAAAAAGGACACCATAGTGAAGGTCGGGTAAGGATAGCCTTTGACCACTCCGATGCCTAAGTTAATTCGAGGGACAAGTAGTATGGGACAGGTAAGAAGGACTATCCCCTTGAATTAAGGGGATTCATGTAGCTAACTTGCTTTGAGCTTGAATGCTAGAAAAATGTTTGATTGTCTACCTAGGTATGCCTCCTCTTTTTATAGGTTTGGAGTAAGCTGGATGTGGGAGCTGGACATATCCTCTATCGTGACGGAATGTCCTCCCTAGAGCGTGATTTGTGCCCGTTGATTTGGAGATCAGATGATTTTTTACTGAGTCATTCAGACAGTGGGATCTCTTTCTCAGGATTTCGTTGTCTTCCCCTTGGATGATATTTGGGGGGAGTCGGATCTCTGACTTTATTTGATGCGGGTCCCACTTATACATTACAATACAACTGGCTTCTGACATGTGGATCAGTTCGCCGAGGTCTACTTCAAGAGGCGCCAAGGTTGTGGTGGTAAAGAGTTGTCGAGGCTTCCATATGAGTAGGCTGAGGCTCCCATTTTGGCGAGGCTCCGAGGTCTAATGACGGTGATCTCACATGCCTTCCATGATAGCGAAACTCCAAAGTTCTTTACTATCTCCATGTGTGGTTCCCAGTTCATCAAGATCTGCTTTCGTCTTAGTCCTCTAAGGTAGACAATGCGAGTTGGGCCCTCCTTGTTCTGACCCTGGTAAACACATGTCGGAACCCGATTGGGGAAATGTATCCTCCCATATCAGATGCCCTTGCTCTCGCCTGCTTCTTGAAGGTGGGGAGGGCAATATGTCTTCTTACCCTATTTTCGAGACCTCCGAGGTAACTTTATGAGGGGCTGAGACGGTCACCTTTTGAGCGGGATTTTCAAAATTCAAACTGTGGGTCCCACTACCTGCCTTATTCTTCGCCGATCGTTCTATCATGTCATAAACGTGGCCGTTGCAGAGCGAGTGGGGTGAAACCACATGCATTAGGGCTTTTCTGACGCGACAGTTATAGCCATTTTCATAGGTTACTTGGTTATTATGGCATACGTTCAGATTTTTATCCAAACAAATGGTCCTTAAATACTGTTCATCTTCTCTTCTTTTTCCTTTCTATTTTCTTCTTGATCTTCTCTGGTTTTTCTTGCTATTATTTCTTCGTTTATCTCCGCACAACACTTCATCGATACTCATCACCCACAAGTAAGTATGGATAGGTTTAAGAAACCTAGCAGTAGGGAAGATACTAACCCTGAAGAGGAAACTCAGGGCTTGGACACCGCAAGGCGACGTAGCTAGGTTTCACTTCCGCTGCCATCCTTCTTGTCATTCTCGAGGAAGGACGGGGTTGACATAATGAAGTTCGAAGGGCTAGGGCTGTTCAAGCTGCCCAAATACAGGTAGCAAACCCTAGCCCCCAATAGTCTTTTAGAGTCCCTTGCGGTACTAACTATGCCACCGGTAAGATATCAAGCAGGATGACTCAGGATCTCTTAAATGCCATTAGGGAGCTTTACAGGGTCCCTGAAAGCTTTACCTTCATGTTCCCGAAATCAGAGGATCGAACGTGTACTCCTCGCAACGACGCCATTGTGGTGTACAAAGAGATGTTTCAGTTAGGGTTTCGGCTTCCTCCTCCCCCCCCCCCTTTTACTACGAGCTGTTGGATAGCTATAGACTGACACCTTCGTAAATCACCCCTAATGGATGGCATGAGATTACTAGTTTCATAGCTCGCTTGAAGTTGGGCGGTTTGCCTTTCGAGGTTGCCCTCTTCAAGAAATTCATTCGTCTTGTCTTCGAAACACCCACTGCTGGGGAAGGTTGGTACTACTTCCAACGTCGGGGTGATTTGTCTTATACTTCAACTAAAGACATCATTACCTCACACCACAATTCAACTTCTTTTTCATCTCTTGGGATCCATTACCCAAGGACACCTGACCTCACAACATCTGGTCCAAGCCTATTTTGTCCTTGGTCAACATTGTCCCCCTAATTAGCCAGGACTTGAATGAGTTTTCCGAGGCAATCTACGTCGTTCCTCCCTCGACTGTAGAGCAACTGACTGACCTCTCATTCCTCTGGAATGCTGGGCTAGGTAAGCCCTATTTTTATAACTAAATCCATTTGCTTATGTTATTCAGCACTTGACATTTCTTTTTCTGGTTGGCAGTGGACATCCGATTGGAGGATCTTACTACGATCCTGATGGCCGAGAGCCCACCGAAAAAAATCTACGTTCTTAAGGCCGAATTTCTCGGTGGTCCTCAAGAAGGGGTGGTCGAGGCCTTCGAGCCTGTCGAGGTAGTTGGGGTTTCTTCCCCCCTTGTGGTTTTTTCTCCTGGTAGGTGGTCGCCCCAGCTGAGGGCGACACCGAGGTGCAAGAAATTGAACCAGAGGAAGGAGCGAAGCTTCAAACCCGTGAAAGGAGGAAACGTCGTCATGAGGAGACGTCCGAGAAGAAAAAGAAAAAGAAAAAATCCTCTAGGACCAACGAGGGACCTAGAGGTATATCTACTTAAACTTTTTCCTTTTTGGCCTCTTGTTTTTACTTGATAGCTTGGTCCTAATTTTACAATTTCTGTTTAGCTGTAGGCGGTGCTCAGGATCAATCTACAAAGTTCACTCATCCTGAGAACATAGAGGATGACGTAATACCTTTCATGCCCGAGGTCAACATATCAACCCGTCAATTGGTCCTGCGAGCTCCCGCCATGGCAGAAGAGCTCATTGAGCTATGAGGCTCCTTATGGACTAGTTAACTATGCCAAGATGTCACTCGTGTGAGGGCTTCTACTGCGAGGCTTGCCATCACATCGAGGTAATTTCTGTTGGTGTGTCTTTCTTTCCTTAAGCATTTTCCGTGTCATGACTTCTTTTTTGCTTGCAGACTGATCATTTCTTACACCGAGCTCGGGAGGGTTTTGTCGATCTCGAGGCCAGGCTAGACTTGGCTCTCCAACAGTTGTCTGAAGTTGAGACTCACCGGGACAAAGCCTGTCACACCCCAATTTTGGCTGAACTAGAAGTATGAGTGAACCGTCACTGAACCAACGGTTCACACCAGGATCTCAATAAGACCGTGTCCACTTATACAAAACATTGCACATAACCACAATCAAAATATAATAAATACAGCGAAAGTCTTAAATTAAATGAACTGAGTAATCTATTGATAAATTTAAATAAAATATTCAATTATTCAAATACCCAAAACTTAAGTAAATATCTTTACATCAAATGTATTTCCAACTGAAAATAACTGAAACAAATTAAATCAAATCCTAAAGGTACACACAGAAAGGGCACTCGCATGAAACGTCATGCTCGTCCTCTCCTGCTTGCACTTCCAAAGCAACAACACCTCCATACGCCGGAGCATTCATGTAATCCTCCACCGAATAACCTGCATCAACATCTAAAAATAATGTGTACACAAGGGTGAGCTCACAACTTAGCTCAGTAAGACAATCAGACAATGCAACAAACATATGCAAAAATAACATTCACATCATGGTCTGGTTTTAAGTTTGCAATGTGCTATAGAAAGGATTGACGGCCACTGCACCTCTATACACGAGTGTGTGAAGTCGTCTAATGGATCAAACACCACTGTCATCCCACATGCACCCACTATCACACCCCAAATTCTGCACCATTCAGAACGGTGTGATGAACCGCTATAAACCAACGGTTCAACCAAGATCTCTAGTAGGCGGTATCCATTAAAAATAAAACCACGCACATCCACAACCATAATCAGAATAAATACACAATAGCGAAAGTCTTATAGTAAATGAACTGAGCATTCTAAATGTAATAATCATAATTAAAATATCAAATTATTGTTGTATCAACTGAGACATAACTAAATAAAATATCAATTATATCTTTTATAAATTCAAATAAAATCCTAATAGAACACGCATGAGTTGCACTCGCATGAGGGGTCATGCGTATCCTCTAAGTCTTCAGCCTCCATTGCAGCAATGCGCACATACACCGAGTCATTTATATAATCTGCAACTATGGAACCTGCATCATCAACTAAAAATATTTGACGTCGAGAGAGTGAGCACACATCATGGCTTAGTGAGCAAACAAAACAATGCAACAAACATATGCATGCATTCAATTCATATCTTTGGTCTGTTAAATAAGTTTGCAATGTGCTATAGAAAGGGTTGGAGGTCAAAGGTCACGCTTATTGAACCCTCCTCTATGCACGAGTGTGTGAAGCCGCCCAAAGGTCATGTTTATTGTCGTCTCACATGCTCCCACCATGAACATTGTACAACAAAGTGCTTATTGTTGTACAGTGCCATACCAACACGTAAACCCCTGCTGGCGAGGGCTTGCAAACCGGGCTCACAGCTAACCAATCCTAATGCCAAACAGTGTATCCAAGGCCTCACCCCAGCATCCCTCAATACGTCCATAGCGATAGAGCTAGGGTCTGGTGACCAGGATGAACCACAGTGTCACGTCCCCCCTGAAACCCTACGACGTATTAGTTCCGCTAAGGTAATGGCGATACGACGATGTTTAGTGGACAAGACTTGAGTTAGAGATAGAGCTAGAGTCTGGTGACCAGGATGAGCCACAGTGTCACGTCCTCCCCCTGATACTCGCTCGCATCAAGCACACCAACCATACACATACATCCATATGCCTATTCCTATCATCATCATCATCATCATGTTATAAACAATAATTAAATATGCATGAACGATAATAATAGAAATATTGAATGACATGTTGAATGCACATAACAAGCATACACGCATAGAATCAATCATGGCATTGGACTCGAAATAAAACAGTTTATTATTAACCAATTAGTTTAGGTCTTGTTCCCTCACCTTTACTTGATCGTAGGTCCTCTTTCAAGCTTTAAGAATCAACTATATATCGATATTATATCACTAGAAAACCTAACCAAGTCGATAGAATTTAATTAAAATTAATTCGGACTTTAAAAAGCATACTGCTAACTGGGGGTCGATGCTAGGGTCGGAGGTTTGATCGACCCTGGGTGCGACCACCCCTATTCTGGACTTCTCGAACACTGGGGGTCGATGATCAGGGTCTGGTAGGGTCGATTGGCCATCGACCCCCTGTACGACCCCCTGTGGGTTTTGTTAATTTTTCATCCTATAGTCCATTCTTCGTGTTTGGGGTCCTATGGCTTGCTTCTATAGTCCATTCCACACATGTTCTATGGCCTAGAACTGTAGTTCATTCACCTATATAGCTTCCATAATTTTTCCCATGATTTTCCATGAAAACCTAACCATGGGTGGATGATTTGGGTTTCTCCTAGATCATTCCCTCTTCTCTAGCTATTCTAAGATCTGTAGAATTACATGGAGATAGTATCCATACCTGAGAATTAGGCTTGTTTCTCTGAAGCCTTCTCCTTGATCTTCTTCTCCACTTTCCTTCCCTTCTCTTTCTCTTCTCCTTCTCTTCTCTTTCTCTCAATCCAATTAGGGTTCTAAAAGGAGTGAAAGAGGCTTAGGGACGTCCTATTTATAGAGTAGAAACTCCAAAAATAAGTCACATTGAGATTAGGAAGGAATCCCATTGAAATTAGAAAAGTTTCCTAATTTTCGATTCGTGCTGTTTTTATCGATTATCGGGGGTCGATAGGGGGGGTCGGAGATCCCGTCGACCCCTGGTCCTTAAACTGACCGACCCCCTGTATAAAACTGGGGGTCTGACTTTTATACTGGGGGGTCCGACCCTCCCTTGCTGGGTATGCGACCCTCCCCCTAATTTTAGTGTTTTTGGGTCAGTTTAATACCTGGGATCGTGATCTCCTTCACGCACTTGATCTGTTTGGTTCGACCATGATGGGTAGACCTGGTTCAAGGTGGTAAGACTGGATTAGTTTGATACGGGTCTTACAACTCCCCCCTACTTATAAAAATTGTATCCCTGAAATTGTTCATACCTTCTGAGTCGAATAAATGAGGGTATTGCTTTCGCATAGCATTCTCTTCTTCCCATGTAATTTCTTCTATGTCTCTACTTCTCCAAGTGACCTTAACATAATAAATATTTTGGTTGCGTAGTCGTTGAACCTTTTGGCTGGTGATTTCAGTTGGTGTTACTTCAAATGTCAAATCATTAGTCAAATCAGCCAGATCTACTGTCAGAACGTGCGTAGGATCTTTGACATACTTCTTCAATAAGGAAATATGAAATACGTCATGCACACTTGACATAGATGGTGGTAGGGCTAACTGGTAAGCCACTTTTTCACGCTTAGCTAGAATCTCATATGGCCCGACATATCTTGGACTTAGTTTCCCTTTCTGTCCGAACCGTTTCAATCCTCGCATAGGCGATACTTTTAAGAATACTTTATCACCCACGACGAACTCAAGGTCTCGGCGTCGGGTATCGGCATATTGCTTCTGACGATTCTGAGCTGTTCTCACTCTTTCTTTGATAATGTCGACCATTCGACAAGTCTCTTCAACAAATTCTGGTCCAACCATACTACGTTCCCTAACTTCATTCCAAAACAATGGAGTTCGACACTTTCTGCCATACAGTGCTTCATAGGGTGCCATCTATATAGTAGAGCTTTTCCCTTCGTAGTCGCTGCAGAGCGACGTTTAGATTCTTGACATGAGTTTCCTCGTCCTTAGAGTAGACTAATATATCATCAATGAATACAATAACCGACGTATCCAACATGTCGTGGAAAACTCGGTTCATAAGTTCCATAAAGGTTGCTGGTGCGTTTGTCAATCCAAAAGGCATGACCAAAAATTCATAATATCCATATCTAGTCCTGAATGCTGTCTTGGGGATATCACCATCCTTAATCTTCAGCTGATGGTAACCTGACCGAAGATCAATCTTTGAGAACACTTTGGCACCTTGCAACTGATCGAACAGGTCATCGATGCAAGGCAATGAATACCGATTCTTGATTGTCAGTTTATTCAGTTCTCGATAGTCTATACACAAGCGAACGCTACCGTCCTTTTTCTTCACGAATAAAACTGGCGCTCCCCATGGTGATATGCTAGGGTGAATGTAACCCTTGTCCAGTAGTTCCTGTAGTTTTACTTTCAATTCCTTCAGTTCAGTAGGAGCCATTCGATACTGGTGTGGCTCCAGGTATAAGATCTATAACAAACTCTGTAGCTCGGTCGGGTGGTAATCCTGGTAATTCTTCAGGAAATACGTCTGGATAGTCCCGCATGGCATCAATATCTTCCATTTGTGGTGCTTCCTTGGTAAGGTCGACCACAGATACTAAATACCTGACTGCCCTTTTCTCAAGGCACTTCTTAGCCTTTAGCGCCGAGAGTATGAGCTTTCATTTACGGGGAAGTTTGGTTCCCGAAAAACTAAACTCTGCTCCTTCCTTGTCTTTAAATGTCAGCTTCTTTTCGGCGCATAATAGGTTTGCAGAATGCCGAACTAACCAGTCCATTCCCAAGATGACGTCAAAGTCTGCCATCTCAAGTTGGATCAAGGTCGCATCCAAGGTCTTTTCATCAATAAGAACTGGACATGGTCCATAACCTTTTTCTAACTCCATTTATAATCCCATAGGTGATCGTACAAGTAGTTTGTAGTCTAAGGATTTAAGGGGTAGATTTAACTTCTTTCCAAACGTCACAGATATAAAGGAATGAGTAGCTCCTGAATCAAAGAGTACTCTGGCGGGAATGCCATTAATAGGTACGATACCTGTGATTTGTTTTGGTTTAGTCTACATGCTCATACAATGTAATACAACTAACAAAATGTAAGTCATACTTGTAACCACATCAGGCGATGCGACAGCATCCTCGGATGTAACCGCGTAAACTCGTCCTTGATGTAGCTGCTTCTTGGGCTTAGGACATTCCCTTGCTATATGTCCCACTTGTTGGCAGTTAAAACATTTTATCCCTTCAGTAATTGGCTTCTGTTGCTGTTGAACTACGGGGATAGTCTTGGCTGCAGCGGTAAAGCCTTGAGCACGGAAGGGTTTGAATGTTTTGTTATTCCCTCCATTATAAGAATTTCTAGCTGGCCTTTTTATACCTGTTTTGCATGAAATAACTCTCCTTCTGGCTCGATTCTATAACTCGAGCAATTTGTGCCGCTTCATTATAGATTTTCTTTTCATGTCCCAGAACGTGCTCACGGATGCTTCCCCTAAGTCCCATGACGAACCTTCGGGTCTTTGTGGTTTCCTCTTGCATACTAGTGGGTGCAAAGAAGAACAACTCTTCATAACGCTGTTAATAAGCATCCACGGTCATTTATCCCTGATATAAACTCAGGAACTCTCTTTCCATAGAATCTCTGAAACTTCTTGGAAAGTACTTCTCAAAGAACGACTCCTTATAAATATCCCAGGTCTATTGGGCGTGCTTTGTAAGTAAATAAGCTCTGGTAGACCTCCACCAATGGTGTGCATCTCCTTTCAGCATAAAGGTGGCACACAATACTTTCTCTTCTTCATTTAATGTCATCATCATAAAGTTTCTTTCCATTTCGTCGACCCAGTGTGCCTGCCATAAAGGATCTGCTGGCTTGCCATTAAATTCTTTGGCTTTAATTTCAGAAAATGCTCCACCAGTCTGGAGTGGTCTAGAGGCTGCGGGACATATGCTCCATATATAGGTGGTTGGTATTGATATCCACCTTGAGCTATTTCAGGATTCGGTATTTGAGCCTGCTTGATAGGAGTCTGAGGTGCGTGGGGTACTGTGTTACTTCCCCCGGGTGCTGTGCTTGCCTGTCTAGCTGGCATTGGAGGTGTTTGTGCAACTGGAAGAGTTATGCCTATGGCAGCTTGGATAGTAGCTTGTGCCTGTTGCATCTGTTGCAGCTGTTGGGCCAGGTTCATTACGACTGTGGCCAAGTCTGTAGGTGGAGCTGGCAGATTGGTAGGATTTTCCTGCCCATTTATGACGGATGGTGCCGTGTTCCTGTCCCCCTGTGGTTCCGGGTGTGTCTGGTTATCTTCCCCCACAGGTGGTGGTGGGATAGAGTTAAGGCTCTGTCTGGTTGCTCTACGTCCCGCCATAAATAAATCTACTAGTAGGATTGCCTGAAATCATTGAACACGAGAGACAATCATTAATTACTTCATTCTCATATTTTAAATCCAGTAACAAATGAAAATTTCCAATTTTTCAGATCATTCTGTCGAAAATACTATGTTTTCACTGCAGGGTCGATGGTGGGGGTCGATGGGTATCCGACCCTCAGTATCCGACCCTGGGAAATCACCCATTCTTCCCGAGAATCGGGGGTCGATTGGGGGGTCGGAGGATTTCCAACCCAGGGTGCGACCCCTGGTTCTCTGTTAGGTTCCCGAGAGCCGAGGGTCGATGTAGGGGTCGATGCGGGGGTCGATTGTTTTAATCGAATTTTCCGACCCCCGAACAAAAAATCTGATTTTTAAGTCCGATTCAAAGTTCATTTCTCATTCTTTCTTCTCCGCTTCGACTCAACTCGTCCCTCTGAGTTGCTACAGTGCCCATTCCGACCCGTTGGTGGTTTGCACTCCTCGTTTCGTCGTCTACACTCCGCTACAGGTATTTCTTCTACCTTTTCATGTTTTTAGGTTTCCTAACCTAGGTTTTTACTCGTTTATCTTGTATTTTTCAAATTAAACTTTTTCCAACCGTAAAAATTCGATTTTTATTGGGGGATTTTGTTATTGGTGACTCGAGGAATGAAAGACCTAAAAAATATTTGAGTTTCATCGGTTGGTTATCGAGAAACTCGAAATTTTCACTTTTTGCCCTAATTTTGTCGAAATTTTGAATTTCTTGAAATTTCTTGCAATTCAATCTAATTAGTTGCAATTTCTGACTGTTTGAATCCCACAAGTTAGTTTAGGATCTATGTAAGTCCTCCTGCCCACGTGTATGGGTGAAAAGTGAGGTTTTTATCCAATTTACATCGTTATTAAGTCGAAATCTCGGGTTTTTCCTCTCTACTAACCCATTATTTGTTTTTCTTTCTTATTTACAGATACTATGGTTCGTACCAAGGTACCCAGAGTTTGCGACCGTCTTCGCTTCCATTCCAAAGAAGCTGAGACACATTATGCCCACTAAGCTCGCAAGAAGGTAGAGGGAGGCCGCAAAGTGAACTTGGCTGAGTTAGCCTTTGTCACACCCCAATTTTGGTCTAACCAGAATGGTGTGATGAACCGCTAAATAATCAACGGTTCAACCAGGATCTCAAAAAGGCTATCCCCGCGTTATCCAACTTACACACATCCGTAATCATAATCAGAGTAATACACAATAGCGGAAGTCTTATAATAAGATGAACTGAGAATCTATGTGATATTAAAATTTAAATAACAAATTATTCTGTTTCAACTGAGATATAAATATTTAAATACCAAATACATGTCTTAATAAATCTAAATAAAGAAACCTATAAAATATCTAATCAAATACACACGAGTTGTACTCGCAAGAGGAGTCGTGTGTATCCACTTCAGCTTCAGCTTCCATCGCCGCTACCGTCCCGTACGTAGAAGCATTTATAAAATCTTCAACCGTATAACCTGCATCATCAACTAAAAATATTCGACGCCGAGGGGTGAGCACACATCACGGCTCAGTGAGTAGCCAAAACAATGCAATAGTACATATGCATGCAAAAAGTTAATTCATATCTTTGGTCTGGTATATAAGTTTGCAGTATGCAATAGAAAGGTTTAGGTAGCCAAAGGTCGCGTTTATTGACTCCGCCTCTATACACGAGTGTGTGACGTTACCCGAAGATCACGTTTATCGTCAACTCACATGCACCCAATCATGAACATTATATAACAAAGGTTACGTTTATTGCTATATAGTGCCATACCAACATGTAAGCCCCTATTGGCGAGGGCTGCAAACTGGGCTCGCAACTAACCAATCCTAATGCCAAAAAGTGTATCCAAGGCATCACCCCAGCATCCCTCAGAATGTCCATAGAGATAGAGCTAAGGCCCCCGGTAGAGTCGAGACTACAAGGACCGAGACCACCTCCCTGATACTCTACGACATAATAGTTCTGCTAAGGTAATGGAGATACGACGATGCCAATGCACAAGACTTGAGTTAGAGATAGAGCTAAAGTGCTGAGACCCGCCAAAGGTTAACGTTTATTGACGTTCTCATCACACCTCCCCTGATACTCGCTCGCATCAAGCACATCAACCACACACATACAAGCACATGCCTATTCCTATCTCATCATCATCATCATGTTATATACAATAAAGTAAATATGCATGAACAAGTAATAGAAATATTGGATGGCATGCTGTATGCACATTACAAACATATTCGCATAGAATCAAACATGGCATAGGACTCAAGAAATAGAAAACAGTTTATTATTAACCAATTTAATTTGGGATTAAGGTTCCTCACCTTAGCTTGCTAAAAGATACTTTTCCAAGCTTTAAAATCACCGTTATAACGTAATTATATTGCTAGCAAACCTAACCAAGTCGATAGAATTTAATTAGAATTAATTCGGAATTTAAAACCATTCTGTCAACTGAGGGTCGATGCTAGGGTCGATGCTAGGGTCGATGGGTCTATCGACCCTCCCTCCATTCTGAACTTCCCGAATGCTAAGGGTCGATGGTCAGAAACACCTAGGGTCGGATGGTCTATCGACCCTCGGTGCGACCCTTGGTGCACTCTGGTCCAATTTCTACTTTTTAATCCATTCTTCGTGTTTGGGTCCTATGGCTTGCTTCCTACATTCATTCAACAGTCATTCCATGGTCTAGAACCATGCATAATCCATCTAAATAATTTTCGTGCATCCTCCTATGGTTTTCCATGAAAAGCTAACCATGGATGGATGGTTTGGGTTTCTCCGAAATCCTACACTCAACCATATCTAATCTAAGGTCTGTAGAAACTCATGGAATTAGTATCCATACCTGAGAAGATTACTTTTCTCTGCAAATTCTTCTCCTTTTTGCTAAGTCTTCTTCCTTGCCTCCTTTCTTCCTCTTTTCCCTCTTCTTTCTTTCTCTCAATTCAATTAGGGTTGTGAAAGGAGTGAAAGTGGCTTAGGGACGTCCTTTAAATAGACTAGGAATGTCCTATAATAATCCCATTGAGATTTGGAAAGAATCCCAACCGAAAATTAGGAAATTTCCTAATTTCAGTTTCGTCAGAAACCGAGGGTCGATGATCCCGTCGACCCTAGGGTCTTAAGCTGTCCGACCCTCCCTTCAAAACTGAGGGTCTGACTTTCTGTTTTGGGAGGTCCGACCCTGCTTAGCTGGGTGTGCGACCCTCCCCTAAAATTAAGTGTTCTTGGGTCGATTTTATACCTGGGATCTCGATCTCCTTCATGCCCTTGGTCCATTTGACTCGACCATGATGGGTAAACCTGGTTCAAGGTGGTAAGACCGGGTTAGTTTGACACGGGTCTTACAGCCTTGTTCAATGTGGAGAGAGCATTTGGTGATATGGGATGGCTCCCTGTCATCACTTATGACGCATGTACCCGTCCTGATTTGGTACGCCAGTTCTACTATAATCTCCAGGTTGTGGGAGATTACAATGATGTGGAGAGGGGTGATGAGCTGCGCATCACAAGCTACGTCAAGGGAGTTGACATCTCATTTGATTATCGGCAGCTGGCTGACTTACTAGGCATTTCCTATGCTGGCCCCATGGTGTTCTGTGCTCCTGGAGAGCCCTAGTTCTTCTCTCTACAGATGAGAGCTGAGATCGATAGTCAGCTCATCCGACCTGATCGCTGGCAGATGAGAGCGTGTTATCTGCGTTCAGATCCACGGGTATATTGCAAGATCATTCAGCATAACCTGATACTGCAGAGTGGTCATTACGAGAGGATCTCCCAGCTGACCTAGTATCTCTTATACTGTATATGTACTAGGCAACCCGTCTGTTACATCATTATGCGTACCATGATCAGTGCTACGTTGCCCAGTCACACTGGCAACCTTCTTTACGGACGCATGATCACTACCTTGCTTACCCGCCTGGGGGTTGACCTAGTGGATGAGAAGATTCAGGAGAAATCCTTCTCATCGCCTCTGGATTGGGAGGCTATTTGCAAGATGGGCATGCGGGATGCCCAGGTCAGTGATGAGGAGAGGAACGTGATGGTGCATCCTCGCACTCGAGTGGAGATAGCTGATGCTGAGGCTGCAGCAGCAGCCGCTGGAGCAGGGGTTCCTGGGGATGATGACGATTGGCTGTACATGGATGTAGATGCCATACCCCCTCCATCACCTATTCATGCTACTGGAGCTGGTCCATCTTCTTCAGCTGGTCCTTCGCACGCGGCTGGTCCTTCGTATACTCCATCTGATGACATGATGAGGATATTACACGAGATACGAGAGGCTCAGCGCATGTCTGACCTGAGGATGGGAGAGCTTATAGAGGCTCAGCATATGATTGACCAACGGGTGACTGATCTCACAGCTAGTGTCCAGACGAGCTAGACTCATATAGCCTGGTTGACCAGGGTCTACGCTGAGGACTATGATAGAGACCGAGAGGCACCACCTCCCCCAGCACCTCTAGCTTCTTGATGTACTCCTTTTATTTTTCTTTTTGTACTTCAGAGTAACTGTCCGGACTATGGACTGTACTCTGTTTGATCATATATATATATATATATATATATATAGACGTTTGTTCTTCCTTTTGGTTGTATATAAATTTGTTTCTCATTTAATAGATGTATTATTCTCTTTCAGTTTAGTCTCAAACAACACAGGTGCTTATGGTGTGTTATTATTACATCTTTTAAATTTTCATTCTATCTCAGTCCACACCCTTTTGTGGAAGTATATGGTTTCACAGATAAATCCTGAGATGCTCTGATACCAAGTTGTCACACCCTAAATTCTGCATCATTCAGAACGGTGTGATGAACCGCTATAAACCAACGGTTTAACCAGGATCTCTAGTAGGCTGTATCCATTAAAAATAAAACCACGCACATCCACAACCATAATCAGAATAAATACACAATAGCGGAAGTCTTATAGTAAATGAACTGAGCATTCTAAATGTAATAATCATAACTAAAATATCAAATTATTGTTATATCAACTGAGACATAACTAAATAAATATCAATTACATCTTTTATAAATTCAAATAAAATCCTAATAGAACACGCATGAGTTGCACTCGCATGAGGGGTCATGCGTATCCTCTAAGTCTTCAGCCTCCATTGCATCAACGCGCGCATACACCGAGTCATTTATATAATCTGCAACTGTGGCACCTGCATCATCAACTAAAAATATTCGACGTCGAGAGGGTGAGCACACATCATGGCTCAGTGAGCAAACAAAACAATGCAACAAACATATGCATGCATTCAATTCATATCTTGGTCTGGTAAATAAGTTTGCAATGTGCTATAGAAAGGGTTGGAGGTCAAAGGTCACGCTTATTGACCCCTCCTCTATACACGAGTGTGTGAAGCCACCCAAAGGTCACGCTTATTGTCGTCCCACATGCACCCACCATGAACATTGTACAACAAAGGTTAACGCTTATTGCTGTACAGTGCCATACCAACACGTAAGCCCCTGCTGGCGAGGGCTTGCAAATCGGGCTCGCAGCTAACCAATCCTAATGCCAAATAGTGTATCCAAGGCCTCACCCCAGCATCCCTCAATACGTCCAAAGAGATAGAGCTAGAGTCTGGTGACCAGGATGAACCACAATGTCACGTCCCCCCCTGATACCCTACGACGTATTAGTTCCGCTAAGGTAATGGCGATACGACGATGTTTAGTGGACAAGACTTGAGTTAGAGATAGAGCAAGAGTCTAGTGACCAAGATGAACCACAATGTCACGTCCTCCCCTGATACTCGCTCGCATCAAGCACACCAACCATACACATACATTCACATGCCTATTCCTATCATCATCATCATCATCATGTTATAAACAATAATTAAATATGCATGAACGGTAATAATAGAAATATTGAATGACATGTTGAATGCACATAACAAGCATACACGCATAGAATCAATCATGGCATTGGACTCGAAATAAAACAGTTTATTATTAACCAATTAGTTTAGGTCTTGTTCCCTCACCTTTACTTAATCGTAGGTCCTCTTTCAAGCTTTAAGAATCAACTATATATCGATATTATATCACTAGAAAACCTAACCAAGTCGATAGAATTTAATTAGAATTAATTTGGACTTTAAAAAGCATACTGCTAACTGGGGGTCGATGCTAGGGTCGGAGGTTTGATCGACCCTGGGTGCGACCACCCCTATTCTGGACTTCCCGAACACTGGGGGTCGATGATCAGGGTCTGGTAGGGTCGATTGGCCATCGACCTCCCGTGCGACCCCCTGTGGGTTTTGTTAATTTTTCATCCTACAGTCCATTCTTCGTGTTTGGGGTCCTATGGCTTGCTTCTACAGTCCATTCCACACATGTTCTATGGCCTAGAACCGTAGTTCATTCACCTATATAGCTTTCATAATTTTTCCCATGGTTTTCCATGAAAACCTAACCATAGGTGGATGATTTGGGTTTCTCCTAGATCATTCCCTCTTTTCTAGCTATTCGAAGGTCTGTAGAATTACATGGAGATAGTATCCATACCTGAGAATTAGGCTTGTTTCTCTAAAGCCTTCTCCTTGATCTTCTTCTCCACTTTCCTTCTCTTATCTTTCTCTTCTCCTTCTCTTCTCTTTCTCTCAATCCAATTAGGGTTCTAAAAGGAGTGAAAGAGGCTTAGGGACGTCCTATTTATAGAGTAGAAACTCCCAAAATAAGTCCCATTGAGATTAGGAAGGAATCCCATTGAAATTTGGAAAGTTTCCTAATTTTCAGTTCGTGCTGTTTTTACCGATTACCGGGGGTCGATAGGGGGGTCGGAGATCTCGTCGACCCCTGGTCCTTAAACTGTCCGACCCCCAGTATAAAATTGGGGGTCTGACTTTTATACTAGGGGGGGTCCGACCCTCCCTTGCTGGGTATGCGACCCTCCCCCTAATTTTAGTGTTTTTGGGTCAGTTTAATACCTGAGATCGTGATCTCCTTCACGCACTTGATCCGTTTGGTTCGACCATGATGGGTAGATCTGGTTCAAGGTGGTAAGACCGGATTAGTTTGATACTGGTCTTACACCCACCATGGAATAGAGATAGAGCTAAGGCATCTGAATCAACCACCGCCAACACCTCCCCTGATACTCTACCCATACCAACACGTAAGCCCCTATTGGCGAGGGCTTGCAAACTGGGCTCGCAATTAACCAATCCTATATGTCATCACAGTAGGCTCTGTCCCAGCGCAGCTCCCTATGGCATAGAAATAGTGCTAGAGTCTAGTGGCCAGGCCGGAGACTACAGTGCCACTTCCCCTCCTGATACCCTACCCGCACCAAGCATGCTAAGACAGAACGATACGAAAGGTGCTAGTGTGAGGAATGATCCCAGACCTCCAGTCCTTCCCATTTCACACACCAATGAAAACAATCACATGCCTAACAGTCACAACCTAGCATAGCAAGTATGCATGAACAATAATAATAACTGAAAGTAAATGATGACATGCGATGATGCACAAACATCAATCCACAGAACCATAATTATTAGCAACGATTTACTGTTATTAAATTATTAGGGTTTAGGTCTGATTCCCTTACCTGACGCTTGATTGATATCTTGCTTCACGTCACAAGGTCCAAACTTGCTATCACAAGGTCCTACACGATATTAGGGTTTAGTTAGAATAGTTCTCTTAGGGTTTACGTTGGCCGAAAAACCAACTGGGTAAAAAAATACTCTTCACAGAGCATACCGGTCGCAGTACCGGTCACGGCACTATGGGGAAAACCTGTGACCGGTATGGTTGATCGGTCCCCATAGACCAGTCCCCGGGAGGTACCAGTCGCATATGGTGCGACCCGGTATGGTCGACCGGTATGTCTCTGGAAGACCATACACTTGGTTCTCGCCTTCCGTCGATCACCCTCTATTGATCCTAGGGTTTCTCCTACACATTCTAGGTCTGAATACTGAGTTAGAGTTGTTTCCAACTCCATTTAAGTCCTAGCCTCGATGATCTTCGACTTAGAACTTGAATCTAGGGTTATCGACTAGATTAGGGTTTATCGACAAAATAAGGTTTAAATCAATACCTGCTTTGCATGGTATTGATCCAATCATAATTAACCATCCTAGAATACTTAATGTAGAGGAAGGTTTAAGCACTTACCGTTAACTTGCGGTAATGTGTTCTTCGTCGAACGGCAATGGCGGCTCTTCCCTCTCCTTCTTAGCTTCTTTTCCTTCTTCAGCCTCTTTCTCCTCTCTAGGGTTTGTGAGAATCAATGGAAGAGGTTTTAGGAGGTTTAAGGGTCCTTATATATTCTAGAGTTAGGTTTAGGAAGCCTCCTAAATTAGGAATGTTCTTCGGTTTGAAATTTGAAAAGTGAGACCCGTAGAGATCAGTTTTCAGATCCATGCTGCGCAGGACATATCGGTCGACCATCGATCGGTACCATAGATCGGTACCATCGACCGGTATAAGGTTTTTCATACTTGAATTGGTCCGATTGGTCCGATTTCATACCTGGTTGTCATCCACTCGTCCCGTCTGGTCCAGTGATGATTAGAAGACCTGTTACGACATGAAACAAGATTTAGTCGGATTCATGGAATGCGGGTCTTACAACTCCCCCACCCTTAAAAGAAATTTCGTCCCTGAAATTTGCATGTAGGTTTCACAACTCCCCCACCCTTAAATAAATTTTGGCCTCGAAATTTGAATGTACCTTGGTCATCGAAAAGGTTAGGGTATTCTTTTCTCATTGCGTTCTCTTCCTCCCAAGTAATTTCTTCCACATCTTGGCTTTTCCAATGCACTTTCACATAATGGATATCTTTGCTTCGGAGATGTTGTACATTTTGGCTTGTGAGCATCACAGGTACTACTTTAAATGTCAAGTCCTCTGTCAAGTCTGGTGGGTCTGCTGTCAAGATGTGCGATGGATCCCTGACGTACTTCTTCAATAAAGAAACATGGAACACATCATGAACGCTTGGCATGGATGGTGGTAGAGCCAGTTGATATGCCACATTACCACGTCTAGTCAAGATCCCGTATGGTCCCACATACCTAGGGCATAGCTTTCCCTTCTTACCAAAGCGTTTCAGACCTCGCACAGGTGATATCTTCAAGAATACTTTACCACCCACTGCAAACTCCAGATCTCGACGTCGGTTATCTGCATAGCGTTTTTGTCAAACTTGAGCTGTCTTCACTCTTTCTTTAATTTGATCAATCACTCGACAAGTTTCTTCAAGAAACTTCGGTCCTACAATCCTTCTCTCTCCCACTTCATTCCATAACAGAGGTGTACGACATTTCTTCCCATAGAGTGCCTCATATGGAGCCACCTGGATCGTAGCTTGGTAACTATGGTTATAAGCAAACTCGATGAGCGATAGCTTCTCGTCCCAAACTCCTTTGAAATCTAGAGCACATGCTCTGAGCATATCTTTTAAGATTTGAATAGTTCTTTCTGACTGTCTGTCTGTCTGAGGATGAAAAACTGTGCTAAACTTCAACTTGGTTCCCATTGCTTTCTATAGTCCTTCCCAGAACTTTGATGTAAAACGGGGATCTCTATCAGATACTATACTTTCTGGGACGCCATGAAGTCTGACTATATTATCCACATGTAACTTGGCCAGCTTCTCCATGGTATACTGAGGTCTAATAGCGATGAATCGAGCTGTCTTGGTAAGTCGATCGACTATAACCCATACTGCATCCACTGATCTTGGTGTCAAGGGTAGGCCAGTGACGAAATCCATTGTGATACAATCCCACTTCCATGCTGGCTCCGATAGTGGTTGTAGCAAATCTGCGGGTCTCTGCCTTTCAGCTTTAACTTGCTGACAATTTAGACATTGGAATACGAATCAAGCAACATCCACTTTCATACCCCTCCACCAATATAATCTTCTTAAATCATGGTACATTTTGGTGCTTCCTAGATGTACCGAATATGGGGTGTAATGAGCTTCTGTCATAACTCGATCTCTGATATTTGAGTTCTCACTCTCAGGTATACATAATCGTCCACGATACCTGAGTACCTTGTCTGAATCCAAGGTAAGGTCAGGATTGCTTTTACCCTTCTTTAGATCTTCTTGCACAGTCTTGAGGTGTAGATCCTGTAGGATTGCTACTTTGACCTCATCTATTAGATCCGATGAGATCTTCAAGGCTGCGAACATCAACGTGAACTTATGAATTAAGCCCTGTTCCACTGGATCTCCTACAGTTTCTAATATAAACTCTTCATCATTCACTATTGAGCTTGAGGCTGCAGCACACAATGTCACATTTGTACTAGGTCCTGCCTTAGGTTTTAATGCCCACTTTCTGCTTAAGACATCGGCCACAACATTTGCCTTACCCGGATGGTACTGGATGTCACAATCATAATTTTTTAATAATTCCAGCCATCTCCTCTGTCTCATATTCAGGTCCTTCTGAGTAAAAAGGTAAGTTAAGCTCTTGTGATCTGATTTAATCTGAAACTTTTCACCATAAAAGTAGTGCCTCCAAGTCTTGATTGCGTGAATGACCGCTGCTAACTCTAGATCATGCGTAGGATAGTTCTTCTCATGTTCTTTCAATTGTCTTGATGCGTAGGCAATCACCTGTTCTCCTTGCATCAACACACATCTAAGACCTAACCCTGAGGCATCCGTATATAGGGTAAACGACAAGCCTGGTGCTGGGATGGTCAAGATAGGTGCAAAGACTAGTCTTGACTTCAAAGTCTGAAAGCACTTCTCACACTCATCCGTCCATATGAACTTTTCCCCTTTCTTGGTTAGTCTGGTAAGTGGAACAGTGATCCTTGGGTAGTCTTCCACAAATCTTCTATAGTAACCAGCCAATCTAAGGAAACTACGAATCTCCGCAATTGATTTTGATGCATCCATCCTACTATAGCTGCGATCTTGCTTGGATCTACCTTGATACCGTTTGCAGATACTACGTGACCCAAGAAGGCCACTTCTTTCAGCCAAAATTCACACTTCTTGAGCTTGGCGTAAAGCTTCTCTCTTCTCAGCCGTTGTAGGGCTGCTCTCAAATGTGTTGCATGAGTCTCCCTATCTTGTGAGTAGACCAATATGTCGTCAATGAATACGATTACCGAAGTGTCCAACATGTCATGAAACACTCGGTTCATCAGTTTCATGAACGACGCTGGAGCGTTAATCAACCCAAATGACATTACAAGGAACTCATAATGCCCATACCTTGTCCTGAAAGCAGTCTTTGGAATATCTGCGGCCTTGATCTTCAATTGGTGATACCCTGATTTAAGGTCAATCTTCGAGAAAACCTTTGCACCCTGCAACTGATCGAACAGATCATCGATCCTAAGCAAAGGATATCGGTTCTTGATGGTTAACTTGTTTAGCTCTCGGTAGTTGATACATAACCGTACACTACCGTCCTTCTTCTTAACGAACAATACAAGTGCTCCCCATGGTGATATGCTTGGTCGTATGAAACCCTTATCTAGTAGTTTTTGTAATTGGGTCTTCAACTCCTTCCTTTTCAAAGCATCTATTTACCTTTCGTGCAGAGAGGATGAGCTTTCGCTTCCTAAGCAATATGCTTCCAATAAAACCAAATTATGTGCCATCTTTGTTCTTAAATGATAACCTTTTCTATGCACATAATCACTTGTAGAGTGTTGAGATAACCAGTCTATTCCCAAGATGATGTCAAAGTCTGCTATCTCAAGTTGATTAAGGTTGCATCCAAATTCTGTCCATCCATAAGATTTAGACAATGTTCATAACACTTACCCACTACAACATCTAGTCTAAAAGAGCTTGAACTAGCAAAATCTGGTATAAAGGTCTTAAGAGCTTGTCTAGTTCCTTCATCTCTTATGATTTTTCAAAGATTATCGTCAAAAATCTCATATTGCACTCAGTAGCTTATATATCTTTTATCACTGATGTTCTACTCTGATCTTTCTTTCGTATATCTCGAAAAGCATCTTCTGACTATTTACTTATTACATATCCCAAGTCTATCTATAAGCATTAGGGCATATGCTTATATTCTTATTAATTCAGCCAAACTCTTTTGGTCTTTGCTTAATCATCTCACTCGACATTGGGCATAAGTCCATATTACTTGTACTAATCTGAATACTATTAATGCCACAATTTTTTGACTTCATCATTGTATCCACTGTTAGATTTGCCTTTAGAAATCTTCTGCCTTGTCAAAATTCCTTTAACTCTACTTGATGCTATCTATTTCTTTACTGGCTACTCTTGATAGTTCTCACTTTTTGCTCATACACTCTTTTATAGACATGACTCATATCCATCCATTCAGCAATCTCGAAACAGATCCTCCATTACTTCATCTGAGGTTCCTTGGCTATAGAATCTAATCTGAATTTAATAATCTTCCTTCCCATAATTTCTTATTAGTTAAACATCTTATTAATGGATATCGAGAAATGTAAGAATCAGAATGTTTATCCAAAAGCAATTCATTTCCTTATTTCAATTTAGTATAATAACGAACACTTTCTTTAATATCACATAGATTCTCAGTTGAAACAGAGTAAATTGTTATTTAAATTTTAATATCACATAGATTCTCAGTTCTTCTTATTATAAGACTTCCGCTACTCTGATTATGATTACGGATGTGTGTAAGTTTAGATAACGCGGGGATAGCCTATTTGAGATCCTGATTGAACCGTTGGTTTATTAACGGTTCATTACACCATTCTGGTTAGTCCAAAATTGGGGTGTGACAAAGGTCATCCAAGTTAATATCCACTGCGGTCAAGAAAAACAATAGAAGAAAGGGGATCGGTCAGTAAGCATGAAAAGAAAAAGTTAGTCTGATCAAAAGGGACTCACCAGCTCAGTATTTTGAAGAAACTCAAGATCAGATAGCTGCTCTAATATCGGTGTAGTGACGACACAAATAATTTCTATGCAGTCATTGAGATCTTGGTCGATCATCGGAACAGTATTGGCCACAGAGATGATGACCTTGGACCAGCGGTTGCACCGCCAGGTATCCCTAGGAAGTAGGGGCCAGGAGACAAAGAAGAAATTATACTTTCAGTGATGATGAGAAGTGATGGTATCTTTGGCCGAGGCATAAGACAAGTCGTTGCGACGTTGGAAATAGTACCACCCCTCCCCCACAGTCGACGCTCCATAAACCAAACAGATAAATTTCTTGAAAAGGGCAACCTCGACAGGGCGACCACTAAGCCTTGAATGAGCTAGAAAGCTGGTGATTTTGCACCACCCGTTAGGAGTGATCTATGAAGGGGGCAGCTCGTAGCTGTCCAACAACTCAAAATAGAAGGAAGGAGGGGGAGACGGAACCCTAATTGAAACATCCCCTCGTATATGACTATAACATTGTTATGAGGAGTACACATCCTATCCTCCGACTCAGGAAGTAGGAAGGAGAAGTTCTCAGGAACAAGGTAGAGTTCCGTGATAGCATCTAACCGAGAATGGGTCATGCTACTCTCAAACCTACTGGCGGTGTAGTTAGAACCGGGAGAGACTCTTGTGGACGGTAGAGGTTCGGGGTTCGCCGCCCTAACACAGACAGCTTGAATAGCCATGGCTTTCCTCACCTCACTCCTCCACCCTATGCCAGTCTCATGAATGACTAAAGGAATAGAAGTAGAAGCCAAAACTTGGCCATGCTACCTGGCGGCGCTTGAACCAAAGGCTTCATCTTCGGGGTTAGTCTCTATCCTATTGCTGATTTTCTTGGACCTAGCCATTACTTACTTGGAAGCTGACGAAACTCTGACAGTGAACTGTGTTGAGAAAAGGAGAATGTAAAGCAGCAGAGGGCTCAAACCAGAGTAAAAGGAAGAGGAAACGAGAAGAAGAAATCGAAAAGAAACGAAGATTTTATAAAAATCCGAATGTAGGCCATGATGGCCTACGGATTTGCAAAACGGATAAAACCGTTGCATTGAGTTGGTAGGGATACATGTGGCAACCGCCCATTCACTCTGGTCCCAGTGCATTAATGACATAAATGGTACACCGAACGTCTCTTTTGAAAAACGAAGCTAGTGGCAAGACCCACTAAAATATTTGGAAAAATTTGAAAATCCCGCTTAAAAGACTACTGTTACAACTCCTCAAGAAGCAACCTCGCAAGCCTCTGACAGAGAGCGAAGACCATTATTGCTCTCCCCACCTTCAAGAAACAACCTCGCAAGCCTCTGACAGAGAGCGAAGACCATTATTGCTCTCCCCACCTTCAAGAAGCAGGCTAGAGCTAGGGGCATCTGATACAGGGAGAGCATCTCCCCCAATAAGACTTTGACACCTATACACCAGAGCCCAAGTCCTTACGAGGAACGCTCAAAATTACGCCAATCTTGTATGAAAGTCCAAGACAAACAGGCCAATCGGGGGGCCTCAGATAATGGGTTTGATCCGTCCTCAAAAGACAAAACAGCGATGAAGGCCTCGAAGCCTCGCCTCATGAAGGTTTCGACGCCACACCATATGAGCACCTCAAAGCTTCACCAATATGAAGGCCTCAGGGCCTTGCCATCTCGAATGTCTCAGAACCTAGCCAATATGAAGGCCTCGGGGCCTTGCCATCTGGGATGTCTCAGAACCTCGCCATCTTGAATGTCTCGGAACCTCGCCATCCTGGACGCCTCGAAGCCTTGCTATCATTCATGCTTCAATACCTCGGAACCCTGTAAGATCAAGAGCCTCGGTGCCTCATCAGAGATGGGTCTTTTGAATAAGTTAGGGTGTCCTGTACTATCCGGGTACTAACATGTGATGTGGGGCCCACCTCGAGATCTTCCAGCATGGACAACAAGATTCTGTACACATTAGCTATGGAGCAATCAACGAGATCTCAAGAAAAGAGCTAATTGTCGAACGACATGGTGCAGATCCATCTCCTCTCCAAATCAGTGGGCGCAAATCACGCTCAATGTGAGGACATTCTGCCGCAACAGAGGACATGTCCAACGTCCATACTCAGGTTACTCCCAACCTATAAACTGACAGAACGGACATAGGTGAAACACATAAACTCTTAAGCTTCTAAGCTCAAAGTGAGCTAGCTACTCGAATATCCTTGATAAAAAGGGCAGACTTCTTTGCCTGTCCTATACTTTTTGTCCAGTGATTTAACTTAGGCATCAGAGTGGCCATAGGGTGCAGCCACCCAACCAATACTTTGGTGTTGTTTCTTCTTCATGCAAGAAACTTGATCGTGCTAAGGACCAAACCAGTTAGGTGTGACAATAGATACCGTTTTTTTTAATGGGGTAAGGGAGAGATTCTTGTGCTGAGTTGTCCGAGCAAAACTTAGTAACTTGAATGTTTTCCTAAAATGAAGCTTACCTGAAAATTGGGATTCGTGGGCTATTTAGAGTGAATAGTGCCTCATGGGTCCCACATGTCTTCTTGAAATGTCATTTATAACCTTTGACTTAAGCAGGATTTTTTGGAAATGACCCTTAATGTCATGAATAGTACTGAAGGGGATGACGGCTTTCCAGATGTCATCATTCGATTGGTTGATTGATAATTATGATCTACATTTGCCTCCTTACCCTTTTACCCTTTTGAATATGAAAGGTTCAATTGAGTAAGTAAAAAAAAGAAATTTAAATTTCATTAATCCCATCTACCCTTCATAGACCTTTTCGGTTTGTCTTTCTTTTTATGATGCTCGGCCATTAGGTTCAGCCATGGTGCTCGGCATTAGTCAAACGTACTCGGTATTTTCGAGATCTGAAAATGAGATGGAGTTTTTGGTCATATCAATTTAGTATATCCGAGATCCTGGAACAAGATGATCGAATTGGTCAAATGTACTCGGAATATCTGAGGCCATGGGGCGAGGTGCCTCCTCAATCTAGAGTTTATGGGACAAAGTAGTCTTATCGGTCAAACCTACTCGGTGAATCCGAGGTTTATATGACGAAGTAGGCTCCTCGGCCAAATCTACTTGGTATTTCAGAGGTTGTGGAATGAAGTAGTCTCCCTGGTCGAGTTTTCTCGGTATATTTGAGGCCTTGGGCGGTATATCCGAGGTCTTGGAGCGAGGTGGTCGCTTCAATAGAGTCTTTTCGGTATATCCAAGGCCTTGGGACGAGGTGGTCTCCTCGGTCAAATCTACTTAGTATATCTGAGGCTGTAGGATGAAAGAATCTGCTCGGTCAAATCTACTTGGTATATCTGAGATCTTGGGGCGAGTTGGCTCATGAGCAACTACGCATAGGCGTTCCACGCTCTGTAACCACTTGAGGTCTTAATATGAGATGAAATTTGTGACCAATTGCGCCTAGGCGCTCTATATACTTTTATCTTGTGTTCCAATTTGATTTATCTGAGGTAATGTGACCGAAGTGGTGTCCTCTGTATTGCCGAGACGATAGGGCCAAGGTGCTATCTGAAGAATATTCCAGTTCAATGAGCAAGTGGTTTGAATTGGTTTGATGGTTCAATAATATATACCCTAGGCCAGTGGTCAAACCGTGATTTGGTTGGATGACAATTCAGATGCGGAGATGAAGAGGTGCAATTGTTAATCTTCTCCGAACTGGAGTTTGAAAAGGGGTGGTAGAGGAACAATCGAGTATCTTGGAATCTATATGCCCGTTGGGAATAAGTGACCATTGGTCTCCTCATCCAATGTGGGATTTCCACACGGCATCAATAGGCTAGCTATAATAATGTAGCCTAGATTTTAGGCGATAAAATCTCTATTATATAAGTGCACTGTTACTCTTACTTTTTCTATTCAAACTTTTACTGTTTTACTTGAAGCGTTGAGTATTCAGTTAGAAGATTTTTTTCACATCTTGGGTGCTTGGTTGAAGATTCCTCTTTCTTTGAGTGCTTGATTGAATATTCTATGTTGCTTTGAGTTCTCGGTTGAAAATCCTGTGTTGCTTCGAGTTCTCGGTTGAAGATCCTACTCGGCGAGGGATTCCCAAGTGGTGCTGGTGACCGAAGACAAGAACGATAAATTAGTAAGTCTTTTTTTATTTCTTCCTGTATTTGCTATAGTTATGTCGGGTCTTGTTGAGGAAACGGTGGTGTCAGGATCTGGATCCAAGGACTCTCATGAGGGGAGTGGTATACCCGAGTTGGGTGGGGGGAGAAAGGGAAGGTTTCCGGGAGGGAGATTATTATGATGCTCACTAGGAAGCGGTGGCTGAAGTGGGAACTGCTAATGCAATAGCTGCGCTGGAGTATCTGTGAACTCTATCCCATGCGGCTATTGCCAACATAATGTTGCATTTTGGATTGTAATTGTCGGCAACTCAGACCAAGTTTGATGAGAGAGAGTGCCTGTGGATTTCTCTGATAGTGTGGCCGAGTTTCTAATGATGTGGCAATGATATTGGTAGTGTTTCTGAAGGGTTGCGACATCATCTTGAAGAATGAAATAAAGAAAGAAGATGTAGAGATAGAAAGAGGAGAGAGAATGAAGAGAGAGAGAGAGAGACTCTATAGAGAGAAAAAGGAGAGAGAAAATATGGGTGGGAACCACTAAGCCAAGGTGGCATGCCACCATGGCAGCCAGCCTGGCCGAGGGCCACGGCACCATCGTAGCAGCCAGCCACATGGTCAGCCACATGGCACAGCAGCAGGCCCGCAAGCCCACTGCCGCATGCCATGCACCAAGCAAAGCAGCATTGGCATGCCTTGGCAGTAGGCCCGCAAGCCTTGCATGGGCCCTAGTCGCTCCCCCAGTAAGCACCCCTCAGGTGCTCGACACAATGCCTAGAGAGAGAGTCGACAATTCTTAGAGAGAAGTTCTCTCGGCCAAATTCGTCTCTACAGGGTTTTTGGATTAAGAAAACCGGTTACAAAGGCCATTAAAATGGTTCTCAGGGGCATTTTAGGAAGACAAATATGGAGAAGATGCGAAATCGGCTGCTAAAAAGGAGCCACGTAGTCCAGATTCCAAATGGTTTGCCTGAAAAAACGCGGGCTAGAGTGTATCTCGGCAGGTGCGTCAATATTCTCCCGCGCAGATTTTAATTGGACAGCCGCAGTTTAATAAGTTGCGCTGCATCATATTGAAACGGCGCCTTGATTCTGTGTTGTGCACATATGGTACGGCAGCGTGCGGATCTTAATCTAATGGCATCGATCAGCGCCGATTTTCAGTGACGCGAATTATGCGGATCCGACGAACGAAGATCAATCCCGCCTTTTTGCAGACGATCTGACAGACGCCAACGAAGATACTCTGATCAGCTAACCAGAACGCGACAAAGCATCGGCGGCGCGGCTACAGTGCGGTGCGGGTGCGCGGTTATAAAAGGAAAGATTCCATTTTGAATCTTTTGGTTGGCCGAACTTCAAACTGCCATAACTTTCTCATCCAAGCTCCAAATCGGTCTGTTCAAGTTGCAGTTTCCATATTTTTGGATGCTCTACCTATTGGGTGCCGTTGAGAGTTGAAAAATATAGGAGAAAAATAAAAAAGAGTGCTTTGAAGCTTAAGAGAAGGATTTTCTAGGTTTTCGTGCCCTGTGAGATGATTCATTACCAACTACCTCTTCTCTGCTCATCAATGGATTGTTGAATCCCTGTGAGAGGTTGGTAGACTTTTTATTTTTTCATTCATGGTGGTTATGGGTTGTGTGGAGGAGATTGGAAGCTTATGATCAAGGTGTGCTCTGTGAATCAAGTTTTACTATCATTGAAGGCTGTTCAAGGTTTCTCAAAGCAGTGTGGAGCTTCAAAAATTATTGCTGGCCATTCAAGAATATCGATTGTGAAATTTTCTCATTCCCTATCTTTTTTAATGTTTTGGATCCACGATTTACTTCAATGTTTTAGGAAGGATTGCAAAAGGCTATGGGTACAACATTGAAGTTTAGTACCGCATTCCATCCGCAGACAGATGGACAGTCAGAGCGTACAATTCAGATTCTAGAAGATATGCTTCGAGCATGTGTGATTGATTTTAAAGGATCATGGGATGAAAAGTTACCATTGATTGAGTTCGCTTATAACAATAGCTATCAGGCTACTATACAGATGTCACCCTATGAAGCACTGTATGATCGAAAGTGTCGAACTCCTTTGTTTTGGAATGAAGTTGGGGAACGTAGTATTGTCGGACCAGAATTTGATGAAGAGACTTGTCGAGTGGTTGACATTATCAAGGAAAGAGTGAGAACAGCTCAGAATCGTCAGAAGCAATATGCAGATACCCGACGCCGAGACCTTGAATTCGTCCTGGGTGATAAAGTATTCTTAAAAGTATCGCCTATGCGAGGATTGAAACGGTTCAGACAGAAAGAGAAACTAAGTCCAAGATATGTCGGGCCATATGAGATTCTAGCTAAGCGTGGGAAAGTGGCGTATCAGTTAACACTACCACCATCCATGTCAAGTGTGCATGACGTATTTCATATTTCCTTATTGAATAAGTATGTCAAGGATCCAACGCACGTTCTGACAGTAGATTTACCTGATTTGACTGATGATTGACGTTTGAGGTAACACCAACTGAGATCACCAGCCGAAAGGTTCAACGACTACGCAACCGTGATATCTATTATGTTTAGGTCATCTGGAGAAGTAGAGATATGAAAGAAATTACATGGGAAGAAGAGAATGCTATGCGAAAGCAATACCCTCATTTATTTGACTCGGAAGGTATGTACAATTTCGAGGACGAAATTTTTATAAGTAGGGGGGAGTTGTAAGACCCGTATCAAACTAACCTGGTCTTACCACCTTGAACCAGGTCTATCCATCATGGTCGAGCCAAATGGATCAAGTACGTGAGGGAGATCGCGATCCCATGTAATAAACTGACCCAAAAACACTAAAAATAGGGGGATGGTCGCACACCCAGCTAGGCAGGGTCAGACCCCCCAAGATAGAAAGTCAGACCCTGAGTTTTTAACCGAGGGTCGGACATTTTAGAACCAGGCATCGACCCCCAGTCTGCCGACAGAAACCGTGAATTAGGAACTTTCCTAATTTCAATGGGATTCTTTCCTAATCTCAATGAGACTTATTTTGGGAGTTTTTACTCTATAAATAGTACGTCCCTAAGCCTCTTTCACTCCTTTTAGAACCCTAATTGGATTGAGAGAAAGAGAAGAGAAGGAGAAGAGAGAGAAGAGAAGGAAAGTGGAGAAAAAAATCAAAGAGAAGGCTTCAGAGAAACTAGCCTAATTCTCAGGTATGGATACTATCTCTATGTAATTCTACAGACCTTAGAATAGATAGTAAAGAGAAAATGATCTAGGAGAAACCCAAATCATCCATCCAAGGTTAGGTTTTCAAGGAAAACCATGGGGAAGATCATAAAAACCATATAGATGAAGGAACTACGGTTCTAAACCATAGAACATGTGTGAAATGGATTATAGAAGCAAGCCATAGGACCCCAAACACGAAAGAATGAACTGTAGGATGAAAATTTGACTAAACCCACAGGGGATCGCACGGGGGGTCGATGGCCAATCGACCCTACCAGACCCTAATAATCGACCCCCAGTGTTCGGGAAGTCGAGACTGTGGGTGGTCGCACCTAGGCTCGATGGAACCTCCGACCCTAGCATCGACCCCCAGTTAACAGCATACTTTTTAAAATCAAAATTAATTCTAATTAAATTCTATCGACTTGATTAGGTCTTCTAGTGATATAATATTGATATTTAGTTGATTCTTAAAACTTGAAAGAGGACCTACGATTAAGCAAAGGTGAGGGAACAAGACTTAAACTAATTGGTTAATAATAAACTATTTTATTCTTGAATCCAATGCCATGATTGATTCTATGCATGTATGCTTGTTATGTGCATTCAACATGTCATCCAATATTTCTATTATTATTGTTCATGTATATTTAAATTATTGTTTATAACATGATGATGATGATGATGATAGGAATAGGCATGTGGATGTATGTGTGTGGTTGGTGTGCTTGATGCGAGCGAGTATCAGGGGGAGGTGTCGTAGGCGGGGCCTCAGCACTCTAGCTCTATCTCTAACTCAAGTCTTGTCCACTGACATCGTCGTATCGCCATTACCTTAGCGAAACTATTACGTCATAGGGTATGAGGGGAGGTGGTCTCGGACCGTGTAGTCTCTGACTCTGCCGGGGGCCTTAGCCCTATCTCTATGGACGTATTGAGGGATGCTGAGATGAGGCATTGGATACACTGATTGGCATTAGGATTGGTTAGTTGCGAGCCCAGTTTGCGAGCCCTCGCCAGCGGGGGATTACGTGTTGGTATGGGCAACGGGTATAGCAATAAACATGACCTTTACGTGTACATTGTCCATGGTAGGTGCATGTGAAACGACAATAAACGTTACCTTTGGGAGGCTTCACACACTCGTATATAGAGGTGCGGCGTCAATAAACGTGACCTTTGGCCACCTATCCTTTCTATAGCACATCGCAAACTTATTTATCAGACCAAAGATATGAATTGAATGCATGCATATGTTTGTTGCATTGTTTTGTTTGTTCATTGAGCCATGATGTGTGCTCACCCTCTCGACGTCGAATATTTTTAGTTGTTGATGCAGGTATTACAGTTGAAGATTATACGAGTGCTCTGGTGTATGCACGTGTTGCTGCAATGGAAGCCGAAGACTTAGTAGATACGCATGACCCCTCATGCGAGTGCAACTCATGCGTATTCTATTTGGATTTTATTTGAATTTATAAAGGGATGTAATTGATTTTTTATTTATTTATGTCTCAGTTGATACAACAATAACTTGATATTTTAATTATGATTATTACAGTTAGAGTTCTCAGTTCATTTACTATAAGACTTCCGCTATTGTGTATTTATTCTGATTATGGTTGTGGATGTGCATGGTTTTATTTTTAATGGATATGGCTTATTAGAGATCCTGGTTGAACCGTTGGTTTATTAGCGGTTTATCACACCGTTCTGAATGGTGCAAAATTGGGGTGTGACATATGGGCTAGAGGTGATCTCAATTAGAAGGCCCGGTGTCTTGCCTATTAAGGCAGGATATTAATATGGGAGGCATGGATCACGCCCACTGATATGAAAGCTGGAGGAATCTTTCCATGTTGAGATGTTTGGAACCTGATCCTGCTACCAAATTTCGAAGATTGCTCTCACGACAATATGTAGAGAATCTTCCCATATCGACGATGGACTTCTTAGGTGCCCCCCCCGTCATATAATTATGAACAGCTTGTGCCCCAGAGGATCTCGACATGTGTGAGCTTACCTGGTGTAGCTCAAATTCTCAGGGGCATAGAATACCTAGCATTGTGTATGAGAAATTGATCAAGACAACAGGCTTTGTGATCCTTCGAGGCCTCGACCCTTCGAGGTATATACCTTTCTAGGCCTTGACCTTCCAAGGCAGGATTCTTACCCCATGTTTCGATCGAGGTTCCTGGGAGGATGTCTGGTTCTTCACCGTTCGAGGTGCACCGCCTAATGTGTGATAGCGTTTTAGATGCATTCAACACTGTACACATGGAAACGTTCTACTGGGGGTCATTATTCCCTATATCAGATGCCCCTTGCTCTCGCGGGTTTTGTGAAAGCTGGGAGAGCAATAAATGTTTGTTTTCTAGCCAACACGTGTAAGGTAACGAGGCAGTGGGGGAATGGTAACATCAACAAGTTGCATGGGATTTTAAAAATCTCCGCGAAGATCCTATGGGTCCCCCCAGTCACCTTGATCTCAGAAGGAGGCGCTTGGTATGTTGTACCGTCATAAATACGATGGGACTACGAAGAGTGGGGGGCAGCCACACGCCCTTTAGCCGTCATAACGCGATGGTTATAGCCATTATCCTAGTTCGTAGGTCATTATGACCTACGTTCAAGACGAGGCTTGGAACCGTAGCAAGATTATGGGCTAGCTTTGTGTGTGGGATTTATATAAGTCCCACACTTCTTCATTCGTCTTCTTCTTGCTTCTTTCTTGCTAGCGCTAGTTCGATTTTCCTTCTGCTTTGCATCTTGAAAGCATTTCTTATCAGACTTCACCACCTTTTTTTCCAAGTAAGTAATGCCTAGGCTCAAGAGACCGAATTGTAAGTTAGGAAGTAACCCCGAAGTTGAGGCTTCTGAGCCGATGGCTGCCAAAGATGATGGCCACGCTTTTATTTCTATCCCTGCTCCTCAAGAGGGATAGGGGATGCCCTTAGTCATTTACGAAACCAGGGATGAGTGGACTAAGGATGTCAAAAGAGCCAGGGCGGTCCAAGCCGCTTGAGAACAACCAAACCCGCACCCCAACCATCAGCCAAGGTTTCCAAGGGCTCGGATTTTGCTGCTAGTAGGATTGAAAGTAGGCTCACTCAGTCCCACTTAGATGAGCTCAGAGAACTCTATAAGATTCCAGAGTCATTTTCCCTTTAGTTGGCTGAGTTTGATGAGAGGATGTGTACGCCTCGTCACGAGGCCATTGCTGTATCCGAGGAGATGTTTCAGTTTGGGTTTCACCTCCCTACACCGTCCTTCTATTTTGAGTTGCTAGATAGCTATGGACTGGCTCCCACACAGAGTACCCCCAATGGGTTGCGTGAGATCACCAGCTTCCTCACCCGCTCCAAGCTCTGTGGGCTGCTCGCTAAGGTAGCCCTCTTTAAGAAGTTCCTCCGACTGGTTTTTGCCTTGGTGACAGCGAGGCCAGGCTGGTTTTACTTCTAGCATTGCGATGACGTAGAATACCTTAGGCCAAAGACATTATCACTACTCATTACCCACCACAAGTGGAAGACTAACTTTTTCTTTGTTTCATGGGCCCCATATCTCAATGATACTTGGCAGCGCAATCACGGGCTAAGATCAACAGCTACCAGGTTAACAAGGTATCGTTGACCAATCCGAAGCTTGAAGATTGTACGGGCATGATCTGTGCCAATCCTTCCCCGACTATAGCGCAGCTGTCAGACTCTGAGTTCCTTCGCAACACTGGGTTGGGTGAGCTCCCCTCATAGAGCTCATTTGTCCTATCCTTGTTTGTGAGCTATTCGTTTGCCTTTGTTTCTTTGCAGTGGACATTAACTTGGACGATATCGCCGAGGCTCTTTTGTCAAAAACCCCACCACCAATGGGAATGTCGGAGGTGCGAGCTTCAGAGACACCTTCTTTAAGGCCTATCGAGGTTCAAGGAGAAAAGTGTGACGCAAAGAGCCTAGTGGCGGCGAGTAGGGCCATTCCAGACTCTCTCGCCTCAGGTGAACACACCACCCTCGAGGACAAAGATGTCGAGGTCTTCAAGGATGCTGAGAGAATCAAAAGCAAAGAGGGTATTGAGCTGAGGCATCGGGAAAGGAGGAAGCGCCCTCAGGGCTAGAGGGATGGGAAGAAGAAAAACAAGAAGAGGAAGTCTTCTTCCAGAATCGTCGAGGAGACACAGGGTACAATTTCGGTTTTTCTTTCGTCATATCACTAACACCTTTATCTTTTCCTTCATTGGTAATTTGTTAACTACACAGGAGCAGAGCATGGCGAGGACACTCATACGTATTTAGGAGGCGGGGATCCGAGCATTAGGGATAGTTCTCCCCCTATGAACATAGATGAAGATGTCATTCCTTTCATCCATGAGGTCAACCTTTCCTCGAGGCAATCGACCATCCATAGCCTAGGGGTAGCAGAAGAGCTACGCCGAGGCATGAGGCTTCCCGTAGACATCACGGACTATGAAGGGTTCCCATACACAGAGGCCTATCCGTCGCAAGCTTTCCATTTGGAGGTATTCCCCCACAACCTCTTTACGCTTGTTTCTTCTTTTTGTTTTCATGCCTCTAATTCCATCTTCCCAGGTTGCAGGCTGGCCATTTTTTGCTTAAGTCACAAGCTATCATTGAGGAGCTCAAAGATAAACTCGCCTGTGCTAGGCAACTATTAGTAGATGCGGAGAACCACCATGATGAATCTGATAAATTTGTCAAGGAGTGTCAATTGGAACTGATACGGGATCAGGGAAGGGTCAAGGACCTCGAGGAGGGGGTAAAAAAGCTATAGGACGACAAGGCTGAGGCAGAGAGGGAACGAGATGTAGCACAGGAGCGGGTAGACATCGATAAGCAACAAAATCGGATGTTGAGGGATGAGAAGGTTTCTCTGCACGAACAGCTCAGGAATGTCAAGGAGAGCATGGATGCTGCAGATAAAGTTCAGGAAATCAAGTGGGTTGCTCATGAAGCAGCTTTGTCTAGTGTCTACCGGGAGAAGAAGGAGCTGGTGGCTGCTATGGAGTCCCGCATTAGGGAAGCTGGGCTGAAAGTGGTGGAGGACTTCAAGGTTGGGGTTGAGTACAAAATGATGGTATCCAATTCCCTCACCATGCTTTTGCCGCCCATTCTAACTGAGACATGTGATTTTGTCTAGGCCCGCTATCCTAGCTTGGATCTGTCTCAGGTGAGTGGGTTTAGGAAGATTCTTGGCTCTGCTACCTCTCCTAGCACATCAACCCCTCTAGCACTCCCTTTTTCTCATGAGCATACTTCTTTGGAGCCTTCGGTGCTTTAACTTGAAGGTCAGCTTTCTCTAGCCTCTGAGATCCCCACTGCTATAACTCGCGATGCTCCTGACCCCCCGGCCTCCGTGGATCAAGAATTGCCTCCAACAAACCCCTTGAACTAAAAAAAATTTGTTGCCCTCTATAGAGGAGTCCCTATATGTATTATCTTTTCTTTCTTGTTTTATAAATAAAAGAGTACTTATTCCCTAGTGTTCTTTTCAGACTGGTTGAATTTTTCCTAAGGATGGGCATCCCGTTCTACACTCTAGGTGTCAAAAATTACACTCTCAACTGAGGCTGTTGCTTGATGGAATCGACCCTCCGTGCTTTAGTACCTTTAAGGATGTCTTTAGTGCTGAAGATATAAACATCCCTTTTGCTTTTTAAGGATAGATATCCACCCTCTGAGCTTTGATATTCTTAGGGCAATTGAGGGTATCAAAGATTACTCTCCCAGCTAAGGTTCTCGCCAATGGAATCGACCCTTCGAGCTTTAATTCCTTCGACATTGTCTTTGGTACTGAAGACATGAACATCCCTTTTGCTTATTAAGGATAGATATCCAGCCTCTGAGATTTGATGCTCTCAAGGCAGCTGAGGGTAACGAAGATTACTCTCCCAGCTAAGGTTCTCACCGATGGAATCGACCCTCTGAGCTTCAGTACCTTCAACAATGTCTTCGGTACTGAAGATATGGACATCCCTTTTTCTTTTTAAGGATAGATATCCACCCTTTGGGCTTCGCTGCTCTCAAGGAAACTAAGGGTATCGAAGATTACTCTCCCTTTAGGGCTTCGCCGGAGTAATTAGTTATTCCATTATAACTTGCCTCGCTTTTACTCGTGCCGACTATCCAACTTCATTAAGCTCGAGGTTTGTAATTAGTTGTGTAAAGTAGTTTTTCTTGTAATCAAGTATTTTTATTGATTTTTTACTCTGATTACAACATTCTAATGAATGAAATTTTTGTAGGTTCAACGCATTCCACGTCCTCGGTATTACTTTACCATCCATCTTTCGTAGGCGGTATGCTTCTTCTGGTCGTTTTGACCACTTTGTAAGGTCCTTCCCAATTTGGGGTCAATTTGCCCTGTCTCATTGGCTCGGAGACTGAGGCTTTCCTTAAAACAAGTTCTCCAACTTGTAATGTTTTTTCCTTAACCCGTTTGTTGTAGTGGTTTGCCATCCGAGCTTGGTACGAGGCAGTTTTTAGGTATGCTGCTTCTTGAACTTCTTCGAGGATGTCGAGGTTGGGTAACATACTTTCCCTATTTGCTGGCTATTCAGAATGTTCTGTGTATGACCTTGTTCGGTATTACAGTTTCTACCCTATGGCTCAGCATAAAGGGTGTTTCAACTATAGGGATTTGACTGGTTGTTTTGTAGGACCAAAGGACGTTGGGCAGTTCTTCCACCCATCTTGGTCTTTCCTCACTTAATCTGCCCCTCAGACCATTCAATATTTCTCTATTAATTACTTCTTCTTGTTTAAGCCTATCCTTCAATCCATTAAGGATGGTCCTATTGGTGACTTCAACCTGCCCATTTACCCTTGGGTGGTGCATTGAGGTGAAATGTTGGGCGATTCTATTCTATTTGCAAAAGGCTCAAAATCTGTTCGAGTCGATTTGTTTCCCATTATCGGTCACCACTACTTGAGGAATTCCATACTGGTACACCACAAAAAGCCTGAAGAATTCAGTGACCTTTGGAGTAGTTATTTTTGGCATGGGTTCCACCTCGATCCATTTGGTGAAGTAATCAATTGCCACTATGAGGGATTTACTCTATTTAAGCCCTGCAAAAATAGTCCGAGGATGTCCATCCCACATACGGCAAAAAATGATGGATACAGGCATGTCTTTGGCACTGTATGTGTAACACCCGTATCAAACTAACCAGTCTTACCACCTTGTACCAGGTCTACCTATCATGGTCGAGCCAAGTCGACCAAGTGCGTGAAGAAACCACAAGACCAGGTATGAAGTCTAACCCAAAAACAACAAATGTGAAGGTAGGGTCACATGCCTAAACAGGTATGGTCGACCCCACCTCAACAGAAGTCCAACCCATGACTTTTTAGTCATAGGGTCGCATGACTAAGAAGGTGTAAGGTCGACGGATTCTACGACCCAACGTCCGACCCTACGATGACAGACAAAACTGAAAATTAGGAAACTTTCCTAATTCAAAGGGGATCTTTCCTAAACTCATTGGGACATATTATGGAGGATTTTCCTCTATAAATAGGACGTCTCTTAGCCTCTTTCACTCCTTTAGAACCCTAATTGAAAGTAAGAGAAAAAGAGAAGGAAACTTAAAGAAAAAGACTAAGGAAGAGGAGGGAGTTCAGAGAAACCTCTAAATAAAAGTATAAACCTAATTTCCTACCTGAATACGAGATCTTAGAATAGTTATGAAGAACATAGGATTAGGAGAAACCCAAATCAACCATCCATGGACAAGTTCCAAGAGATTCCATGGAGGAAATCATTATGGACAATAAATAGTGTATAACTTGTAGTTTTAAGCCATAGAACAATCATAGAATGGACCATGAAAGTAAGCCAAAGGATCTAAACATGAAGGGACGGAGTGTAGAGTGAAAGGTCACTCAGAAAATGTGTAGTCGCACGTAGGGTCGAATGATATCCGACCCTACAAGACCACATGATCGATCACATGTCCTCGGGAAGTCCCAAGGAGGGTGTGGTCGCACGTAGGGTCGAATGGTATCCGACCCCACTTGCAACCCTACACCCTAGGGTCGCAAAAACTACTACCCTAGGTGCTACACTACCTGCGACCCTACAAGTTCTGTTAATCTAAATCTATTAGAATTAATTCTAATTAAAATCTATTGACTTGTTAGGTCTTTCTAGTGATTTTAAAAGTGATTCATAAAGCTTGAACAAGGATCTACGCTCAACCAAAGATTAAGGAACAAGACCTAAACTAATTGGCTAATAATAAACTATTTTTATTTATTGAGTCCAATAACATGATTGATTCTATGCTTGTATGCTTGTAATGTGTATTTCACATGTCATTCAATATTACTGTTATTACTGCTCATGCATATTTAATTCTGCTTATTTATAACATGATGATGATGATAATGTTAGGAATAGGCATATGGATGTATGTGTGTGGTTAGTGTACTTGATGTGAGTGGGGCATCAAGGGGAGGACGTGACACTGTGGTTCATCCTGGTCACCAGACTCTAGCTCTATCTCTACTTAAGTCTTGTCCATTAATATCGTCGTATCATTATTACCTTAGCAGAACTATTACGTCGTAGGACATCAAGGGAGGTGGTCTCGGACCGTGTAGTCTCTGACTCTGTCGAGGGGTCTTAGCTCTATCTCTATGGACGTACTGCGGGATGCTGGGGTGAGGCCTTGGAGACACTATTTGACATTAGGATTGGTTAGTTACGAGCCCAGTTTGCAAGCCCTTGCCAACAGGGGCTTACGTATTGATATGGGTAGAGCATCAGGGAAAGTGTGATGCGGTGCGGTTTTAAGCACTTTAGCTCTATCTCTATTCCATGGTAGGCGCATGTGGGGGAGGCAATGGTGTTTGATCCGTTGGGTGGTTCCACACATTCGTGTATAGAGGTGCGGCAGCCACCTATCCTTTCTATTGCACATTGCAAACTTATGAACTAGACCAAAGATATGAATTGAATGCATGCATATGTTTGTTGCATTGTTTTGTTTGCTCACTGAGCCGTGATGTATTCTCACCCTTTTTGAATTCAAATATTTTTAGTTGATGATGCAGGTACGATGGTGGAAGATTATATGAATGCTCCAACATACAGGCATGCGTTGGCATTGAGGCAGAAGTGATGATGGAGTCGCATGATTCATCATGCGAGTGCAAATCCTGTGTTTTTATTAGATTTTGTTTTAGTTATACAGACAATGTAATTGATTTAATTATTTTAATTTATGTCCTAGTCATTTTGGGAGATAATTGGATAATTTATTTACTTTATCACAGCTAGACTCTCAGTTCATTTAATAAAGACTTCCACTATCGTGTATTTATTCTAATTTTTGTTGTGGATGCATATGGTTTAAGTAAACGGACACAGCCTATTCAAGATCCTGGTTGAACCGTTGGTTTATTAGCTGTTCATTACACCATTCTCAATAGTGCAAAATTGGGGTGTGACAACTTGGTATCAGAGTCATCGGGCCCCGTCTATTAAACCGGTATATTTCCACAAAAGTTTGTGAACTGAGTTAGGATAAAATTTAAAAGCTTTAATAATAACACACCATAAGCACCTGTGTTGTATGAGACAAAATTAAGAAAGAGAATAATGCATATATAAAAGGAGAAACAAGTTTCATATACATCAAATAAAAAGCAACGTTTATACATATCCAAATCAGAGTACAGTCCATAACCCGGACAATTACTCTGTAGTACAAAGAAAAACAAAAAAGAAAAATATACATCATTGAGCTGGAGGTGCTGGAGAAGGAGGTGCCTCGCGATCTCTATTGTAGTCCTCAGCATACACTCTAGTCAACCAGGCCACCTGAGTCTGGGTCACCTGGAGACTAGCTGCCAGCTCGGCCATCCGCTGATCCGACGCGCACTGGGCCTCTCTAATCTTGTGCAGTAGTCCCATCATATCATCAGAGGATGAGCGTGAAGGACTAGCAGTGTGTGAAGGAGCTCGAGATGGACCAGCTCCAGTCGAATGTAAAGGTGATGGCGGAGGTATGGCATCTACATCTATAAACATACGATCATCATCCTCAGCATCACCCCCATGGACCCTTGCTCCTACTGCTGTTGCTGCCGCCGCAGCATCTGCTGTCTCCACTCGAGTACGAGGACGCACCAAAGCGTTCCTCTCATCATCACTGACCTGAGCATCCCGCATACCCATCTTATAGATGGCCTCCCAGTCAAGATCCGATGAGAAGGTCTTCTCCTGAATCCTCTCATCCACTAAATCAATTTGTAAGCGGGTGAGCAGTTTAGTGATCAGACACTCGTAGGGCAGGTTGCCTAACTGACCAGGCAGAGTAGTGTGGATCATCGTCCGGATGATAATATAAGGAAGGCAGACAGGCTGCCTGGTGCAAATATAGTAAAGGACATACTGAGTCAACTAGGAGATCCTATCATAGTGTCCACTCTGGGGAATCAGATTGTGCTAGATGATTTTGCAGTACACCTAAGGCTCTGGTCGTAGGTTGATCGCTTTCATCTCCCAGTGATCATCACTAATGAGCTGACTATCAATCTCAACACGCATCGCCAAGGATAGGAACTGGGGTTCCTTGGGAGCACAGTACACTAAAGGGCCGTCATTTGATATGCCCAAAAGATTAGCCAACTGCTGGCAGTTAAATGAAACCTCCACCCCTTTGACGTAGCTAGTGATCCTGAGCTCCCTACCCCTTTATGTGTCATTGCGATCCCCCACTACCTGGAGATTGCAATAGAACTGCTTCACCAAAGCAGGACGAGTACAAGCCTCATAGGTGATCACAAGAAGCCAGCCCATGTCACCAAATGCCCCCTCCACATTGAACAAGGCTTGACTAGCAAAGTTCACACAGCGACCCCCTTCTACTTTCTTAGGCTCATAGCTAGCATACCGAGCTTCGGCCTCGTTGGAGCAGAAATGAACTAGGTCATGAGCCCTAGGAACCTTGGTACGAGCCATATTATCTGCCATGACACAGAAGAACAAACAAGATATTAGTAATGGTGAAAAACTTAAAATTTCGGCATTATAACGGCATGATTTGGCCAAAAGCCTCACTTTTCACCCAAACAACTGAGCAGGAGGACTTATATAGGTTCCAAACCATCCTGCAAGGCTCATACAGTTGGAAATTTAATCTAGAAAGATTCAATTTGAAGAAATTTCAATAAATTTTCAAAAATTAGGTCAAAAATGGAAATTTCAAGTTTCTTGATAACCAACCGATGAAACTCAAATATTTTTAAGGGCTTTCCTCCATTGGGTGACCAATAGCAAAAGCCCCCAATAAAAATTAAATTTTTACGGTTAGAAAAAGTTTAATTTGAAGAAAACGATGTAATGGGTGAAAAACCTAGTTTGGAAAGCTTAAAAATGTGAAACAGTAGAGAGCATACCTGAAGAGAAGGAGTTGGAGTCATGAACGGAAGAAACAATCACCAAACCCTAGCGGTCGATACTGTAGCAACTCAGGGAAATGAGTTGAGTTGGAAGAGAAGAGAAAGAATGGAAAATGAATCCAAAATTAGGTTTAAAAACCTAATTCTGGATTTTAGGGTCGCAAAATTCGACCAAAATGTGCGACCCTTCGACCGACCCTACCATCGACCCTAGGCTCTCGGAGATCTGACAGAGAACCATGGGTAGGACCTAGGGTCGGACATATACCGACCCCACAATCGACCCTAGGCTCTCGGTGAGCTGACAGTGTTCTCAGGGTCGCATACCCTAGGGTCGCATAAGGACCGACCCTACCATCGACCCTACGATGGAAAATACAGTATTTTGTCAGAATGACTTGAAAAATTGGAATTCATATTGATTAGTTGGAGTTTGACTTGAGAATGACTTATATTGATTCACTCACAAGTTTTATGATTGTTTTTAGACACTACCACCACCAGAATAGGAAATGGTTGGGTGAAGAGTGATCAGACGAGGTCATAACCCAATTCCACCACCACCACCTGTGGAGGAAGACAACCATGTAAATCCTGAAGCACAAGAGAATCTAAATATGGCACCACCAGTAGCTAGTGGCCAGGCAAATCCTACAAACTTGCCAGCCCCACCTACAGATCTGGCTACAGCGGTAATGAACTTGGCACAACAACTGTAGCAAATATAGCAGGTGCAAGCCAATATGCAAGCTGCTATAGGAATGGCTTTTTCAGCTGCCCATACGACACCTATGCTAGCAGGGTATGCTAGCACAGTACTAGGGGGAAGCAACACGGTACCCCACGCACCTCAAACACCAGTTACGCAGGCTCCAGTGCAGAATCCTGAGGTAGCTCAAGGTAGTTACCAGTACCAACCACCTAAGTATGGGGCCTATGCTCTGTATCAGCTGGACCACTCCCGACTGATCGAGCAATTTCTAAAGATGAAGCCTAAAGAATATAATGGTAAACCAGCTGATCCTTTGTGGCCAGCACATTGGATCGATGAAATGGAGAGGAATTTTATGATGATGACAGTAAATGAGGAGGAGAAAGTACTGTGTGCAACATTCATGCTAAAAGGCGATGCACACCAATGGTGGAAGTCCACACGAACTTATCTGTTATCCAAGCGTGCCCAATTAACCTGGACTATCTATCAAGAGGCGTTCTTTGAGAAGTACTTCCATAGAAGTTTCAGAGATTCTATGGAGAGAGAGTTGCTGAGTTTATATCAGGGCCAGATGACTGTGGATGCTTACCAACAACGTTATGAAGAGCAGTTTTTCTTTGCACCCACCAGCATGCAAGAGGAAAATACTAAGACCCGAAGGTTTGTCATGGGACTTAGGGGAAGCATTCGCGAGCATGTTCTAGGACTGGAGAAGAAAGTCTACAATGAAGCAGTACAGATTGCTCGAGTAATAGAGTCGAGCCAGAAAGAGAGCTATTTTGCTCAGAATAGAGGTATCAAGAGGCCAAATGGGAATTCTTATAACAGAGGGAACATAAGGACATTCAAACCCTTCCGTACTCAAGGCTTCAATGCTGCAGCCAAGACTACTCCAGCAGCTCAATCGCAACAAAACCAAAATAACGAAGGAGTAAAATGCTTTAACTGCAACCAAGTAGGACATTATTCCAGGGAATGTCCTAAACCCAGAAAGCAGCTACAACAAGGAAAGGTTTATGCTGTTACATCCGAGGATGAAATCGCATCTCCTAATGTGGTCACAAGTATGACTTGAACCTTTCATTTTGTGTTACATTGTGTGAGCATGTAGACTTAATTAAAACAAATCACAGGTATCGTACCTATTAATGGCAAACCCGTTAGAGTACTCTTTGATTCTGGAGCTACTCATTCTTTTATATCTGTGTCATTTGTAAAGAAGCTGAATCTACCCCTCAAATCTTTGGACAACAAACTGCTTGTGTGATCACCTATGGGATTAGAAGTAGAATTAGAAAAAGGTTATGGACCATGTCCAGTTCTTATTGGCGAGAAGACTATGGATGCAACCTTGATTCAACTTGAGAAGGCAGACTTTGACGTCATCTTGGGAATGGACTAGTTAGCTCGGTATTCTGCAAACCTATTATGTGCGGAAAAGAAGGTAACATTTAAAGACAAGGAAGGGGCAGAGTTTAGTTTGACGGGAACCAAACTTCCCCGTAAACGAAAACTCATCCTCTCTGCATTAAAGGCTAGAAAATACCTCAAGAAAGGAGGAGTTGAGTATCTAGTATCCGTGGTTGACCTTACCAAGGAAGCACCACAAATGAAGAATATTGATGTTGTGCGTGACTTTCCAAATGTATTCCCTAAAGAACTACCAGGACTACCACCCGACCGAGCGGCAGAGTTCGTTATAGATCTGATACCTGGAGCCACACCAGTATCTAAAGCACCCTATGGAATGGCTCCTACTAAACTGATAGGAATTTAAGGTACAGTTACAAGAATTATTGGACAAGGGTTATATCAGACCCAGCATATCACCATGGGGAGCGCCAATATTATTTGTAAAGAAGAAGGACGGTAGCGTTCGACTGTGTATAGACTATCGAGAATTGAATAAGCTGACAATCAAGAATCGGTACCCATTACCTCGGATCGATGACTTGTTCGATCAGTTGCAAGGTGCCAAGGTGTTCTCCAAGATCGATCTTTGGCCAGGATACCATCAGTTGAAGATTAAGGACGGTGATATTCCAAAGACAGCATTCAGAACAAGATATGGACATTATGAATTTTTAGTCATGTCTTTTGGATTGACTAACGCACCCGCAACTTTTATGGAACTCATGAATCGGGTGTTCCATGATATGTTGGATACATCGGTCATTGTGTTCATTAATGATATATTGGTCTATTCCAAGGACAAGGAAACTCATGTCATGAATCTAAGAGCCGCTCTGCAGTGATTAAGGAAAGAGAAACTTTACGCCAAATTTACAAAGTATGAGTTTTGACTAAATGAGGTCGCTTTCTTAGGCCATGTTGTATCCGCTGAAGGAATTAAAGTGGATCCTAGCAAGATTGAAGCCATTGTGAAGTGGGAAGCACCGAAGAGTGTTACAGAAATTAGAAGTTTCCTAGGTCTAGCTGGGTATTATCGACGATTCGTGGAAGACTATTCATGAATTGCCGTACCTCTCACTAGTTTGACTAAGAAAGGAGAAAAGTTTGTTTGGACTGATAAATGTGAGAAAAGTTTCCAAACATTGAAGGCTAGATTGATATCTTCTCCGATCTTGACTATTCCTATTCCAGGACAACCATTTACCTTGTACACCGATGCGTCTGGATTGGGTTTAGGATGTGAACTTATGCAAGGAGAACAAGTAATTGCGTATGCCTCAAGACAACTGAAGACACATGAGAAGAACTATCCCACCCACGACTTGGAATTAGCGACAGTAGTACATGCTGTCAAGATATGGAGACATTACTTGTATGGAGAGAAATTTCAGGTTAAATCAGATCATAAGTGTCTCACTTATCTTTTTAATCAGAAGGAGTTGAACATGAGACAAAGAAGATGGTTGGAATTATTAAAGGATTATGATTGTGATATCCAGTATCATCCAGGAAAGGCTAATGTAGTTGCTGATGCGTTAAGCAGAAAAGAAATGATAAAATCTCAAGGAAAAGTAAACACGACTACAGCAATGTGTGCTACAGGGAAAGTATTCAATTATGGTAATAAGCAGTTCGTGATAGATGCACTGGGTGGATCAACCAACCAAGGATTTATTCATCAGTTTTCAAATATGTTCACAACATTGAAGATTGTACCCGATATAATTGGTGAAGTGAAAGTCGCTCTTAAATCAGATCTTTATCTGAGAACGGTACAAGAAGACATCGAAAAAGGTAGAGTTATTCCTGAGTTCGCCTTGGATGATGAAAAGGTACTGAAGTACAAAGGAAGAGTATGTGTTCCTGAAACAGAAAATGTGGACATTAGACACAGACTAATGAAGGAAGCTTACACCACCGTTTATTCGGTATATCCTGAAAGTACAAAGATGTATCATGATTTAAAGAAATTATATTGGTGGAGAGGAATGAAAGCAGATGTAGCTAAATTCATGTCACAATGCCTAAATTGTTAGAGGGTGAAGGCTGAACGGCAAAGACTTGCAGGACAGTTGCAGCCACTGCCAGAACCAACATGGAAATGGGACTGCATCACTATGGACTTCGTCACCGAGTTACCATTGACTCCTCAAATAGTTGACGCGGTCTGGGTGATTGTAGATCGTCTGACTAAAACAGCTCGCTTTATAGCTATACGACCACAATATACCATGGAGAGGTTAGCCAAGCTATATGTGGATAGCATTGTCAGATTACATGGTGTACCTGAAAGCATTGTGTCTGATAGAGACCCACGCTTTACTTCAAAGTTTGGGAAGGATTGCAAAAGGCTATGGGTACAACGTTAAAGTTCAGTACTGCATTTCATCCTCAGACAGATGGACAGTCGGAGCGTACCATTTAGATTTTATAAGACATGATTCATGCCTGTGTAATTGATTTTATAAGATCATGGGATGAGAAATTACCCTTGATCGAGTTCGCCTATAACAACAGCTATCAGGCTACTATACAGATGTCACCCTAGGAAGCACTATATGGTAAAAAGTGTCGAACTCCTCTGTTTTGGAATGAAGTTGGAGAACGTAGTATCGTTGGACCAGAATTTGTTGAAGAGACTTATCGAATAGTTGACATTATCAAAGAAAGAGTTAGAACAACTCAAAATCGTCAGAAACAGTATGCGGATACTCGACGTCGAGACCTTGAATTTGTCGTAGGTGATAAGGTATTCTTGAAAGTATCACCTATGCGGGGTTTAAAATGATTCGGACAGAAAGGGAAGCTAAGTCCGAGATATGTTGGGCCATATGAGATTCTAGCTAAACGTGAAAGAGTGGCTTATCAGTTAGCACTACCACCATCTATGTCAAGTGTGCATGATGTATTTCATATCTCAATGCTAAAGAAGTATGTCAGAGATCCAACGCACGTATTGACAGTAGATCCACCAGATCTAACTGATGATTTGACATTCGAGGTGGCACCAACTGAAATCACTAGCCGAAAGGTTCAACGTCTACGCAACCGTGACATATACTATGTTAAGGTCACCTGGAGGAGCCGAGATATAGAAGAGATCACATGGGACGAAGAGAATGCTATGCGGAAGCAATATCCTCACCTTTTCGACTCAGAAGGTATGTACAAATTTTGAAGATGAAATTTTAATAAGAGGGTGGGAGTTGTAAGACCCGTATCAAACTAACCGGTCTTACCACCTTGTAAAAGGTCTACCTATCATGGTTGAGCCAAGTTGACCAAATGCGTGAAGAAACCACAAGACCAGGTATGAAGTCTAACCCAAAAATAGTAAATGTGAGGGTAGGGTCTCATGCCTAAACAGGTATGGTCGACCCCACCTCAATAAAAGTCCAAACCATGACTTTTTAGTCGTAGGGTTGCATGACTAAGAAGGTGTAGGGTCGACGGATTCTGCGACCCTACGTCCGACCCTATGTTGACAGACAAAAACCAAAAATTAGGAAACTTTCCTAATTCAAAGGGGATCTTTCCAAAACTCATTGGGACTTATTATGGAGGGTTTTCCCTATAAATAGGATGTCCCTTAGCCTCTTTCACTCCTTTAGAACCCTAATTAAAAGTGAGAGAAAGAGAAAGAGAAGGAAGAGAAGAAGAGAAGGAAACTTGAAGAAGAAGACTAAGGAAGAGGAGGATGTTCAGAGAAACTTCTGAATAAAGGTATGAACCTAATTTCCTACCTGAATAAGAGATCTTAGAATAGTTATGAAGAACATAGGATTAGGAGAAACCCAAATCATCCATCCATGGACAAGTTCCAAGAGATTCCATGGAGAAAATCATTATGGACAATAAATAGTGTATAACTTGTAGTTTTGAGTCATAGAACAATCATAGAATGGACCATGAAAGTAAGCCAAAGGATCCAAACATTAAGGGATGGACTGTAGAGTGAAACGTCAACTCATAAAACGTATGGTCACACGTAAGGTCGAATGATATCCGACCCTACAAGACCACATGATCGACCACATCCCCTCGGGAAGTCCCAGGGAGGGTGTCGTCGCACGTAGGGTCGAAAAAACTGCTACCCTAGGTGCTACCCTACCTGCGACCCTACAGGTTCTGTTAATCTAAATCTATTAGAATTAATTCTAATTAAAAGCTATCGACTTGTTAGGTCTTTCTAGTGATTTTAAAAGTGATTCATAAAGCTTGAACGAGGATCTATGCTCAACCAAAGGTAAGGGAACAAGACCTAAACTAATTGACTAATAATAAACTATTTTCGCCTATTGTGTCCAATACCATGAATGATTCTATGCTTGTATGATTGTAATGTGCATATCACATGTCATCCACTATTTTTGTTAATACTGTTCATTTCATTTATTATAACATGATGATAGTGATGCTAGGAATAGGCATGTGAATGTATGTGTGTAGTTAGTGTACTTGATACAAGTGGAGCATCCGGGGGAGGACGTGATACTGTGGTTCATCCTGGTCACCAGACTCTAGCTCTATCTCTACTCAAGTCTTTCCCACTAACATCGTCGTATCGCCATTACCTTAGCAGAACTATTACGTCGTAGGGCATCAGGGGAGGTGGTCTTAGACTGTGTAGTCTCTGACTCTGCCGAGGGGCCTTAGCTTTATCTCTATGGACGTATTGAGGGATGCTGGGGTGAGGCCTTGGATACACTGTTTGACATTAGGATTGGTTAGTTCCGAGCCCAGTTTGCAAGCCCTCGCCAACAGGGGCTTACGTGTTGGTATGGGTAGAGCATCAGGGGAAGTGTGATGCGGTGCGGTCCTAAGCACTTTAGCTCTATTTCTATTCCATGGTGGGTGCATGTGGGGGCGGCAATAGTGTTTGATCCGTTGGGCGGTTTCACACATTTATGTATAGAGGTGCGGCGGCCACCTATCCTTTCTATTGCACATTGCAAACTTATGAACCAGACCAAATATATGAATTGAATACATGCATATGTTTGTTGCATTGTTTTGTTTGCTCACTGAGTCGTGATGTGTGCTCACCCTTTTTGAATTCGAATATTTTTAGTTGATGATGCAAGTACGACAGTGGAAAATTATATGAATGCCCCAACATACGGGCATGCGACGGCAATGGAGGCAGAAGTGATGATGGAGTCACATGATTCATCATGCGAGTGCAACTCTTGTGTTTTTTATTAGATTTTGTTTAAGTTATACAGACAATGTAATTGATTTAATTATTTTAATTTATGTCTTACTCATTTTGGGAGGTAATTAGATAATTTATTTACTTTATCATAGCTGGACTCTCAGTTCATTTAATATTAAAGACTTCCACTATCGTGTATTTATTCTGATTTTTGTTGTGGATGCATATTGTTTAAGTAAATGGACACAACCTATTCGAGATCCTGGTTTAACCGTTGGTTTATTTGCGGTTCATCACACCATTCTGAATAGTACAAAATTGGGGTGTGATAGTATGCACTTCTTCACATAATCCTTACACTGTTAGACTATCACACCCCAATTCCGTACTATTCAGAATGGTGTGATGAACCGTCAATAAACCAACGGTTCAACCAGGATCTCGAGTAGGCTATATCCGTTTTATCTAAACCTCATACATCCACATTCATAATCAGAGTAAATACACAATAGCGGAAGTCTTATAGTAAAACGAATTGAGAAATCTAGATGTGATAATCATATTTAAGTAGCAAATTATTCTGTATCAACAAAGACATAAATAAATATCAATTACATGTCTTTACTAAATCCAAATAATTAAAATATAATCTAATCGAATACGCATGAGTTGCACTCGCAAGAGGAGTCATGTGTATCTACTTCATCTTCAACTTCCATTGCCGTCATGTGCCCGTACACTAGAGCGTTGACATAATCTTCGATGGTAGTACATGCATTATCAACTAAAAATATTCGATGTCGAGAGGGTGAGCACACATCATGGCTCAGTGAGCAAACAAAACAATGCAACAATACATATGCATGCATTCAATTCATATCTTTGGTCTGGTTTATAGTTTGCAATGTGCAATAGAAAGGGTTGGAGGTCAAAGGTTAACGTTTATTGACCCCTCCTTTATACACAGGGTGTAAAAGCCCTCCCAAAGGTAAACGTTTATTGTCATCCCCATCCATCCTACCATGAACATTGTACAACAAAGGTTAACGTTTATTGCTGTACAGTGCCATACCAACACATAAGCCCCTACTCGCGAGGGCTTGCAAACTGGGCTTGCGACTAAGCAATCCTAATGCCAAACAGTGTATCCAAGGCCTCACCCCAGCATCCCTCAGAACGCCCATAGAGATAGAGCTAAGACCCCCCGGTAGAGTGAGAGACTACAAGGACCGAGACCACCTCCCCTGATACTCTACGACGTAATAGTTCTGCTAAAGTAATGGCGATATGATGATGCTAATGCACAAGACTTGAGTTAGAGATAGAGCTAGAGTGCTGAGGCCCGGCCTATGACACCTCCCCCTGATACTCGCTCGCATCAAGCACACCAACCACACACATACATTCACATGCCTATTCCTATCATCATGGTCATTATCATGTTATAAACAAATAAAGTAAATATGCATGAACAATAAATAGAAATATTGGATGACATGTTGAATGCACATTACAAGCATGTTTGCATAAAATCAAGCATAGCATTGGACTCAAAAGAATAAAAATAGTTTGTTATTAACCAATTAGTTTAGGTCTTGTTTCCTCACCTTAGCTTGCTAGTAGATCATCTTTCAAGCTTTAAGAATCACCTTTATATTGATATTATATTGCTAGAAGATCTAACAAAGTCGATAAAATTTAGTTAGATTTTATTATAATATTTCCACTTGCTGTTAACTGGGGGTAGCAGGATGGGTCGATGCTAGGGTAGCAGTATACTGCGACCCCCTGTAATAGGGTCGATGCCAGGGTCGAAGGTTCCATCGACCCTGGGTGCAACCACCCCTATTCTGGACTTCCCAAATATTGGGGGTCGATGCTAGGGTTGGATGTTCCATCGACCCTAGGTGCGACCACCCCTTCTCTGAGTTTCCCGAATGCTGGGGGTCGATGCTAGGGTCGGATGTTCCATCGACCCTAGGTGCGACCCCCCTGGTTTGAGTCGAGGATATCAAATTTCGTTCATTCTTTCATGTTTGGGTCCTATGGCTTCCTTCTATAGTCCATTCCATACATGTTCTATGGTGTAGAACTATTCTTTATTCACCTACATGGTTTCAATGATCTCCTCCATGGTTTCCATTGAAACCTAATCATGGATGGATGATTTGAGTTTCTCATAGATCATACCTCTTCATTATCTACACTAAGGTCTTTAGAAATTCATGAAAATAGTATCCATACCTGAAAAGTATGCTTCTTCCTCTGAATCCCTTCTTTTTGGTCTTCTTCTCCACTTTCCTTCTCTTCTCCTTCTCTTCCTTCTCTTCTCTTTCTCTCAATCCAATTAGGGTTGTAAAAGGAGTGAAAGAGGCTTAGGGACGTCCAATTTATAGAGTAAAACCTCCCAAAATAAGTCCCATTGAGTTTAGGAAAGGTTCCAATTGAAATTAGGAAAGTTTCCTAATTTTCGGTTCGTGCTGTTTTTACCGATTACCGGGGGTCGATGGGGGGGTCGGACAATTCGAGACCCCTGCGACCCCTGGTCACGGGTCGATGGTGGGGGTCGATGGGGGGGGGGTCGGACCTGCCTGTTTAGGCATGCGACCCTACCCTCATTTTGACTGTTTTTGAGTAAATTTTCATATTGGGTCTTGGTTTTTCATTACACACTTGGTCCACTTGGCTCGACCATGATAGGTAGACGGGTCACGACACAAAATATAAGGTTAGACCGGGTTCGTGGCGTGCGGGTCTTACAACTCCACCACCCTTAAAAGAAATTTCATCCTCGAAATTTAAACGTACCGATCTTACAACTCCCCCATCCTTAAAATAAATTTTGTCCTCAAAATTTGAATTTACTTTGGAGTCAATAGGTGGGAATTCTATTTCCGCATTGCATCTTCTACTTTCCATGCCATCTTCTCCACATCTTGTCTTCGTCAGATTATCTTCATATAATAATTATCCTAGCTTTAGAAACATTGTACCTTCCAACTAGTGAACTAGGCTGGTACCACTTCAATAGTTAACATTCTATCTAATCCAATGACTCCGTGGTCAATTCTTTTGATATGGATCTCCAATGTACTTCTTCAATAGAGACACACAAAATACATCATGCACACTAGACATGGATAGCGGTAATGCTAATTGATATGCAACTTTTCTACGTCTCTCCAAAGTTTATAAGATCCAACACATATATAGAATATAACTTTCCCTTCTTGTCTAATCGTTTCAAACTATGCATAAGTGATATCTTAAAAAAAAAACACTTTGTCACTTATTGCGAACTCGAGGTCTTGGTGTCTCTCCTGACAATCCTGAGCCTGTCTTGGCCCCTTTTTCTTTGATCTTGTCTGCCACTCGACAGTTTTCTGTAATTGACTTAGGTCTTAAAACTCTTCATTCACTAACTTCATTCCAAAAGAAAGGAATTTGACATTTCTATCATATCTGCTTCATAGGTAACATTTACATGGTAGTTTAATAGCAACTTCAATTCACGGTACCTTCTCAACTCAAGTTCCTTGAAATCAATTTTACAAGCTCGGAGCATATCTCTTAGGATCTGTATAGTCCGCTCCGACTGTCTGTCGGTTTGAGGTAAAGTGCGGTACTAAACTTTAACTTTGTCCCCATTATTTTATGTAGATCCTCCCAAAACTTTGAGATAAGGCATAAGCATCTGACCGACACTAAGCTCTCATGCATACCATTTAATCTGGCAATATTATCTACATATAGCTTATTTAGCCGCTCCAAAGCATACCGAGGTCGTATATCAATGTAATGAGCTATTTTTATAAGGCGATCAACAATCACCCTAACTTCGTCAATCGATCTGATAGTCAGTGGTAAATCAATGACATAATTCATTGTAATGCAATTCCACTTTCAAACTGGCTCCGATAGTTTTTATTATAAGCCATGGTGGTCTTTGTCTTTCAGCTTTTACTTGTTGATAATTCAGACACTGGAACACGCACTAAGCCACATTTGTTATCTCTTCAGGTCATGATACATATTGGTACTCCACGATGTCCTGAATATGGAGTACAATGGGCTCTTATCCTTATCTTCTTCATGATATCCGAGTCTTTACTTTCATGTATTCAGAGTCTACCTCTGTATCTGAGTACCGTCTCCGCATCCAAAGTAAGTCAGGGTTAGGTTTTTCTTTCTCTATATCTTCTTGTACCGTTCTTATATACAGATATAACAAAATTACTACTTTTTCTTCATCCCTAAGTTCTCGCTCAATTGGATCATCACGAGTTTCTATTATATGTTACTCTTATTCCAAATCTGAATCTGTTGCTGCGGAACATAAGGCAGCATTTATACTGGGTCCTTCTTCGAACTTCATAATTCCCTTTTTGCTTAAGGCCTTAGCTACTACATTAGCCTTGCTCGGATGACATTGAATATCACAGTCTTAATCCTTCAAGTATTCCGAACCATCTCCTTATCCTCATGTTCAAATCTTTCTAATGAAGAGATAAATAAAACACTTGTAATCCGATCTAATCTAAAATTCTTCTCTGTTTAAATAATGTCTCCAAGTCTTGATTGCATGAATCACAATTGTTTACTCCAATCTTGAGTTGGGTAACTCTTCTCATGCTCTTTCAGTTTTCGTAAAGCATATGAAATCGCTTATTTACCTTACATCAACCCGCATCCTAGATCCAATCCGAAAGCTCTGATGGATAGGGTAAAAGGTTTCCCTGGTGCCAAAACGATCAAGATGGGAGCTGATATCAATCTTACTTTAGAATCTAGAAATATTCTTCACCCTTGTCAGTCAAATTAAACTCCTCTCCCTTCCTGGTTAGCTTGGTAAGAGGTTTTGCGATCTTAGAGTGGTCCTCCAAAATCGTCAGTAATAACCAGCTAAACCCAAGAAACTTCTGATCTTCGCAATACTCTTTAGGTGTTTCTCTCCATATGATTACCTTTATCTTAATAGGGTCCACTTTAATCCCTTTTTATGATGCTACGTGATCTAAGAATATCATTTTGTTTAATCATGTCTCATATTTCTTAGACTTGGCATAAAGCTTTTCCCTTTTCAACTGTTGTGGAGCAACTCCAAGATCCGTTGTATGAGTTGCTTCATTCTTGGAATAAATCAAAATATCATCTATGAAAACTATGACCAATGTGTCCAACATGTCATGAAACACCCAGTTCATCAGCTCCATAAAAGATGTAAGGGCATTGGTTAATCCAAACGTCATAATTCAGAACTCATAATTGGTCAATCCCGATTCTAAAAGCTATCTTCGAGATATCGCTGTCCAAATTCTTCAGCTGATGATATCTTGATCGAAGATCAACCTTAGAAAATACCTTTGCTCCTTGCAACTAGTTAAACAAGTCATTGATCTGAGGTTGTAGATATTGATTCTTGATCGTGAGCTTGTTTAGTTCCCGATAGTCTATACATAATCTGACACTACCGTCCTTCTTCTTCACGAGTTGCGTTGGCGCTCTCCGTGATGCAATACTTAGCTGATTAGAACCCTTGTCTAATAACTCCCGTAGTTGAGTCTCAACCCCTTCAACTCCGTATGAGCTACTCTATAGGTGCCTTTGACACAAGTATCGTCCTTGGTAACAAGTCGATGACGAACTCGGTCATATGATCAGATGGTAACCCAGGTAAGTCTCCTGGAAACACATCAGGAATTTATGCATCACATCAATATCTTCCATCTGTGGTGCTTCTTTGGTAACGTATACCACAGATACCATATATCCGACTTCTTTCTCTTCAAAGCATCTCTTTGCCTTTAGCATAGAGAGGATCAGCTTTCTTTTCTTAGGCAACATACTTCCAATAATACTAAATTATATGTCGTCTTTATTCTTGAATGATAATCTCTTCTATGCACATAACAACTTTGTAGAGTGTTGAGACAACCAGTCTATCCCCAAGATGACGTTAAAGTCTGCCATCTTAAATCTAATTAGGTTGCGTCCAAATTTCATCCATCCATTAATATGATTCAATCATTGTTCATAACACTCATCTAAAACAACATTTAGTCCCAAAAGGGCTTAAACTAGAGAAATCTGGTGTAACGGTCTTAAGGGCTTGTCTAGTTCCTTCATCTCTTAGTTTTTCAAAGACTATCGTCAAAATCTCATATCTTAAAAAACTCATTAGCTTATATTTCCTTTATCCTTGCTGTTCTACCCTGATCTCGCTTTCATATACCTCGAAAAATATCTTGTGATTGTCACTTCATATCCCAAGTCTACTTCTAAGCATTAGGATATATGATTATAAATTCATTAATTCAGCTAAACTCTTTTGGTTTTTACTTAATCATATCACTCGACATTGGGCATAACTCATTTTTCATTGTATTAAAACGATTAATGCCATGACGACCCAGACTAAGGTAGCCTGGTTGACTAGAGTCTACATTGAGGATTATGACAGAGACCGTGAGGCACCACCTCTTCCTTCACCTCCAGCTTCATGATTGTATTTATTTTCTTTCTTTGTACTACAGAGTAACTGTCCGGATTGTGGACTATACTCAGCTTTAGCTATTTATATACATTTGTTTCTCTCTTATTGTATTTAAAATTATTCTCCCTTTTTGTATTTAAAATTATTCTCCCTTTAATAGATGCATTATTCTCTTTTCAAATTTGGTCTCAAACATCACTTGTGCTTATAGTGTGTTAATATTACAGTTTTTACTTTTATCCTATCTCAGTTCACAATTCGTCGTGAAGGTATGCTAGTTTAGCGGACAAGGCCTGAGACGCTCTGATACCAAGTTGTCACACCCCAATTCCACACTATTCAGAATGGTGTGATGAACCGTCAACAAACCAATGGTTCAACCAGGATCTCGAGTAGGCTATATCCGTTTTATCTAAACCTCATACATCCACATTCATAATCAGAGTAAATACACAATAGCGGAAGTCTTATAGTAAAATGAACTGAGAAATCTGGATGTGATAATCATATTTAAGTAGCAAATTATTCTGTATCAACTAAGACATAAATAAATATCAATTACATGTCTTTACTAAATCCAAATAATTGAAATAAAATCTAATCGAATACGCATGAGTTGCCCACGCAAGAGGAGTCATGCGTATCCACTTCATCTTCAACTTCCATTGCCGCCATGTGCCCGTACACTGGAGCGTTGACATAATCTTTGACGGCAGTACATGCATCATCAACTAAAAATATTCGACGTCGAGAGGGTGAGCACACATCATGGCTCAGTGAGCAAACAAAACAATGCAACAATACATATACATGCATTCAATTCATATCTTTGGTCTGGTTTATAGTTTGCAATGTGCAATAGAAAGGGTTGGAGGTCAAAGGTTAACGTTTATTGATCCCTCCTCTATACACAGGGTGTGGAAGCCCGCCCAAAGGTTAACGTTTATTGTCGTCCCCATCCATCCTACCATGAACATTGTACAACAAAGTTTAACGTTTATTGCTGTACAGTGCCATACCAACACATAAGCCCCTGCTGGCGAGGGCTTGCAAACTGGGCTCGCGACTAACCAATCCTAATGCCAAATAGTGTATCCAAGGCCTCACCCCAGCATCCCTCAGAACGCCCATAGAGATAGAGCTAAGGCCCCCCGGTAGAGTGAGAGACTACAAGGACCGAGATCACTTCCCCTGATACTCTACGACGTAATAGTTCTGCTAAAGTAATGGCGATACGGCGATGCTAATGCACAAGACTTGAGTTAGAGATAGAGCTAGAGTGCTGAGGCCCGGCCTATGACACCTCCCCCTGATACTCGCTCGCATCAAGCACACCAACCACACACATACATTCACATGCCTATTCCTATCATCATGGTCATTATCATGTTATAAACAAATAAAGTAAATATGGATGAATAATAAATAAAAATATTGGATGACATGTTGAATGCACATTACAAGCATGTTTGCATAGAATCAAGCATAGCATTGGACTCAAAAGAATAAAAATAGTTTGTTATTAACCAATTAGTTTAGGTCTTGTTTCCTCACCTTAGCTTGCTAGTAGATCCTCTTTTAAGCTTTAAGAATCACCTTTATATTGATATTATATTGCTAGAAGACTTAACAAAGTCGATAGAATTTAGTTAGATTTTATTCTAATTTTTTTAACTTGCTGTTAACTGGGGGTAGCAGGACGGGTCGATGCTAGGGTAGCTGTCACACCCCAATTCTGCACTATTCAGAATGATGTGATGAACCGCTAACAAACCAATGGTTCAACTAGGATCTCAAATAGGCTATCCCCGCGTTATCTAAACTTACACACATCCGTAATCATAATAAGAGTAAATACACAATAGCGGAAGTCTTATAATAACATGAACAAAGAAACTAAGATGACACTAATAATTTAATAGCAAATTATTCTGTATCAACTGAGACATAATTAATTATCAAATACATGTCTTAATAAATCTAATAAAGAAACCTATAAAATATCTAATCAAATACACACGAGTTGCACTCGCAAGAGGAGTCGTGTGTAACCTCTTCAGCTTCAGCTTCCATTGCCGCTACGTTCCCATATGCTGGAGCATTCATATAATCTTCAACGGTATAACCTGCATCAACAACTAAAAATATTCGACGTCGAGGGGTGAGCACACATCACGGCTCAGTGAGTAGCCAAAACAATGCAACAATACATATGCATGCAAATCAATTTATATCTTTGGTCTGGTATATAAGTTTGCAGTATGCAATAGAAAGGTTTAGGTAGCCAAATGTCGTATTTATTGACCAGCCTCTATACACGAGTGTGTGACGTTACCCGAAGATCACGTTTATCGTCAACTCACATGCACCCAATCATGAACATTATATAACAAATGTTGCGTTTATTGCTATATAGTGCCATACCAACACGTAAGCCCCTGTTAGCGAGGGCTGCAAACTGGGCTCGCAACTAACCAATCCTAATGCCAAAAAGTGTATCCAAGGCCTCACCCCAGCATCCCTCAGAATGTCCATAGAGATAGAGCTAAGGCCCCCCGGTAGAGTCAGAGACAACAAGGACCGAGACCACCTCCCCTGATACTCTACGACACAATAGTTTTGCTAAAGTAATGGCGATACGACGATGCTAATGCACAAGACTTGAGTTAGAGATAGAGCTAAAGTGCTGAGACCCACCAAAGTTTAACGTTTATTGACGTTCTCATCACACCTCCCCTGATACTCGCTCGCATCAAGCACATCAACCACACACATACAAGCACATGCCTATTCCTATCATCATCATCGTCATCATGTTATAAACAATAAAGTAACTATGCATGAACAAGTAATAGAAATATTGGATGGCATGCTGTATGCACATTACAAACATATTCGCATAGAATCAAACATGGCATAGGACTCAAGAAATAGAAAACAGTTTCTATTATTAGCCAATTTAGTTTAGAGTTCTGGTTCCTCACCTTATCTTGCTAATAGATACTTTTCCAAGCTTTAGAATCACCTTTACAGTGTTATTATATTGCTAGAAGACCTAACAAAGTCGATATAATTTAATTAGAATTAATTTCAGATTTAAAAACCACTGATTGCGAGGGTCGGAGGTAGGGTTGAGTCCCGATCGACCCCGGGTGCGACCCTCCCGGGTTCCGAACTTTCCGAACACCGAGGGTCGATGGTCAGGAACACCTAGGGTCGGATGGTCATCGACCCTCGGTGCGACCCTCTGTGCACTTTGGTCTAATTCCCTCTTTTAATCCATTCTTCGTGTTTGGAATCCTATGGCTTGCTCCTACATTCCATTCTACATGCATTCCATGGTCTGAAACCATGTATAACCCACCTAGATAGCTTTCATGCATTCTTCTATGGTTTTCCATGGAAACCTAACCATAGATTGATGGTTTGGGTTTCTCCGAGATCACACTCTCAACAATAACTGACCTAAAGTCTGTAGAAACTCATGAAATTAGTATCCATACCTGAGAAGATTACTTTTTCTCTGAAATTCTTATCCTTTTTGCTAAGTTATCTTCCTTGCCTTTCTTCTTCCTCTTTTCCTTCTCCTCTCTTTCTCTCAATTCAATTAGGGCTGTGAAAGGAGTGAAAGTGACTTAGGGACGTCCTTTAAATAGAGTAGGAACATCCTAAAATAAGTCCCTTTGAGATTAGGAAAGAATCCCAATCGAAAATTAGGAAATTTCCTAATTTTATTTTCTTACGACAACCAAGGGTCGATGGGAGGGTCGATGATCCCGTCGACCCTAGGGTCCTAAGCTGTCCGACCCTCCCCTCAAAACGGAGGTCCGACCCTACTTAGCTGGGTATGCGACCCTTCCCCTATTTTAAGTGTTTTTGGGTCGATTTGATACCTGGGATCTAGATCTCCTTCACGCCCTTGGTCCATTTGACTCGACCATGATGGGTAAACCTGGTTCAAAGTGGTAAGACCGGGTTAGATTGACACGGGTCTTACAACTCCCCCCAACTTATAAAAATTTCGTCCTCGAAATTGTACGTACCTTCTGAATCAAATAAGTGAGGGTATTGCTTCCGCATAGCATTTTCTTCTTCCCATGTAATTTCTTCCATGTCTCTACTTTTCCATGTGACCTTAACATAGTAGATATCTATTGCGTAGGCGTTGAACCTTTCGACTAGTGATTTCCGTTGGTGTTACTTCAAATGTCAAATCATCGGTCAATTCCGGCAAATCCATTTGTCAAAACATGCGTTGGGTCTTTGACATACTTCTTCAATAGGGAAATGTGAAATATGTCATGCACACTTGACATAGATCTCGACAAGTCTCTTCAACAAATTCCGGCCCAACAATACTACGTTCTCCAACTTCATTCCAAAACAAGGGAGTTCGACACTTCCTGCCATATAGTGCTTCATAAGGTGACATCTGTATAGTAGCCTGATAGCTATTGTTATAAGCGAACTCGATCAGTGGTAATCTTTCATCCCATGATCCCTTGAAATCAATTACACATGCTCGTAGCATATCTTCTAGAATCTGAATTGTATGTTCCGACTGTCCATCTGTCTGTGGGTGGAATGCAGTACTAAACTTCAACGTTGTACCCATAGCCTTTTGCAATCCTTCCCAAAACTTGGAAGTAAATCATGGATCTCTATTAGACACAATGCTTTCTGGTACACCGTGTAACCGAACAATATTATCCACATACAGCTTCGCTAACCTTTCCAGTGTATACTGAGGTCGTATAGGTATGAAGCGAGCTGTTTTAGTCAGACGGTCCACAATCACCCAAACGACGTCAACTACTCGAGGAGTCAATGGTAGTCCCGTGACGAAGTCCATAATGATGTAGTTCCATTTCCATGCTGGTTCCGATAATGGCTGTAACAGTCCTGCGGGTCTTTGTCGTTCAACCTTTACTTTCTGACAATTTAGGCATTGAGACACGAACTTAGCTACATCTGCTTTCATTCCCCTCCACCAATATAGTTTCTTTAGATCATGATACATTTTTGTACTTCCAGGATGTATCGAATAGATGGTGGTGTGGGCTTCCTTCATCAGTCGGTGTCTAATGTCTACACTTTCTGTTTTAGGTACACACATTCTTCCTTTGTATTTCAGTACTTTCTCGTCATCTAAGGTGAACTCAGGATTAGTCCTACCTTTCTCAATATCTTCTTGTACTGTTCTCAGATAAGGATCTGCTTTGATAGTTGTCTTCACTTCATCCACTATATCCAGTATAATCTTCAATGCCGCGAACATATTCAAAAACTGATGAATAAACCCTTAGTTGGCTGATCCATCCATTGTATCTATCACATACTGGTCGTTGCCATGATTGAATACCATTCCGGTAGTACACATTGCTGCAGTCGTGCTAACTCCTCCTTGCAATTTTATCATTGCTTTTCGGCTTAACGCATCCGCTACTACGTTCGCTTTTCCGGATGATACTGGATATCACAATCATAGTCTTTCAATAGCTCCAGCCATCTTCTTTGTCGCATATTCAACTCCTTCTGATTAAATAAATAAGTAAGACTTTTATGGTCCGACTTAATCTGAAATTTCTCTCCGTATAAGTAATGTCTCCATATCTTGACAGCATGTACTACTGCCGCTAACTCCAAATCATGAGGGGGGTAGTTTTTCTCATGTACCTTCAACTGTCTTGAAGCATAAGCAATCACTTGCTCTCCTTGCATAAGCACACAACCTAATCCCAATCCCGACGCATCAGTGTATAAGGTAAACGTCTGTCCTGGAATAGGAATAGTCAAAATCGGAGCTGATATCAATCTGGTCTTCAACGTTTGAAAACTCTTCTCACATTTATCGGTCCATACGAACTTTTCACCTTTCTTAGTCAAACTGGTGAGAGGTACGGCAATCCGAGAATAGTCTTCTACGAATCTCCGATAATAACCAGCTAGACCCAGAAAACTTCTAATTTTCGAAACGCTCTTTGGTGCTTCCCACTTTACAATAGCCTCGATCTTGCTGGGGTCCACTTTGATTCCTTCAGCGGATACTACATGGCCTAGAAATGCAACTTCACTTAGCCAAAACTCGCATTTGGAAAATTTGGCATATAGCTTCTCTTTCCTTAAACGGTTGTAGGGCTGCGTTTAGGTTCTTGATATGGGTTTCCTTGTCCTTGGAGTATACCAATATATCATCAATGAATACTATAACCGACGTATCCAACATATCGTGGAAAACTCGTTTCATTAGTTCCATGAACGTTGCCGGTGCATTAGTTAATCCGAAAGACATAACCAAAAATTCATAATGTCCGTATCTGGTCCTGAAAGCTGTCTTCGAATATCACCTTCTTTAATCTTCAATCGATGATAGCCTGATCGAAGATCGATCTTAAAAAAATACTTTCGCTCCTTGTAACTGATCGAACAAGTCATCGATCCGAGGTAGTGGGTATCGATTCTTGATTGTCAGTTTATTCAACTCCCGATAGTCGATACATAATCGAACGCTACCATCCTTCTTCTTTACGAACAACACGGTGCCCCCCATGGAGATATCTTGGGTCGAATATAACCCTTGTCCAGCGGTTCTTGTAGTTGCACTTTTAATTCCTTCAGTTCCGTAGGAGCCATTCTATAAGGTGCTTTAGACACTGGTGCGGCTCCGGGTATAAGGTCTATCACAAACTTCGTGGCTCGATCGGGTGGTAATCCGGGTAGTTCCTCTGGAAATATGTCAGGATAGTCCCGCACGACATCAATATCTTCCATTCGTGGCGCTTCCTTGGTTAGGTCGACCACGGATACTAGATACCCGATTGCTCCCTTCTCAAGGCACTTCTTAGCTTTTAGTGCTGAAAGTATGAGCTTGCGTCTCCGGGGAAGTTTGGTTCCTGAGAAACTTAATTTTGCTCCTTCTTTGTCTTTGAACGTTAGCTTCTTTTCGGCGCATAATAGATTTGCAGAATGCCGAGCTAACCAGTCCATTCCCAAGATGACATCAAAGTCCGCCATCTCAAGTTGTATCAAGGTTGCATCTAAAGTCTTCTCTCCAATGAGAACTGGACATGGTCCATAACCTTTCTCTAGTTCCACTTCTAACCCCATCGGTGACCGTACAAGTAATTTGTAGTCTAATGTTTTGATGGGTAATTTCGTCTTCTTTCCAAATGACACAGATATAAATGAATGAGTAGCTCCGGAATCGAAGAGTACTCTGGCGGGTATACCATTTATAGGTACAATACCTGTGATTTATCTTTACTTAGTCTACATGCTCATTCAATGTAATTTAACTTTAAAAGTTTTAGTCATACCTGTGACCACATCGGGTGATGCGGCCACATCCTCGAACATAACAGCATATACACGTCCCTGATGGAATTGCTTCTTGGGCTTAGGGCACTCCCTTGCCATATGTCCCGGCTGGTTGCAGTTAAAACACTTCGGGACTTCAGAATTTGGCTTTGGCTGAGGTTGAGCTGCTGGAGTAGTCTTGGTTGCAGCAGTAAAATTCTGAAGACGGAAGGGCTTATATGTCTTGTTATTGCCTCCGTTGTAAGAATTTTCGGCTGGCCTTTTGATGCCTCTATTTTGAGTAAAATAACTCTCCTTCTGGCTCGATTCTATAACTCGAGCAATCTGGGCAGCTTCATTATAAATTCTCTTTTCTAAGCCCAGGACATGTTCTCTGATGTTTCCTCTCAGTCCCGTGACAAACCTACGGGTTTTGGTTTCTTCTTCTTGCATACTCAGTGGTGCGAAGAAAAACAGCTCTTCATAATGCTGTTGGTACGCATCCACTGACATCTGTCCCTGATAAAGACTCAGGAACTCCTTCTCCATCGAATCTCTGAAGCTCCGTGGAAAATATTTCTCAAAGAAGGCTTCTTTATATATAGCCCATGTCAGTAGGGCGTGCTTGGTCAGTAGATATGCCTTCGTTGATTTCCACCAATGATGTGCGTCGCCCTTGAGCATGAAGGTGGCACATAGTACTTTCTCTTCTTCTGTGATAGTCATCATGAGGAAATTTCTCTCCATCTCGTCTATCCAGTGTGTTGGCCACAATGGGTCAGACGGTTTGCCGTTGAATTCTTTTGGTTTCATCTTCAAAAATCTCTCCACTAGTCGGGAGTGGTCCAGTTGATTTTGGGGTTTGCCCCAAACATATGGGGTGGATACTGGTAATTCCCTTGAGCTGCTTCTGGAACCTGCCGGAATTCGTGCGGTCGGTTCCCGAGGTGTCCGAGGAGCTGGGTGGTTACCCACCGGTGTTGCACCGGCTTGTCCCGTGTGCATGGGTGCAGCCCGAGTGGCTTGAAACATAATTTCCATGGCAACCTCGCATTCGAGTGCTGGCGTGTTGCATCGCTACAGCGGTGTATAGTGCCAGATTCATCACCACGGTTGTTAGCTCTGGTGGTGGAGGTGGCAAATTTGTAGGGTTTGTCGGTTCTGCATTACCCGGTGCATAGTTATTTTCTTGACTAGTCTCCTCCACGGGTGGTGGTGGTGGGACTGCATTTCGGGTCTGTCGGGTCACCCTACGTCCAGACATAATTCTCTTCTGTGGTTGGTGGTGCCTGAAAATCATCAAAATAGGTGAGAAGTCATTGATATTTCATGTAGGCACGCTAACCAATTATCAATTCCAATTCTAGCTCATTTTATAAAAAAATACTGTCTTTTCTATGCAGGGTCGATGGTGAGGGTCGATGGTATGTCCGACCCTTAGTATCCGACCCTGGAATGATTTCTTCTCCGAGAGCCGAGGGTCGATGCGGTCGATGGGTATCCGACCCTCAGTTCCGACCCTTGATTTTCTGTCAGATTCCCGAGAGCCGAGGGTCGATGGGAGGGTCGATTCGAGGGTCGATTGTGCTAGTCGAATTGTTTGACCCTCAGACCAAAAATCAGATTTTTAAGATCCGATTCTGGGTCATTTCTTATTATTTCCCTCCCATTTCGACTCGCCTTTCCACTCTGAGTTGCTACAGTGCTACTCCACTGTTGTTGGTCGATTTTAGTCCGAGTTTCGACGTCCACGTCATCCGTACAGGTATGTTCTCCCATTTTTACCTGTTTTTAGGTTTCCATTTCTAGGTTTTTGTCCATTTAACTTGTATTTTTCGAATTAAAATTTTTCCAACCGTAAAAATTCGATTTTTATTGGGGGATTTTGTTATTGGTCTCTCGAGGAACGAAAGCCCCCAAAAATTTTTGAGTTTCATTGGTTGGTTATCGAGAAACTTGAAATTTTCTCTTTTTGCCCTAATTTGTCGACATTTTCGATTTTTCTTGAATTTCTTCAAATTGGACATCGTCAGTTAAAATTTCCTACTGTATGTGGGTTGTAGGATGTATGTTAACCTACGTAAGTTCTCATGCCCACTTGTATGGTGAGGAATGGGGCTTTATGGTCAACTTACGTCGTTATTAAATCAAGTTTCAGATTTTTATCCTATTAACTCCTTGTTTTCCTTCTCTTTCTTATTTTGCAGATACCATGGCTCGTACCAAGGTACCCCGAGTTCCTGATCCCCTTTGCTTCTGTTCCAATGAAGCCGAGGCACGGTATGCTGACTATGCCCGTAAGAAGGTTGAGGGTGGTTGTATGGTGAACTTGGTTGAGTTTGCCATGTTCAACGTAGAGGGAGCCTTTGGTGACATGGGGTGGCTTCCTATCATTACATACGATGCATGCACATGTCCGGATTTGGTGCGCCAGTTCTATTGTAATCTCCAGGTGGTGGGGAATTACAATGACGTTGAGCATGGTCGGGAGTTGCGCATCACCAGCTACGTCAAAGGGGTAGATATCTCTTTCGACTATCGGAAGCTGACTGACTTGTTGGGCATTCCCTATGATGGCCCCATGGTGTACTGTGTGCTTGGAGAGCCACAGTTTGTTGAGATGGAGATGAGGGCAGAGATCGATAATCAGTTGCTCCGTCCTGATCGTTGGCAGATGAGAGCTTGTTATTTGCGTCCAGCTCCACGGGTCTTCTGCAAGATTATCCAACATAATCTGATCTCGCGAGTGGGCACTATGAGAGGGTTTCTCGGCTGACCCAGTTCCCGATTTACGATATCGCACTCGCCCAGCCCGTTCGCCTTCCATACATCATCATGCGGACTATGATTAGTGCCACTTTGTCCGGTCATAGGGGGTAATCTACCCTATGGACGCATGATTACTAATCCCACCGACCCTTCCGGGGTTGACCTGGTGGATGAGAAGATCCAAGAGAAGACCTTCTCGTCGCCTCTAGATTGGGAGGCAATCTGCAAGATGGGTATGCGGGATGCCCAGGTTAGTGATGAGGAGAGGAACGTGATGGTGCGCCCTCACACTCGTATCGAGATGGCTGATGCTGAGGCTGCTGCTGCCGCTGCTAGAGTTCATGTGGATCCCATCGACGATGACGACCGCATGTATATGGATGTTGACGCGATACCACCGCCTTCACCTACTCATGCGGCTGGTGTTGGTACTTCTTCTACGGCGGATCCTGTACCTGAGGCTGGTCCTTCTCATGTGGCTGGTCCTTCACGCCCACCTTCTGATATGATGGAGATGCTGCCGGAGGTCAGGGAGGCTCAGCGCAGATCTGATCTGAGGATGGAGGAGTTGCTAGATGCTCAGCGTGCGAGAGTGGATGAGCTGCTAGCTGCCCAGCGCATATCAGATACGCGGATGGGAGAGCTCATAGAGATTCAGCGTGCGACTGATAGGAGGGTAGCCGATCTCACAGCTAGTTTACAGACGACCCAGACTCAGATAGCCTGGTTGACTAGAGTCTATGCTGAGGAATATGACCGAGATCGTGAGGCCCCGCCTCCTCCTTCACCTCTAGCTTCTTGATCGTACTTTATTTTTCTTGTACTACAGAGTAACTGTCCGGGTTGTGGACTGTACTCTGCTTTCGTTATGTATATATGTTTTGTTTCTCTCACTCATTGTATGTAACTTGTTTCTCCTTTTATAGATGCATTATTCTCTTTTTAAATTTGGTCTCAATCATCACTTATGCTTACAGTGTGTTAATATTACTGTTTTTACTTTTATCCTATCTCAGTTCACAATTGTCTTGAATGTATGTTAGTTCAGCGGACAGGGCCTGAGATGCTCTGATACCAAGTTGTCACACCCCAATTCTGTACTATTCAGAATGATGTGATGAACCGCTAACAAACCAACGGTTCAATCAGGATCTCAAATAGGCTATCCCCGCGTTATCTAAACTTACACACATCCGTAATCATAATCAGAGTAAATACACAATAGCGGAAGTCTTATAATAACATGAACTGAAAAACTAAGATGATACTAATAATTTAATAGCAAATTATTCTGTATCAACTGAGACATAATTAATTATCAAATACATGTCTTAATAAATCCAACAAAGAAACCTATAAAATATCTAATCAAATACACACGAGTTGCACTCGCAAGAGAGTCGTGTGTATCCACTTCGACCCAGCTTCCATCGCCGCTACGTTCCCGTATCGTTGGAGCATTCATATAATCTGCAATGGTATAACCTGCATCATCAACTAAAAATATTTGACGTCGAGGGGTGAGCATACATCACGGCTCAGTGAGTATCCAAAACAATGCAACAATACATATGCATGCAAATCAATTTATATCTTTGGTCTGGTATATAAGTTTGCAGTATGCAATAGAAAGGTTTAGGTAGTCAAAGGTCACGTTTATTGACCCCGCCTCTATACACGAGTGTGTGACGTCACCCGAAGATCACGTTTATCGTCAACTCACATGCACCCAATCATGAACATTATATAACAAAGGTTACGTTTATTGCTATATAGTGCCATACCAACACGTAAGCCCTGTTAGCGAGGGCTGCAAACTGGGCTCGCAACTAACCAATCCTAATGCCAAAAAGTGTATCCAAGGCCTCACCCCAGCATCCCTCAGAATGTCCATAGAGATAGAGCTAAGGCCCCCGGTAGAGTCGAGACTACAAGGACCGAGACCACCTCCCTGATACTCTACGACACAATAGTTCTGCTAAAGTAATGGCGATACGACGATGCTAATGCACAAGACTTGAGTTAGAGATAGAGCTAAAGTGCTGAGACCCGCCAAAGGTTAACGTTTATTGATGTTCTCATCACACCTCCCCTGATACTCGCTCGCATCAAGTACATCAACCACACACATACAAGCACATGCCTATTCCTATCATCATCATCATCATCATGTTATAAACAATAAAGTAACTATGCATGAACAAGTAATAGAAATATTGGATGGCATGTTGTATGCACATTACAAACATATTCGCATAGAATCAAACATGGCATAGGACTCAAGAAATAGAAAACAGTTTCTATTATTAGCCAATTTATTTTAGAGTTCTGGTTCCTCACCTTAGCTTGCAAATAGATACTTTTTCAAGCTTTAGAATCACCTTTACAGTGTTATTATATTGCTAGAAGACCTAACAAAGTCGATATAATTTAATTAGAATTAATTTCAGATTTAAAAACCACTCTGTTAACTGGGGGTCGGAGGTAGGGTCGGAGTCCTGATCGACCCTGGGTGCGACCCTCCCCAGATTCTGAACTTCCCGAACACTGAGGGTCGATGGTCAGGAACACCTAGGGTCGGATGATCATCGACCCTCGGTGCGACCCTCTGTGCACTTTGGTCCAATTCCCTCTTTTAATGCATTCTTCGTGTTTGGAATCCTATGGCTTGCTCCTACATTCCATTCTACATGCATTCCATGGTCTGAAACCATGTATAACCCACCTAGATAGCTTTCATGCATTCTTCTATGGTTTTCCATGGAAACCTAACCATAGATTGATGGTTTGGGTTTCTCCGAGATCACACTCTCAACAATAACTAACCTAAAGTCTGTAGAAACTCATGTAATTAGTATCCATACCTGAGAAGATTACTTTTTCTCTGAAATTCTTCTCCTTTTTGCTAAGTTCTCTTCCTTGCCTTTCTTCTTCCTCTTTTCCTTCTCCTCTCTTTCTCTCAATTCAATTAGGGTTGTGAAAGGAGTGAAAGTGACTTAGGGACGTCCTTTAAATAGAGTAGGAACATCCTAAAATAAGTCCCTTTGAGATTAGGAAAGAATCCCAATCGAAAATTAGGAAATTTCCTAATTTTATTTTCTTACGGCAACCAAGGGTCGATGGGAGGGTCGATGATCCCGTCGACCCTAGGGTCCTAAGCTGTCCGACCCTCCCCTCAAAACTGAGGGTCTGACTTTCTGCTTTGGGAGGTCCGACCCTACTTAGCTGGGTATGCGACCCTTCCCCTATTTTAAGTGTTTTTGGGTCGATTTGATACCTGGGATCTAGATCTCCTTCACGCCCTTGGTCCATTTGACTCGACCATGATGGGTAAACCTGGTTCAAGGTGGTAAGACCGGATTAGATTGACACGGGTCTTACAGTAGCAGTATACAGCGACCCCTTGTAGTAGGGTCGATGCCAGGGTCGAAGGTTCCATCGACCCTGGGTGCGACCAGCCCTATTCTTGACTTCCCGAATACTGGGGGTCGATGCTAGGGTCAGATGTTCCATCGACCCTAGGTGCGACCACCCCTTCCCTGGGTTTCCCGAATGCTGGGGGTCGATGCTAGGTCGGATGTTCCATCGACCCTAGGTGCGACCCCCCTGGTTTGAGTCGAGAATATCAAATTTCGTTCATTCTTTCATGTTTGGGTCCTATGGCTTCTTTCTATAGTCCATTCTATACATGTTCTATAGTGTAGAACTATTCTTTATTCACCTACATGGTTTCAATGATCTCCTCCATGGTTTCCATTGAAACCTAACCATGGATGGATGATTTGGGTTTCTCATAGATCATACCCTCTTCATTATCTACACTAAGGTCTTTAGAAATTCATGAAAATAGTATCCATACCTGAGAAGTATGCTTCTTCCTCTGAATCCCTTCTCTTTGGTCTTCTTCTCCACTTTCCTTCTCTTCTCCTTCTCTTCCTTCTCTTCTCTTTCTCTCAATCCAATTAGGGTTGTAAAATGAGTGAAAGAGGCTTAGGGACGTCCTATTTATAGAGTAAAACCTCCCAAAATAAGTCCCATTGAGTTTAGGAAAGATTCCAATTGAAATTAGGAAAGCTTCCTAATTTTCGGTTCGTGCTGTTTTTACCGATTACCGGGGGTCGATGGGGGGGTCGGACAATTCGAGACCCCTACGACCCCTGGTCACGGGTCGATGGTGGGGGTCGATGGGGGGGTCGGACCTGCCTGTTTAGGCATGCGACCCTACCCTCATTTTGACTATTTTTGAGTAAATTTTCATATTGGGTCTTGGTTTTTCTTCACACACTTGGTCCACTTGGCTCGACCATGATATGTAGACGGGTCACGACACGAAATGTAAGGTTAGACCGGGTTCGTGGCATGTAAGGGTCTTACATATACTATGCTCAAAAATTTATATCCCTGCAGGACCAGTTTCTGGGCATTCGACCTGCTTGATGGTTTCTGTAGAAACTTTTGTGCGCGTCTTCAATTGCTCCCGTGGCCTTAGAGGGTCGCAAACATAGTAGAAGGGGTAGGGAAAATGCTTTCTTATACAGAATGTCATTGTACACCACGTACCACTTTGACCTCGTTTGTACCTTTCTTGCTTCCTTTCGATCGTCGGGGAGTATGCCATCTTTCTGGAAAGCAAGTATAGGGTCCATCCAACATGGTTCATTGGTGACTATATGGACCTTGAACTCGGGAGTGATGCTCGACTTGTCTAATTGGCTCATATAAACTGAGCTACCAAATTGCGAAGGTTGGAGCTCAACAATTTAGATAGCAGGTCTGCTTCCACATTATCTTCTCTGTTGACATTTCTGATGTCAAAATTTTGAAAGGTCATAGTGAGCTCTCTTACTTTCTTAAGGTATGCTTGTATTTTGGTGATGTTGGCCTCATAGTTGCCTGTGACTTGCTTAACCACGACCTATGAATTACTATATACAAAGATATGGGGGATCATTAAACTTTTTGCTAACTGGAGACCCACAATCAGAGCTTCGTATTCGGCCTCATTATTGGCTACAACGAAGCTAAACTATATAGCACTCTTTATCTTGAAACCTTCAAAGCTGATCAACACCACACCTGCCCCAGCTTGTTACTCACTAGACGCACCATCGACGAAAGGCATCCATGATGGCAATGTTGGCTCAGAAGCCAGAGTTGGGGGACGTAACTGTAGAGCCATGTTAGGATCATCTGGGTCATCCACCAATGTACTCTCAATAAGGAAGTCAGCTAAGGCTTGCACCTTGGCCTGTACTGGAGGTTGAACGCTACGAGCTATACGGCAAGTTTATCATCCTTCCCATCACATCATTCTGAGCCAAGATTTTCTTTAGTAGCTTTGTGGTTAGGACCACTATTGTATAGGTTTGGAAGTAGCATCTTAACTTTCGAGCAGCGGTAACCAATGCCAATGCATGTTTTTCGATGGCTTGGTACTGAGTTTCTACATCCAGAAGTACTTTGCTTACATAATATATGGGTTTCTGTGTCTTGTTCACCTCCTTAACCAACACACCACTCACTGCAACAAGTGTGATGGCCAAGTAAAGTTGAAGTTCATCCCCAGGTTCGGGCTTCATCAATATCAGTGGGGTTGACAGATACTTTTTCAATTCCACAAATGCTTGCTGGCATTTTGGGGTCCATTCACACTTTTTGTTGCCTTTGAGGGTCTTGAAAAAGGGCATGCATCAGTCTACGGACCTCGACATGAAGAGTACAAGGGCTGCAACCCTTCCTGCTAGCTCTTGGACTTGTTTCACATTCTAAGGAGCCTTCATATTTTGGATAGCTTTTATTTTTGCAGGGTTAGATTTTATCCCTTGTTGGGATACCATAAAGCCTAAAAACTTCCCAGATAATACTCTGAAGGCACACTTGACAGGGTTTAACCTCATTTTATTCTTTCGAAGGACCTCGAAGGCCTTGCAAAGGTCATCGATATGCGTTTGTGCCTTCAAACTCTTCACGAGGAAGTCGTCCACGTATACTTCCATGTTCTTTTCGATTTGATCCTTGAAAACTTTGTTCACCAATCGTTGATAGGTTGCTCCGGCATTCTTTAGGCCAAAAGGCATTATTTTTTAGCAATACGTTCCTTGGTTTGTGATGAAGCTAGTGCTTTCTTCATCCTCTCGACACATCGGGATCTGGTTGTATCCCAAGTAAGCTTCCATAAATGACAACAACTCGTAACCCGAGGCTCCATCTATTAATTGATCAATTCAAGGTAGGGGGTAGCTATCTTTGGGATACGCTTTATAAAGATCAGTGAAATCTATACAAATTCTCTAATGACCTCCTGATTTAGGGACCATTACAATATTGGATAGCCATTTAGGGTAATTTACCTCCATGATGAACCTTGCTTGTAAAAGCTTCTCCACTTCTTCATTTATGATGGCTTGTCTATCAGGTGTGAAACTTTTCTTTTTTTGTATCACTGGTCCATGTTGGGGGTCGACGGATAAGCGATGCTCCATGAGCTCTCTATCGATGTCGAGCATATCCACTGCTGACCATACGAAGACATCGGCATTTTCTCAAATAAAAGCAATGAGGTCTTCATGCATTTTTCCCTGCAACGATGTTTTGATCTGAAAGGTGCGCTCAGGCTGATCATCCGAGAGGGGAATTTGTACAAGCTCTTTAGCTGGTGCCCCGTCTCCTGGCGAAGGTCATCTCTGTGATCCTTTACTAAGATGGTCTAGACTGAGGCTTTCTCTTTCCCTTTGGTGTCATCTTTACGGTTTTTGGGTTCATCAATGTTCGTAGCTTTAAAAGTTCCACCCAACTCTATCTCGTAGCATTGCCTCAAGATTCTCTAATCTCCCCTATATTCTCTAGTTCCATGACCTGTGAGGAACTTGATGACCTGGTAGAATGTGGAAAAGCAACTCCTTAGCCTATGTAGTGATGGATGTCCAAGCACAACGTTATAGCTGGCTCGAAGGTCGACCACTAGGAGCTCGACATTGATCACCATTTGGGCTGGTCTACTTTTGATCATGAAGGGTAGGCAGATTCCTCCCTTCACACACATAGAATCACCAGTAAACCCGGTCAGAGAGTACACCGCTGGTCCAAGCATATCGTCGGTAAAATTCATTTTCTGACGCAAATATACGAACCTTACCTGCTCCTTCCTCCTTAAAACCGAATCTCCCTACAGGGTACGTTGGTACATGTGGTAATATAGGATGTTTGTTGCACTTCTCGTATTGATCATGATGCGATTGACATTGAAATCCAATACCACACGAGGGCATCCTTGTGTGGTGAAATGACGTTGATTAGATTGTCATCACTAAAGATCATGAGATCTCTAATTCTTGACCTCTTTGGTGTAAGGTCTATCTGATCCAGCTCTCTAGCGTATGCCTTTACCGATTTTGTAGAAGTGCTTCCTACTGTCGACCTTTCGGTGATCATGTACGAGCTTGGAACCACCAATCGAGCTCGACGTGCTTGTATATCGAGGGCAAAATCCTCGACTTGCTGGGGGAGGCCAATCTCAACCCTGGGAAGGTCCTGCTGATATCGCATCTCTCAATGATTTAGGAGTGCCTTTGCCCTTGGTCCGCCTTGACCATAGGCAAGTTCTATGGGATTTCCCTTACTAAAACATCGGACCCATAGAGCTTGATTGAGGTCTTCATGGGGCGGAGAGGAGGCTACCTCAGGAGGCCTTGGTCAACCCGCTCTCTTTCCCTGGGTCAATGGTGCTACCTTTGTCATGTAGGTGGCCCCAATGGTAGGTCTCAAGGGGGAGGACGTACTCCCACCACCACCGTGTTCTCTATCTTCATCTTCCTTCCGCCCTTTATTCTTTCCTGTTTCAATCTGGCAGTCATCAGGTTCAGAGATAATTGCCTGTATACTAGGAGGAGCAGGTCTCTTCTTGTCCACATACTGTTTGAGCTTTCCCCATTGGATCAATTCTTCTATAGCGTCACGAAGGTGCCTCCACTCGTTAGCGATGTGCCCATGCTCATTGTAGAAGGCACAAAACAAGCATGGATTTCTAGTTCGTGCGTCTGGGTTCATCCTTCCGGGCTTACGAAAGGGCGTTTGAGTTTTTTCTACCATGTAAATTTTCGCCGGAGTCTTTTTGGAGCGGGTGGTAGTCATCATATGGTTGGAAAGTAGGGGTGTCATCTCCTGTTATCCTCTCCTTTTCTATTTTTGAGATGGCTCCCCTTTGAACAGGGCATCTTTCTACTTCTCCGGTCGCTTCTTATCCGAGGCCGAGAGTGGAGGTTTTGGATCTTTTTTGGTGGCCAAGTTGGCCATGGCATACATTTCACATTGAGCTTGCAGCTCGGCGAGGGTAGCTGCGGGCTTCTTAGCCAGGGAGAAGGTCAAATTCGGATCGTTGATGCTGCCCTCGAGGGTGGCTTTATGATCCGAATCTTCAAGGTCCTTGATCTGCAAGGCCTCCAGATTGAACCTCTCGGGAAGGCTCTTAACGTCTCACTTTCTTTCTGGACACAATCCCTCAGGTTGTATGATGTCTTCTTCTGTATTCGTCGACTCTGAAAGTGGTTCAGAAAACTACCGATGAGCTCATCAAAAGAATCGATGGATCTTCAAGGCAGGCTACTGTACCACAAGCTCCTGCTCCTTTTAGGGTGATAGGGAACGCACGACAAACAATATCTTCAGGGTATGCATGCATGCCCATCTGGGCCACGTAAGAGTCTAGGTGGTGCTCTGGATCTGTCGTTCTGTTGTAGGCTTCTACAGAAGGCGATGTAAAGCCTCGAGGGAGGCGAGTCCTCATGATGTGCTCGAAGAGAGTGCTTTCCGCGTTGTATGTCTGTCGGGCTGGATTGGGTTGACCCTCTTCCATCTGCTGTAGTTGAGCCCTCAAATCTTGGAGCTCCCAAATTACATCCCCTGTAACTTGGGGCTGAGCCTCGCCTACTGCCCTTTGCAATCTGGCACATTTAGCCCTGCTTGGACATCTTCCTGACAAGGCGGTAAAGGGCCTAAAGGCTTTGAGGTGGGGATTCTGCCCACACTTCTATGGACACTTGTAGCAGAGGTGCTCGAGGAGGATGCCTAACTCAAGACTTGGGATCCATAGTGTATGGTGTTGGGTGCTGCACAGGAATGTTGGCTCTGTGATCTTTGAGGTTGTGGTGGAGCCATTGGGACATCTCTGTGTGCGGCACCTGCATGGCGCCCCTCGCCTTGATTAGGCACCGGATTTTGGGGCCCATGGTGTCCCAAGTGACCTCAGTTCCTTTCGCACCACCCTTCTTGATCCCTGGCATTAGGGATTCAAGGTGGTACTACAGTAGTTGAAGGCTGATCCACGAGTTTCTTTGTCAGGACCTCTAACTGACGGGCCATGTTGTCAAAATGTTCCTTTGTCACATATTGAGGGGAGTTAGATGGTGATAATTATGCCTATGTGGTGAAGTTTTCAGCAGCTGGGATCCTTGCTTCATTTGCTCCAGGGACACCTTTTAGGGGTGCTGGCCTCCTGGAGGATTGTTCCTTGGAGCTAGGTTGCGTCCCTGGTTGTTGCTGTTCGGTGGTTGCTGGTTTGCACTCATTCTTTTTTTGTACCGAGTTAGTATAGATGGCATTCACTGGGAAGAGTGCGAAATACGAACTAAACTCAAAAACTCTCAAGATGCTATCAAATTTCCCACAGACGGCGCCAAACTTTTGTCGCACCGAACTGGATGATCTCTAAGTTTATTGAAATTCTGCACAGGAAGAACAATACACCATGTGATGGTCGGGTTGTGAAACCCTCTGACCACTCCGATGCCTAAGTAAGTCCGATGAACAAGAAGTATGGAATAGACTCGGAAGGCCATCCCTTTTGTCAAAGGAGGATTCTAATAGCTTTCTCTATTTGGGATTAGCAACTAGAATTCAGTCTATTTTACCTATGTTTTTTTCTCAGACATATAGGCTGGAAGTGATCTCAATTGGAAGGTCCGGTGTCTCGCCTGATAAGGCAAGATATTATACTTAGCCGGGTCGAACCGAGGGACTGACCCGACCCTACCGAACGAGCCAAACCGAGAGTCCTATACTTGTCCACCGGCCCTCTTGATTCTGTTCTAGACTTACCAATCTTGGCTAGCTTGTTTTCTGGCGCTAAGCCCTTTTCTTTTCTAAACCTTTGGCAAATAGTTGAAATCACCCTCCCTTCCTTATCGACATTAGCTGTATCCCATATCTCCAGGAGGCATGGATCACGCCCGCTGATATGAAAGCTGGAGGAATCTTTCCATGTTGAGTTGTTTGGATCCTGATCTTGCTACCATAATCTTGAAGATTGCTCTCAGGACAATATGTAGAGAATCTTCCCATATCGAAGGATGGACTCCTTAGGTGGGCCCCCCGTCATATGCATATAAACAGCTTGTGCCAGGGGATCTCGACATGTGCGAGCTTACCTGGTGTAGATCAGAGTCTCGGGGGCATAGAATACCCAGCATTGCGTATCATAAATCGATCGAGACAACAGGCTTTGCAATCCTTCGAGGCCTCAACCTTCCGAGGCAGGATTCTTTCCCCGCATTTCGGTCGAGGTTCCTAGGAGGATGTCTGGTTCTTTGACCGTTCGAGGTGCAGTGCCTGATGTGTGATAGCGTTTTAGATGCATTAAACACTGTACACGTGGCGACGTTCTACTAGGGGGTCATTATCCCCTATATAAAGATTGAACATGATTCATGTAACATGCATTATAATATAATGAGAATGCTCATTGATGATTTATGTCTACAGTAGTTATGAGTTTTCTTCAGTGAGCTAGTGAGCTCATTCCTCTGAATTGATATCTTTACAGATGAGGAGCAAGAGCCTCTATTCTGAGGAGGAGAGAAATAGATGAATTAAGGATGGGATCTCAATGCTTAGGCGGATTTTGCTAGTCCTAATATTTTTTTTTTTTTTTTTTTTTTTTGTGGTAATGGATATTTTGAAGTTGCATTTCGTGTTAGGCAGATTTTGCTAGTCATGATCCGGGGGAAGCGTCTCAATGCTTCAACTACCTACATATGTTAAACTATAGGTGAAGGCACACATTTTAAATGCATGTTATAGTAGAGGAGTTAGTTCTAATGACAAGACTCAAGGGAAAAGACCCATGGTTGATAAAGATTCAAGGCAACATCAGAAGTACCAAAAGTTAGACAGATGGACAGCAAGACACCAGCAGGTCCTTCAAGTGGGAGAAGGCATGGGGGAGTTTGCAGATTTGGCACTGATGTATGCTTCCTTTGTGGAAGCAAGGTCACATGGCAAAGGATTGTGCGACACCTAGAGAGGACAGGCTGGACTGCCGAGGCAGCACCACCAGCTCAGCCTCGGCCTCAAAGGTAAGCACCGATATGCGATCTTAGAAATGCATTCTCAGAAGGGAGAATGCATTCTTAACATGGAACCGGAATGGATTAAAAAGCGACATTTTTGTCCTCTACTCAAAATACAGAATGGGCAAAAGAGCATGTTCTAGAATGGACCGTGTTCTCTAACACATTCCATGATGTAATAATGAGAATACATATCAAACGTTGTTTTTGTAATCTCAGAATGTGTTCTTGACCAAGAATGCATACTAAATGCAGTCATAACATACATCCACCCACACTGATTTTCAGTCCTTTGATAAATAAAATTGTGCTTATCAGATCTTAATCAGTCCTTGATCCGGTTGAGGTTTAAGTCTTGATGTGCACATTTGACCGCCAGGCAGAATTGGATGGGCCATAACCCACTGACCTGAGAAGTATTAAATAGAAAATTAAATTAACATAAGAAACAAACAAACAAATAACTTACAGCTACATCTTGAGAGCGTTATGCACTACGATCCTCTATTTTGGGACCTCATGAAGGCTAGGTCTTGAGGGCATCATTGTTGGATTGTTTGTGTACTTGTGTACCTGTTTCTCTTTCATATGAGCTAATTAATCAGCAACAATTTCAGCAGAATGTTTGGGGAAGAAGAATAAATCATTAGAAGAGTGCCTAGAAGAAGAGTTATTAAATGGATTAATGTGTCATACAACTGCATGCTTACAGATCATAGAGCACAACACTGGGAGGTGGATCAACAAAGGTTTGAAACTGGAATGGAAAGATAAGTTCAAAGAAATCCATAATCATAAAGTAACTTTACATTAATCACAGTGAAAATAGTCCACAGATGGTAATGATATAGAGTTTAAACAGACAACTCCATTCGAGAAACCAGAATACCATCAGTGTCTGCATAGAGCCATTCATCATCACAAATTCGAGTCCCCGCAACGGTTATGGGGACATGTTTCTCTCCCGTGCCCTTCTTATTGGCTTTCATAGGATGTGAACCTAGTGCTCTCACTCCAATATCACACCCATTTATCTCATCAACGTCCCTTATACATCCATTCACAACTATACCAGCCCATCCATTGTTCTGAGCTTGTTGGGCAGGGTTTCCTCCCAAAATGGCACAGCGCATGCTCCCACCTCCATCTACAACTAGAACTCTACCATTACCTTTCTCCTCAAGAAACTCACGAACCAAAACATTGTCCTCGAAGACCTTCAGAGTTACTATTGGCCCTGAAAATACTTGACGCCGGCCATATATTTGGAAAAACGGTTGGAGTGCCCGGAGATCGCCACTGACAATTAGCTGTGCATTTGCATCACAAACTTCAGCAGTTGCAGCCATTCTTTCAAGCACCTCTGGTAAGTGAGCAAAAGACATTGTTTAGTTTAGGGGTTGAAATATAGTTCTTTGTTCAATAATCACCAAGAAAGTGCATAGAAAGAAGGTTGAAGGATACTTTGATCATCAGCCCCTTTTATCCTCTTTTGACAGCTAAATTTTGAGCTAGGCAATAATACAGAAAATGCTAAATAACATAAGAGAAGCTATATCTACCAATGTTCGAGTGTCAAGGCAGCTAGTTTTGGTCAATGAAAGTCCATGCCTAAGGAACACCTTAACTATAGTCTACAGCGTAATAGCAGAGAACTTGCAGCTACAAACATTTACCTCATTTACCTCCATACTTAAGAAAGATAAGTAAGGGGATCCAATAAATGCACACTTTTTTTTTTTTTTTCTAAATTACCTTCCATGAGTAAGCTTTCCATACTAGGTTAGCAAAATGTCAGTTCTGCCAGATTTAAAAATAAAGCATAAAAATTAAATTAAAAAAAAAAAAGCTAGAAAAGAACCCATTTATCAATGAACACATTTTCCCTGGAAGAATAGTGAGGACTTCATCCCCCTCCCCTTTTTTCATTTCTTCCTGGATAAGAAATACTTTATAGAAATAGATAAATAAATGTATGTAGTACAACAATCTTACTGCAGGGGAAACAGCTCATAGAGCTATTTTAAAAACACAAAGTATAAACACTGGAAAAAGTTAATCATGAGGATCTTCATACTTGTAAAAGTGCAGAAGTTCTACATGTCCATGTGATCAAGCTAACTCACTAACGATAATGGGAGTTCTAACTTGAAGCTTCAAACAAAAAATTTCGGTGTATGGAGTGCAGAAATCACATAAAATTAGAACTGAAATTATAGATGGCTGGCGATTTTTCCTCTAATATGAAACAAGCATTGACCATATTCTTGAAATAGACCAAAAAAGTGATTACATGTTTTCGACAGAGACTACTATGGTTAGCATCAAGATGCAAACATCAAATCAATAAACTTGAGATACAATAACTTGAAAGTTCATGGATGTTATGCTGTGAATCTGTACACAATTAAGGTCATAAACAGAAAGACGTATAACACTCGAAGCATTAAAATCTTACAGAATTCCCTCCCCCAGCATGAATAGCCCCAAACCACCTTCTTCATCTGGAAACATCTTGACAATCCCACTAGGAATTTTTATTGGAGATAAGTACAAGTTTTATTGAAGATATCCCACAGTATCAAACTTTATCAAGGTTGCAAGAAAGTGTAAGGGAAAGGGAAGGGAGTAGTGTTGAGAAAGCTTTACCAGAAGAAAGTTATTGGAATTCGCCATAAACAAAAGAGTTTTGACCACTGGCCAGAACTATGGCATTTGTTAGAAAAAAAGAAAAAGAAAAAAAAAGAATCAATAGATGTAGTTGGGACTTGCTTATTGCTATCTTCACTTGCTGCTCATATGGCTGTCTTATGGATCCTCATGGATCTCTGAACCAAACATTGGATTATATTTTACCTTTCTGTTATAGTTGAAGTTATTTATGTACTAGGAAAATTTTGCATCCAAGAAGATCTTATTTAACAACATTTTAGGAAATTGGAAGTTGTAATCTATCATTTTTCTTAACAAATAAATTTTAAATGCCACACAGAGTTACCATTCCAACAATTCCGGGATCTATATAAAAAAGCTACAGACACAATACTGGAAGGATGTCAAACTGTGAGAAGAGTTTTCTATTTTTGGTATTTGAGTCCATGCGAGAGTTAGAACATAGTATTGTCTAAAAATATTAAGAAAATGGAATGGTGGTGACTGGTGAGACTTCAAGTTCATTGGGCAAAGTTTGTCTTAAGGAGCTGACGTTTCTCTTCTGGGAGTTTAATTTCTAGATCCTTTGATGATACCTTTCTACCGAAGTCTTACAATAAGACTGAAGAAAGTCAATAAAAGTTGATAGAAGTTGAGTAAGAGGCTCAGTTGCATCAATGTAAAAAAATATAAATTGGTATCAAATCAACATAAAAGATTCAGGTAACATCAGACATTTACGTTATGGAAGTATGCACATACATTATTCGTGTATGCTAGTAGCAAAATACTTTACAATCTAAACTATAACCATATCTGTTAGTTCAGTGCACAAACTCCATCTAGCAAATAATATTCTTTCCGTACTAAAAAAAGACTATTTTCAGAAGAGGAAGATAACTATACAAATTCCATGTAACAGTCAACTTAGCTCAAAATTTTATAGGAATTTTACAATTTCCAATAAAAAAAATGTCACCAATTTTTAATAACCCCCCTCAAAAAAAATGAAAACACGTGCAAAGATAGACAAACATAAAAAAATGGGGCAAGAAAAGAAGGGATCATTATCTGCATTATTGTTGTATGAAATCTGTAATAACCATGTTTTAAGTGGAAGTAGTGAGAACTGTTCCTACTCATTTCTTATAAGCAATTTCGGAGAAAGGAGAAAGAAAAAGAATGTTGAAAGAAAGAATAGCCAAAGGTATCCATCTGCATCTTATCATACCCTGAACTTTCAAAACAACTGTATCTTATCTGAAATATCTGAAATAAAATAGATCTACAAAAAAAATAAAAAAAATAAAAAAAAAATAAATAAGAGCAACCATGAGAAATTAATAGCAAATAGGTTACTCTCTATAAAGACTGTACGAGTTTTTAGACTGTAAAATTGGAGTTATCCTTATCCGTGTTCCATCGATTAAGTCAGTAACTTTAGTTTTGTTTGCATTAGTTCAAATATAAGAAATCTGGTTTCTAGAGAATCAGAAGACCTTATGGATTATCACTGGTTGAGCAACTGAAACTTCACTATTCTTAAATGGGATTGGTATTTGGAAAGCAAAGGCAGATTCTAACTCTCTTCAAGACAAGTACCATAGAGAGAGATTCATTAGATCTATAAAGAATGTTTTATGTACAAGGAAATGCAATCAAGTCATTCTTTGCAGAGCAAAAGAAAGCAAACCAGCGTAAACAGAACACAATGAAATAGCTCAGCTAAATTGACGAAAATATTAGATGAACCTGAATGATGCAATTTCATGTAAAATTTTCATCCATCTATCATAAAGAAATTAATTACATTATTTAATGCAGTCCAAAAAACGAATCCTCGAAAATTTAAAAAAAAAAGAAAAAAAAAGAAAAGTTCTTTTAAAAATCCATAAAAAAAATTCCTATGAGAGAGACCGAGAGAAGGAAGATAACCTCTTAGGACCGTGAGGCCGGCGAGGGTGCAAGCCACTTGCCTAGGATTTCTGTCTTCTAAGGATTTCAGTCCGAGAGCCTTGAAAGTTGAATGAGAGTGAGCGAGCGAGAGAAAAGAATCGGGGTCTTCTCGTTTTTCTACTTTACTCTTTTCGACTTTTTCTGAGATCTTTTCTACGCCCTCTAGATTTCTAGCAAAAAAGGAATAAACACCGCACTGCAGTTACCCACCCATAAGGTCCACTCAACTCGACCACACACTGTAACTGCAAAACATTACACTGCAAGGATGGATTTGTTCACGATATCGGAAAGATATCATCACCATCAAAAGATACAAGATATTGGATCGAAACAACACCAATTATAGAGTGACACATGAGTCACATGATCATATTAAAATAAAAGGTATTAAAAATGAAGAAAGTAGAAATATATATTACAAAGTAAGTTTGAGACTAATACAGAATTAGAGGGAAGAAAGAATATTTATTAATATTTATTTAAGTCAGAACACTTACAAAATTTTTGAAATAATATCAACAGTATGGATAGGGATGAGTCATGCCACCGGTCACTATCCTTAAGATTAATTCACCCCTTATGTGCAAAGAGTTCCCGTGAGATTAATCCCCAAGATAAAACAGCCCCGGATAGGGCTGAGTCGTGCCACCGGTCACTATCCTTAAAATTAATTCACCCCTTATGTGCAAAGAGTTCCCGTGAGATTAATCCCCAAGATAAAACAGCCCCGAAGTCGAAGCTTCTTCCACTTAGGTTGCACTCCAACAAGTGGTCTTCGTCAGAATCTCGACGGCTACAATGAACACTCAAACAGAAACCGAAACCGATTGATTTTGACAACTTAGAAAAAAAAAAAGGAATAAAGTTTGGAGGAGGGAGAGAGAGAGAGAGATGTGTACGGATACACTATTATTGTAACCTTCTGCTAATGGACTCTTCTTGTATTAATAGAAAAGAGGTCCTAAATCAAAGGGTACGATGAAAAGTTGTACCCATCCAATGGGATGTGATGAAAGGGTGCGTCAGTAGAATAGATGGTCCAGATTTAATCTCTCCAAAGATCATAAAGATCAATGGTTGAGATTAAATTAATTCGAATTCATATCTATTCAAACGTATCTATTCAAATACGTCATGTCTCTATGTATTCAAATACGTAGAGACATATCCTTTCAAAAAAAATAATCCAACGGATAAACCCGCACCCACGCCCACGCTCCCGCCCCGCCCGGCACAGCACGGCTCGGCTCGGCGAGCGCGCGTGTGTGAAAAGAACCCCGGACCCCCCGGACCCTTCCCTCTAGAGGCATCCTTTCATTTAAGGGCTCAAGATGTTATAGGTCATACAATACATATATACCTCCTCAATCATTCTTCTCTAAGCAATATGGACTAAAACAAGTCCTACAAGCTATGCCAACCAAAAAAATACAAGTGGGAAAATTTCCCTCCAAAACCAAAATCAGAAAATAGAGTTAAAATTTTGAAACTTTTTGATGTTTTTGTTTTTAAAACTCTAAAAACCCAACACCTATCGGTAGTGGGACTTGGATTTCTTGGTGCAGCCTCTGCAACTGCATTTCGGACGTTGAGAGCGCATATGACAAGGAATGGATGAAATAGCTAATCAGGGAAGGACACATGCTCCACAAGGCCGGTAGTGGGTGCCAATTTATAAGTGTTGCTGCGGAAACTGGGTTGGCTGACGTGTCTCGCCTCCTGCAAGAGAGATGAAAGTAATCGGAGCCGAATGGTGGCGTCGGATGTCCACTCAGAGGGTCTAGTTAGTAACATAGCAATCAGTATAGAGCAAAGTAAGCTCCCTAGAGAGAAGGGTTCCCAGTGTATTCTTAGAGTGAGTAAAGATCAGAAGCCCATACCTGTGACCATCGAGTAATTATATAAAGGACACACTGCAGTTGGAACTGGATACGCCATCCAATATTTGTTTTGGATTAGGAATGTATGACTCCATTGGAGTCAATCTGGTTATTTTCCGCAATCATAGGATGAAGATCCTACCATTGGGTGGAGTCATTGTTTCCGACCTTTTAGGTCACCACGCACGTTCTCGAGGATGGAGAGTTCTACGTCAAGTCCAACTCTCCGTGTCGTAACCCAATAGGAGTCTTCCTAACACTCTGGAGACCGACTGGGAGACCCAACACGTGTGAACCCACAGGTGTTTCCTCTCACCATCATGGAATGCCCTAGAGTCGACATCTGTCAAAACACATGTCATTCTCCCATTATGACATGCAAATGGACACGTATCACTCTCTGATTAGTCAGGTAAAATATGCTATCAACAGTTGCCCCTTGCTTCTGTGGATTCGTCGAGTTCAAAGAAGCAATCTCAGTATCGCAACTTATTTCGTCCCATGTCTCTATACGGAGTTGTAAGAAGTTTAAAGTTGCAATTTCCCATTTGCTTCCTTCAAGTGCAACATGCCAACTTGGAGAATGCCCCGACCTAAGAGAGATTATACCCCCCCCCCCCCTTAATATGGTCCTTTTAGCATAGCATTCATGTAAGAACTGTACTCCGAAAATCCGGTCTAACTTATGGTTTACGTTGTGATAGGTCTCCCAATCATAATCGGACTGGAAGACGAGGCCGGGTGACGAACCACGGCATCTAGGTATGAGAAACAATTCTTAAAAATCAAATTTTCACATACCAGAGTGAGACCGGTATGTGCAACCGGTGTGTATTCGTGAGTGGAGACGGACTCCAGCGGGTCCCACACTCTGAATTCGAGTTTAGGAAACCTTTTAGACGTAGGAGATCTTCCTAGAATGGTCTCCCACTATATATACGCATCATTCCTTCTCTTTAGATCCTTTCCAAACACTTTCAAACCGTAGAGCCGTCTGGAAGAGATGCCGGTTGATGCCTGTTGGATTACCATAAATTTTTGATGATAGAACCTGTAACCATGAGGTTAAGAATTGTAAAACCTCTATTTTCATGTATTTGGACTATCATGAAACTTAACGACTTTTTGATGTCGATTGGATTACCATAGATTTACTCCTGATCCTTCAAACTTAAGTTCACTAGATAAAGCAAGTGTTTGTCATTATGCTAAATTGAAAGAACGAAATGAATTGCTTTTGGATAAACATTTTTGATTCTTACATTTCTTGACATCCATTGATAAGATGTTTAGTTAATAAAGAATTATAGGAAGGAAGATGATTAAATTCAGATTAGATTTTATAGCCAAGAGACCTCAGATGAAGTAATGGAGAATCTATTTTGAGATTGCTGAATGGATGGATATGAGTCATGTCTATAAAAGAGTGTATAAGCAAAAAATGAGAACTATCAAGAGTAGCCAATAAAGAAAAGATAGCACTCAAGTAAAGTTACAGATGATTATATCGGTATGAATTTTGACAAGGCAGAAGATTTCTAAAAGCATAAAGTCAAAAATCGTGGCATTGATAGTACTCGGTTTAATACAATGATAATTGAGTTATGCCCAATGTCGAGTGATATGATTAAGAAAAGACCAAAAGAGTTTGGCTAAATTAATGAATTTATAAGTATATATTCTAATGTTTATATGTGGACATATTGGATATGTAACGAGTAAACAATCACAGATATTTTTGTAAGTATATGATAGAGAGATCAAGATAAAGCAGTAGTGATAAAAGATATATAAGCTACTGAGTGTAATATGAGATTTTTGATGATAGTCTTTGAAAAATTATAAGAGATGAGGGAACTAAACAAGCTCTTAAGACCTTTAAATCAGATTTTGCTAGTTCAAGCCCTTTTGGACTAGATGTTGTAGTGGGTAAGTGTTATAAACAATGTCCGAATCATATGGATGGACGAAATTTGGACGCAACCTAATTGACTTGAGATGGCAGACTTTGACGTCATCTTGGGAATAGACTGATTGTCTCAACACTCTACAAAGTTGTTATGTGCATCGAAGAGGTTATCATTCAAGAATAAAGACGGCATATAATTTAGTTTTATTGGAAGCATGTTACCTAAGAAGTGAAAGCTGATCCTCTCTATGCTAAAGGCGAAGAGATGCTTTGAAAAGAAAGAAGTTGGATATATGGTATCTGTGGTATACATTACCAAAGAAGCACCACAAATGAAAGATATTGATGTGATGCATAAATTTCCTGATGTGTTTCCAGGAGACTTACCTGGGTTACCATCTGATCATACGACCGAGTTCGTCATCGACTTGTTACCAAGGACGATACCCGTGTCAAAGGAACCTATAGAGTAGCTCCTACGGAGTTGAAGGGGTTGAGACTCAACTACGGGAGTTATTAGACAAGGGTTCTAATCGGCTAAATATTGCATCATGGGGAGCACCAATGTATGTCATATCCCAATTCTGTACCAACCAGAATGGTGTGATGAACCGTCAATAAACCAACTGTTCAACCAGGATCTCGAATAGGCTGTGTCCATTTGCTTAAACAATACACATCCACAACCAAAATCAGAATAAATATACGATAGCGCAAGTCTTTAATATTAAATGAACTGAGAGTCTAAAGATGATAACATAAATAAATTATCCAATTATCTTAAAAAAAACTAAGACATAAAATAAAATAATTTAATCAATTACATCGTTCGTATAATTTAAACAAAATCTAATTGAAGATGCATGAGTTGCACTCGCATGACGAATCATGCGACTCCATCATAACTTCCGCATCCATCGCTGTCGCATGTCCATACATCAGAGCATTCATATAATCTTCTACGGTGGTACCTGCATCATCAACTAAAAATATTCGACGTCGAAAGGGTGAACACACATCACGGCTCAATGAGCAAATAAAATAATGCAACAAACATATGCATGCATTCAATTCATATCTTTCATCTGGTTCATAAGTTTGCAATGTGTAATAGAAAGGTTTGGTGGCCGCCGCACTTCTATACACGGGTGTGTAAGCCTATCCAATGGATCAAACATTATTGTTGTCCACATCCACCCCACCATGGAATAGGGATAGAACTAAAGTGCTTAGGACCGCACCGCATCATACTTCCCCCAATGCCCTACCCATACTAACACGTAAGCCCCTATTGGCGAGGGCTTGCAAACTGGGCTCGCAACTAACCAATCCTAATATCAAATAGTGTATCCAAGACCTCACCCCAGCATCCCTCAATACATCCATAGAGATAGAGTTAAGGCCCCCCGACAGAGTCAGAGACTACACAGTTCAAACCACCTCCCCTGATGCCCTACGATGTAATAGTTCTGCTAAGATAATGGCGATACGATGATGTCAGTGGACAAGACTTGAGTTGAGATAGAGCTAAAGTGCTTAGGATCGCATCGCATCACACTTCCCCTGATGCCCCACTCGCATCAAGTACACTAACCACACACAAACATTCACATGCCTATTCCTAGCATCATCATCATCATCATGTTATAAATAAATAAAATTAAATATGCATGAACATTAATAGCAGGAATATTGGATGACATGTTAAATGCACATTACACGCATACAAGCACATAATCATTCATGGCATCAGACTCAATAAAAAAATAGTTTATTATTAGCCAATTAGTTTAGGTCTTGTTCCCTCACCTTTGATTGCTAGTAGATCCTCGTTCAAGCTTTATAATTCACTTTTAAATCACTGAAAAGACCTAACAAGTCGATAAATTTTAATTAGAATTAATTCTAATATGTTTAGAATAACAGAAGCTGAGGGGTCGCAGGTGGGGTAGCACCTGGGGTCTCAGTTTCTGCGACCACAGGGGTAGGGTTGCACCTGGGGTTTCAGTTTCTACGACCCCATGGTGTAGGGTCGTAGGTGGGTACAGATATTATTCAATCCTACGTGTGACCACACCCTCCCTAGGACTTTCCGAGGGCATGTGGTCGATCATGTGGTCTCGTGGGGTTGGATATCATTCGACCCTATGTGCGACCACACGTGTTCTTGGTCGACCTTTCACTCTTAAGTCCATTCTTTCATATTTGGATCCTTTGGGTTATCATCATGGTCCTTCCTATGATCGTTCTATGACTCAAACTACAATTTTTATACACTATCCATTGTCCACAATGATTTCCACCATGGATTCCCTTGGAACTTTTTCCATGGATGGATGATTTGGGTTTCTCCTAATCCTATGTTCTTCATAAACTATTCTAGGCTCCCAATTCATGTAGGGATTTAGGTGCATACCTTAGGTTTGCTGAGATTCACAGGTTTCTCTAAACTTCTTCTTCCTTTAGTCTTCTTCTTTAATTTTCCTTCTCTTTTTTCTCTTCTCTTTCTCTCACTTTCAATTAAGGTTCTAAAGGAGTGAAATAGGCTAAGGGATGTCCTATTTATAGAGGAAAATCCTCCATAATATACCCCAATGAATTTAGGAAAGACCCCCTTCGAATTAGGAAGTTTTCCTAATTTTCGATTTCTGACTGTTTTCATAGGGTCAAATGTAGGGTCACAGAATCCGTCGACCCTACGTTTTTTAAGACATATGACCCCACGACCAAAAAGTCATGGGTTGGACTCATTTGTGGTGGGGTCGGACATACCTGTTTAGGCATGCGACCAGACGCTCATTTTTAACTGTTTATGAGTTAAATTTCATACCTAGTCTTGTGGTTTCTTCACGCACTTAGTCCACATGGCTCGACCATGATAGGTAGATCTGGTACAAGGTGGTAAGACCGGTTAGTTCTATACGGGTCTTACAACTCCACCCCTCTTATTAGAAATTTCATCCTCAAAATTTGCACATACCTTTCGAGTCGAAAAGGTGAGATATTGCTTTCGCATAGCATTCTCTTCTTCCCATGTGATCTCTTTTATATGTCGGCTCCTCCAGGTGACCTTAACATAATAGATGTCACGGTTGCATAGACGTTGAATCTTTCGGCTAGTGGTTGTAGTTGGTGCTACTTCAAATGTCAAATCATCAGTTAGATCTGGTGGATCTGCTGTTAAAACGTGTGTTGGATCTCTGACGTACTTCTTCAATAATGAGATATGAAATACATCATGCACACTTGACATAGATGGTGGTAGTGCTAACTGATAAGCCACTTTTCCACGTTTAGCTAGAATCTCATATGACCCGACATATCTCGGATTTAGCTTCCCTTTCTGTCCGAATCGTTTTAAACCTCGCATAGGTGATACTTTCAAGAATACCTTATCACCTACGACAAATTCAAGGTCTCGACGTCGAGTATCTGCATACTGTTTCTGACGATTCTGAGCTGTTCTAACTCTTTCCTTGATAATGTCGACTACTCGACAAGTCTCTTCAACAAAATCTGGTCCAACGATGCTCCGTTCTCTAACTTCATTCCAAAACGAAAGAGTTCGACACTTCCTACCATACAGTGCTTCATAGGGTGACATCTGTATAGTAGTCTGATAGCTGTTGTTATATGCGAACTCGATCAATGGTAGTTTCTCATCGCATGATCCTTTAAAATCAATTACACAGGCTCAAAGCATATCTTCTAAAATCTAAATGGTACGCTCCGACTGTCTGTCTGTCTGAGGATGAAATGCAGTACTAAACTTCAACGTTGTACCCATAGTCTTTTACAATCCTTCCCAAAACTTTGAAGTAAAGCGTGGGTCTCTATCGGACACGATGCTTTCAAGAATACCATGTAATTACATAATATTTTCCACATATAGCTTGGCTAACCTCTCCAGGGTATACTATAGTCGTATAGCTATAAAGCGAGCTGTCTTAGTCAGACGATCTATAATCACCCAGACCGCGTCAACTACTCAAGGAGTTAATGGTAACCCGGTGACGAAGTCCATAGTGATGCAGTCCCATTTCCATGCTGGTTCTGGCAGTGGCTGCAACAATCCTGCAGGTCTTCGCCGTTCATGTAAGACCCGTGTCAATCTAACCCGATCTTACCACCTTAAACTAGGTTTACCCATCATGGTCGAGTCAAATGGACCAAGGGCGTGAAGGAGATCGAGATCCCAGGTATCAAATCGACCCAAAAACACTTAAAATAGGGGAAGGGTCGCATACCCAGCTAAGCAGGGTCGGACCTCCCAAAACAGAAAGCTAGACCCTCAGTTTTGAAGGGAGGGTCGGACAGCTTAAGACCCTAGGGTCGACGGGATCATCGACCCTCCCATCGACCCTCGGTTGCCGTAAGAAAATAAAATTAGGAAATTTCCTAATTTTCGATTGGGATTCTTTCTTAATCTCAATGGGACTTATTTAGGATGTTCCTACTCTATTTAAAGGACGTCCCTAAGCCACTTTCACTCCTTTCACAACCCTAATCGAATTGAGAGAAAGAGAGGAGAAGGAAAGAGGAAGAAGAAAGGTTTCTCTGAACTTCTTCTTCCTTTAGTCTTCTTCTTCAATTTTCCTTCTCTTCCTTCTCTTCTCTTTCTCTCACTTTCAATTAAGGTTCTAAAGGAGTGAAATAGGCTAAGGGATGTCCTATTTATAGAGGAAAATCCTCCATAATATGCCCCAATGAATTTAGGAAAGACCCCCTTCGAATTAGGAAGTTTTCTTAATTTTCGATTTCTGACTGTTTTCGTAGGGTCAAATGTAGGGTCGCAGAATCCGTCGACCCTACGTTTTTTAAGACATATGACCCCACGACCAAAAAGTCATGGGTTGGACTCATTTGTCGTGGGGTCGGACATACCTGTTTAGGCATGCGACCAGACACTCATTTTTAACTGTTTATGAGTTAAATTTCATAACTAGTCTTGTGGTTTCTTCACGCACTTAGTCCACTTGGCTCGACCATGATAGGTAGATCTGGTACAAGGTGGTAAGACCAGTTAGTTCGATACGGGTCTTACAACTCCACCCCTCTTATTAGAAATTTCATCCTCGAAATTTGCACATACCTTTCGAGTCGAAAAGGTGAGATATTGCTTTCGCATAGCATTCTCTTCTTCCCATGTGATCTCTTTTATATGTCGGCTCCTCCAGGTGACCTTAACATAATAGATGTCACGGTTGCATAGACATTGAACCTTTCGGCTAGTGGTTGCAGTTGGTGCTACTTCAAATGTCAAATCATCAGTTAGATCTGGTGGATCTGCTGTTAAAACGTGTGTTGGATCTCTTACGTACTTCTTCAATAATGAGATATGAAATACATCATGCACACTTGACATAGATGGTGGTAGTGCTAACTGATAAGCCACTTTTCCACGTTTAGCTAGAATCTCATATGGCCCGACATATCTCGGATTTAGCTTCCCTTTCTGTCCGAATCGTTTTAAACCTCGCATAGGTGATACTTTCAAGAATACCTTATCACCTACGACAAATTCAAGGTCTCGACGTCGAGTATCTGCATACTGTTTCTGACGATTCTGAACTGTTCTAACTCTTTCCTTGATAATGTCGTCTACTCGACAAGTCTCTTCAACAAACTCTGGTCCAACGATGCTCCATTCTCTAACTTCATTCCAAAACGAAAGAGTTCGACACTTCCTACCATACAGTGCTTCATAGGGTGACATCTGTATAGTAGTCTGATAGCTGTTGTTATAGGCGAACTTGATCAATGGTAGTTTCTCATCGCATGATCCTTTAAAATCAATTACACAGGCTCAAAGCATATCTTCTAAAATCTGAATGGTACGCTCCGACTGTCCGTCTGTCTGAGGATGAAATGCAGTACTAAACTTCAACGTTGTACCCATAGTCTTTTACAATCCTTCCCAAAACTTTGAAGTAAAGCGTGGGTCTCTATCGGACACGATGCTTTCAAGAATACCATGTAATTACATAATATTTTCCACATATAGCTTGGCTAACCTCTCCAGGGTATACTATAGTCGTATAGCTATAAAGCGAGCTGTCTTAGTCAGACGATCTATAATCACCCTGACCGCGTCAACTACTCAAGGAGTTAATGGTAACCCGGTGACGAAGTCCATAGTGATGCAGTCCCATTTCCATGCTGGTTCTGGCAGTGGCTGCAACAATCCTGCAGGTCTTCGCCGTTCATGTAAGACCCGTGTCAATCTAACCCGATCTTACCACCTTAAACTAGGTTTACCCATCATGGTCGAGTCAAATGGACCAAGGGCGTGAAGGAGATCGAGATCCCAGGTATCAAATCGACCCAAAAACACTTAAAATAGGGGAAGGGTCGCATACCCAGCTAAGCAGGGTCGGACCTCCCAAAACAAAAAGTTAGACCCTCAATTTTGAAGGGTGGGTCGGACAGCTTAAGACCCTAGGGTCGACGGGATCATCGACCCTCCCATCAACCCTCGATTGCCGTAAGAAAATAAAATTAGGAAATTTCCTAATTTTCGATTGGGATTCTTTCTTAATCTCAATGGGACTTATTTAGGATGTTCCTACTCTATTTAAAGGACGTCCCTAAGCCACTTTCACTCCTTTCACAACCCTAATCGAATTGAGAGAAAGAGAGGAGAAGGAAAGAGGAAGAAGAAAGGTTTCTCTGAACTTCTTCTTCCTTTAGTCTTCTTCTTCAATTTTCCTTCTCTTCCTTCTCTTCTCTTTCTCTCACTTTCAATTAAGGTTTTAAAGGAGTGAAATAGGCTAAGGGATGTCCTATTTATAGAGGAAAATCCTCCATAATATGCCCCAATGAATTTAGGAAAGACCCCCTTCGAAATAGGAAGTTTTCTTAATTTTCGATTTCTGACTATTTTCGTAGGGTCAAATGTAGGGTCACAGAATCCGTCGAACCTACGTTTTTTAAGACATATGACCCCACGACCAAAAAGTCATGTGTTGGACTCATTTGTGGTGGGGTCGGACATACCTGTTTAGGCATGCGACCAGACACTCATTTTTAACTGTTTATGAGTTAAATTTCATAACTAGTCTTGTGGTTTCTTCACGCACTTAGTCCACTTGGCTCGACCATGATAGGTAGATCTGGTACAAGGTGGTAAGACCAGTTAGTTCGATACGGGTCTTACAACTCCACCCCTCTTATTAGAAATTTCATCCTCGAAATTTGCACATACCTTTCGAGTCGAAAAGGTGAGATATTGCTTTCGCATAGCATTCTCTTCTTCCCATGTGATCTCTTTTATATGTCGGCTCCTCCAGGTGACCTTAACATAATAGATGTCACGGTTGCATAGACATTGAACCTTTCGGCTAGTGGTTGCAGTTGGTGCTACTTCAAATGTCAAATCATCAGTTAGATCTGGTGGATCTGCTGTTAAAACGTGTGTTGGATCTCTTACGTACTTCTTCAATAATGAGATATGAAATACATCATGCACACTTGACATAGATGGTGGTAGTGCTAACTGATAAGCCACTTTTCCACGTTTAGCTAGAATCTCATATGGCCCGACATATCTCGGATTTAGCTTCCCTTTCTGTCCGAATCGTTTTAAACCTCGCATAGGTGATACTTTCAAGAATACCTTATCACCTACGACAAATTCAAGGTCTCAACGTCGAGTATCTGCATACTATTTCTGACGATTCTGAGCTGTTCTAACTCTTTCCTTGATAATGTCGACTACTCGACAAGTCTCTTCAACAAACTCTGGTCCAACGATGCTCCATTCTCTAACTTCATTCCAAAACGAAAGAGTTCGACACTTCCTACCATACAGTGCTTCATAGGGTGACATCTGTATAGTAGTCTGATAGCTGTTGTTATAGGCGAACTTGATCAATGGTAGTTTCTCATCGCATGATCCTTTAAAATCAATTACACAGGCTCAAAGCATATCTTCTAAAATCTGAATGGTACGCTCCGACTGTCCGTCTGTCTGAGGATGAAATGCAGTACTAAACTTCAACGTTGTACCCATAGTCTTTTACAATCCTTCCCAAAACTTTGAAGTAAAGCGTGGGTCTCTATCGGACACGATGCTTTCAAGAATACCATGTAATTACATAATATTTTCCACATATAGCTTGGCTAACCTCTCCAGGGTATACTATAGTCGTATAGCTATAAAGCGAGCTGTCTTAGTCAGACGATCTATAATCACCCAGACCGCGTCAACTACTCAAGGAGTTAATGGTAACCCGGTGACGAAGTCCATAGTGATGCAGTCCCATTTCCATGCTGGTTCTGGCAGTGGCTGCAACAATCCTGCAGGTCTTCGCCGTTCATGTAAGACCCGTGTCAATCTAACCCGATCTTACCACCTTGAACTAGGTTTACCCATCATGGTCGAGTAAAATGGACCAAGGGCGTGAAGGAGATCGAGATCCCAGGTATCAAATCGACCCAAAAACACTTAAAATAGGGGAAGGGTCGCATACCCCGCTAAGCAGGGTCGGACCTCCCAAAACAGAAAGTTAGACCCTCAGTTTGCAAGGGAGGGTCGGACAGCTTAAGACCCTAGGGTCGACGGGATCATCGACCCTCCCATCAACCCTCGGTTGCCGTAAGAAAATAAAATTAGGAAATTTCCTAATTTTCGATTGGGATTCTTTCTTAATCTCAATGGGACTTATTTAGGATGTTCCTACTCTATAAAAAGGACGTCCCTAAGCCACTTTCACTCCTTTCACAACCCTAATCGAATTGAGAGAAAGAGAGGAGAAGGAAAGAGGAAGAAGAAAGGTTTCTCTGAACTTCTTCTTCCTTTAGTCTTCCTCTTCAATTTTCCTTCTCTTCCTTCTCTTCTCTTTCTCTCACTTTCAATTAAGGTTCTAAAGGAGTGAAATAGGCTAAGGGATGTCCTATTTATAGAGGAAAATCCTCCTTAATATGCCCCAATGAATTTAGGAAAGACCCCCTTCGAATTAGGAAGTTTTCCTAATTTTCGATTTCTGACTGTTTTCGTAGGGTCAAATGTAGGGTCGCAGAATCCGTCGACCCTACGTTTTTTAAGACATATGACCCCACGACCAAAAAGTCATGGGTTGGACTCATTTGTCGTGGGGTCAGACATACCTGTTTAGGCATGCGACCAGACACTCATTTTTAACTGTTTATGAGTTAAATTTCATAACTAGTCTTGTGGTTTCTTCACGTACTTAGTCCACTTGGCTCGACCATGATAGGTAGATCTGGTACAAGGTGGTAAGACCAGTTAGTTCGATACGGGTCTTACAACTCCACCCCTCTTATTAGAAATTTCATCCTCGAAATTTGCACATACCTTTCGAGTCGAAAAGGTGAGATATTGCTTTCGCATAGCATTCTCTTCTTCCCATGTGATCTCTTTTATATGTCGGCTCCTCAAGGTGACCTTAACATAATAGATGTCACGGTTGCATAGACATTGAACCTTTCGGCTAGTGGTTGCAGTTGGTGCTACTTCAAATGTCAAATCATCGGTTAGATCCAAGTGGATCTCTTTAAAACGTGAGTTGGATCTCTTACGTACTTCTTCAATAATGAGATATGAAATACATCATGCACACTTGACATAGATGGTAGTAGTGCTAACTGATAAGCTACTTTTCCACGTTTAGCTAGAATCTCATATGGCCCGACATATCTCGGATTTAGCTTCCCTTTCTGTCCGAATCGTTTTAAACCTCGCATAGGTGATACTTTCAAGAATACCTTATCACCTACGACAAATTCAAGGTCTCGACGTCGAGTATCTGCATACTGTTTCTGACGATTCTGAACTATTCTAACTCTTTCCTTGATAATGTCGACTACTCGACAAGTCTCTTCAACCAACTCTGGTCCAACGATGCTCCATTCTCTAACTTCATTGAGTTCGACACTTCCTACCATACAGTGCTTCATAGGGTGACATCTGTATAGTAGTCTGATAGCTGTTGTTATAGGCGAACTCGATCAATGGTAGTTTCTCATCGCATGATCCTTTAAAATCAATTACACAGGCTCAAAGCATATCTTTTAAAATCTGAATGGTACGCTCCGACTGTCCGTCTGTCTGAGGATGAAATGCAGTACTAAACTTCAACGTTGTACCCATAGTCTTTTACAATCCTTCCCAAAACTTTGAAGTAAAGCGTGGGTCTCTATCGGACACGATGCTTTCAAGAATACCATGTAATTACATAATATTTTCCACATATAGCTTGGCTAACCTCTCCAGGGTATACTATAGTCGTATAGCTATAAAGCGAGCTGTCTTAGTCAGACGATCTATAATCACCCGCAGCGTCAACTACTCAAGGAGTTAATGGTAACCCGGTGACGAAGTCCATAGTGATGCAGTCCCATTTCCATGCTGGTTCTGGCAGTGGCTGCAACAATCCTGCAGGTCTTCGCCGTTCATGTAAGACCCGTATCAATCTAACCCGGTCTTACCACCTTGAACTAGGTTTACCCATCATGGTCGAGTCAAATGGACCAAGGGCGTGAAGGAGATCGAGATCCCAGGTATCAAATCGACCCAAAAACACTTAAAATAGGGGAAGGGTCGCATACCCAGCTAAGCAGGGTCGGACCTCCCAAAACAGAAAGTTAGACCCTCAGTTTTGAAGGGAGGGTCGGACAGCTTAAGACCCTAGGGTCGACAGGATCATCGACCCTCCCATCGACCCTCGGTTGCCGTAAGAAAATAAAATTAGGAAATTTCCTAATTTTCGATTGGGATTCTTTACTAATCTCAATGGGACTTATTTAGGATGTTCCTACTCTATTTAAAGGACGTCCCTAAGCCACTTTCACTCCTTTCACAACCCTAATCGAATTGAGAGAAAGAGAGGAGAAGGAAAGAGGTATAAGAAAGGTTTCTCTGAACTTCTTCTTCCTTTAGTCTTCTTCTTCAATTTTCCTTCTCTTCCTTCTCTTCTCTTTCTCTCACTTTCAATTATGGTTCTAAAGGAGTGAAATAGGCTAAGGGATGTCCTATTTATAGAGGAAAATCCTCCATAATATGCCCCAATGAATTTAGGAAAGACCCCCTTCGAATTAGGAAGTTTTCTTAATTTTCGATTTCTGACTGTTTTCGTAGGGTCAAATGTAGGGTCGCAGAATCCGTCGACCCTACGTTTTTTAAGACATATGACCCCACGACCAAAAAGTCATGGGTTAGACTCATTTGTGGTGGGTCGGACATACCTGTTTAGGCATGCGACCAGACACTCATTTTTAACTGTTTATGAGTTAAATTTCATACCTAGTCTTGTGGTTTCTTCACGCACTTAGTCCACTTGGCTCGACCATGATAGGTAGATCTGGTACAAGGTGGTAAGATCGGTAAGTTCGATACGGGTCTTACAACTCCACCCCTCTTATTAGAAATTTCATCCTCGAAATTTGTACATACCTTTCGAGTCGAAAAGGTGAGATATTGCTTTCGCATAGCATTCTCTTCTTCCCATTTGATCTCTTTTATATGTCGGCTCCTCCAGGTGACCTTAACATAATAGATGTCACGGTTGCATAGACGTTGAACCTTTCGGCTAGTGGTTGCAGTTGGTGCTACTTCAAATGTCAAATCATCAGTTAGATCTGGTGGATCTGCTGTTAAAACGTGTGTTGGATCTCTGACGTACTTCTTCAATAATGAGATATGAAATACATCATGCACACTTGACATAGATGGTGGTAGTGCTAACTGATAAGCCACTTTTCCACGTTTAGCTAGAATCTCATATGGCCCGACATATCTCGGATTTAGCTTCCCTTTCTGTCCGAATCATTTTAAACCTCGCATAGGTGATACTTTCAAGAATACCTTATCACGTACGACAAATTCAAGGTCTCGACGTCGAGTATCTGCATACTGTTTCTGACGATTCTGAGCTGTTCTAACTCTTTCCTTGATAATGTCGACTATTCGACAAGTCTCTTCAACAAATTCTGGTCCAATGATGCTCCGTTCTCTAACTTCATTCCAAAACGAAAGAGTTCGACACTTCCTACCATACAGTGCTTCATAGGGTGACATCTGTATAGTAGTCTGATAGCTGTTGTTATAGGCGAACTCGATCAATGGTAGTTTCTCATCCCATGATCCTTTAAAATCAATTACATAGGCTCAAAGCATATCTTCTAAAATCTGAATGGTACGCTCCGACTGTCCGTCTGTCTGAGGATGAAATGCAGTACTAAATTTCAACGTTGTACCCATAGTCTTTTACAATCCTTTCCAAAACTTTGAAGTAAAGCGTGGGTCTCTATCGGACACGATGCTTTCAAGTATACCATGTAATTACATAATATTTTCCACATATAGCATGGCTAACCTCTCCAGGGTATACTATAGTCGTATAGCTATAAAGTGAGCTGTCTTAGTCAGACGATCTATAATCACCCAGACCGCGTCAACTACTCAAGGAGTTAATGGTAACCCGGTGACGAAGTCCATAGTGATGCAGTCCCATTTCCATGCTAGTTCTGGCAGTGGCTGTAACAATCCTGCAGGTCTTCGCCGTTCATGTAAGACCCATGTCAATCTAACCCGGTCTTACCACCTTGAACCAGGTTTACCCATCATGGTCGAGTCAAATGGACCAAGGACGTGAAGGAGATCGAGATCCCAGGTATCAAATCGACCCAAAAACACTTAAAATAGGGGAAGGGTCGCATACCCAGCTAAGCAGGGTCGGACCTCCCAAAACAGAAAGTCAGACCCTCAGTTTTGAAGGGAGGGTCGGACAGCTTAAGACCCTAGGGTTGACCGGATCATCGACCCTCCCATCGACCCTCGGTTGCCGTAAGAAAATAAAATTAGGAAATTTCCTAATTTTCGATTGGGATTCTTTCCTAATCTCAATGAGACTTATTTAGGATGTTCCTACTCTATTTAAAGGACGTCTCTAAGCCACTTTCACTCCTTTCACAACCCTAATCGAATTGAGAGAAAGAGAGGAGAAGGAAAGAGGAAGAAGAAAGGGAATGAAGAGAAATTAAGGCAAAAGAGAAGAGTTGCAGAGAAAGATTATTCTTCTCAGGTCTGGATATTAATTCCATGAGTTTCTACAGACCTTAGGTTAGTTAATGTTGAGAATGTGATCTCGGAGAAACCCAAACCATCAATCTATGGTTAGGTTTTCATGGAAAATCATAGAAAAATGCATGAAAGCTATCTAGGTGGGTTATACGTGGTTTCAGACCATGAAATGAATGTAGAATGGAATGTAGGAGCAAGCCATAGGATCCCAGGTATGAAGAATGGATTAAAAGAGGGAACTGTACCGAAGTGCACTGAGGGTCGCACCAAGGGTCGATGACCATCCGACCCTAGGTGTTCCTGACCATCGACCCTCAGTGTTCGGGAAGTTCAGAGTTAAGGGAGGGTCGCACCCAGGGTCGATCCTGACTCCGACCCTACCTCCGACCCTCAGTTAACAGAATGGTTTTTAATTTCGAATAAATTCTAATTAAATTCTATCGACTTTGTTAGGTCTTCTGGCAATACAATAACAATATATAGGTGATTATAAAGCTTGGAAAAGTATCTGTTAGCAAGCTAAGGTGAGGAACCAGAACTCTAAACTAAATTGGTTAATAACAAAAACTGTTTTCTATTTCTTGAGTCCTGTGCTATGCTTGATTCTATGCGAATATGTTTGTAATGTGCATACAGCATGCCATCCAATATTTCTATTACTTGTTCATGCATATTTACTTTATTGTTTATAACATGATGATGATGATGATGATAGGAATAGTCATGTGCTGGTATGTGTGTGGTTGATGTACTTGATGCGAGCAGTATCGGGAGGTGTGATGAGAACGTCAATAAAGCGTTAACCTTTGGCAGATCTCAGCACTTTAGCTCTATCTCTAACTCAAGTCTTGTGCATTGGCATCGTCGTATCACCATTACTTTAGCAGAACTATTATGTCGTAGAGTATCAAGGGAGGTGGTCTCGGTCCTTATAGTCTCTGACTCTACCAGGGGGGCCTTAACTCTATCTCTATGGACATTCTGAGGGATGCTGGGGTGAGGCCTTGGATACACTGTTTGGCATTAGGATTGATTAGTTGCGAGCCCAGTTTGCAGCCCTCGCTAACGAGGGGGCTTACGTGTTGGTATGGCACTATATAGCAATACGCGTAACCTTTGTTATATAATGTTCATGATTGGGTGCATGTGAGTTGGCGATAAACGTGATCTTCGGGTGACGTCACACACTCGTGTATAGAGGCGGGGTCAATAAACGCGACCTTTGGCTACCTAAACCTTTCTATTGCATACCGCAAACTTTAAACCGGACCAAAGATATAAATTGTTTTTGCATGCATATGTATTGTTGCATTGTTTTGGCTACTCACGAGCCGTGATGTGTGCTCACCCCTCAACGTCGAATATTTTTAGTTGATGATGCAGGTTATACTGTTGAAGACTATATGAATGCGTGTCGCGTGCGGGAACGTGGCAGCCATGGAAGCTGGAGCTGAAGAGGATACACACGACTCCTCTTGCGAGTGCAACTCGTGTGTATTTGATTAGATGTTTTATAGGTTTCTTTATTTGGATTTATTAAGACATGTATTTGGTATTTAAATATTTATGTCTCGGTTGAAAATAGAATAATTTGCTATTAAATTATTGATATCATCTTAGTTTCTCGGTTCATGTTATTATAAGACTTCCGGTATTGTGTATTTACTCCGATTATGATTACGGGTGTGTGTGTAAGTTTGGATAAGGGATAGCCTATTTGAGATCCTGGTTGAACCGTTGGTTTATTAACGGTTCATCACACCATTCTCGAGTTTTGGGAAGGGTGTGACAACTTGGTATGCGAGCGTCTCAGGCCTTGCCCACCGAACTAACATACATTCAAGGCATTGTGTGTCGAGATGGGATAAAAGTAAAAACAGTAATATTAACACCTTGTAAGCACAAGTGATGATTGAGACTAAATTTAAAAAGAAAATAATCCATCTATTATAGGGAAAACAAGTTACATACAATGAGTGAGAGAAACAAAATGTAAATACATAAATAAAGCGGAGTGCCGGTCCACAACGGACGGTTACTACGTAGGTACAAGAAAATAAAGTACAATCAAGAAGTTGGAGGCGAAAGGGAGGAGAGGCGGGGCCTCCCGATCTCGGTCATAGTCCTCGGCATAGACCCTAGTCAACCAGGCCACTGGGGTCCGGGTCGTTCGGAGACTAGCTATAAGATCGGCTACCCCTCCTATCGGTCAGCCCGTTGGACCGATAACAGCTCATCCACCCTCATACGGCGGCGTCTAGCAACTCCTCCATCCTCGGATCAGATCTATCCTTGAGCCTCCTCGATCTCTGCAAACATCTCCATCATATCGGCGGGTGGGCGTGAAGGACCAGCCGCATAAGAAGGACCGGTCTCGATGCGGGATCCGCCGCGAAGAAGTACCAACACCAGCCGCAGGAGTAGGTGAAGCGGGTGGTATCACGTCAACATCCATATACATGCGGTCGTCATCGTCGACGCCGATCCACATGAGCTCTAGCAAGTGCCAGGCGGCCATAGCATCAGCCATCTCGACACGAGTGTGAGGGTGCACCATCGCGTTCCTCTCCCCTCATCACTAACCCGGGCATCCCGCACACCCATCTTGCGAGATTGCCTCCCAATCTAGAGGCGACGAAGGTCTTCTCCTCGAATCTTCTCATCTACCAGGTCAACCCCCGAGCACGGGCCAGTAGGACTATAATCATGCGCCCATAGGGTAGATTACCCCCTATGACCGGACAATGTAGCACTAATCATAGTCCCATGATGATGTATGGAAGGCAGATGGGCTGGCGAGTGCAGATGCTGTAAATCAGAACTGGGTCAGGCGAGAAACCCTCTCATAGTGCCCACTCGCGGGATCGGATTATCTTTGGATAATCTTGCGAGAAGACCGTGGAGCTGGGCGCAAATAACAAGCTCTCATACGCCAATGATCAGGACCAGTACAGCGATTATCGATCTCACGCCCTCATCTCCATCTCAACAAAGCGTGGCTCTCTGGCGCACGTGAGTACACCATGGGGCCATCATAGGGGAATGCCCAACAATTCGACCAGCTGCCGATAGTCGAAAGAGATATCTACCCCTTTGACGTAGCTGGTGATGCGCAACTCCGACCATGCTCGACGTCATTGTAATTCCCCACCACCGGAGATTACAATAAAACGATGGACCAAATCCGGACAAGTGCAGCGTCATAGGTGATGACGGGGAGCCACCCCATATCACCAAATGCCCTCTCTACGTTGAACAAGGCTAGCTCAGCCATGTTCACCACGACCCCCTTCCACTTTCTTCCGGGCATAGTCGGCATACTGTGCCCTCCCGACCTCATTAGAACGGCCGGGTGGATCACCGAACTCTAGGTACCTTGGTACGAGCCATGGTATCCGTAAAATAAGAAAGAGAAGGAAAACAAGGAGTTAATAGGATAAAAATTCGGAAACTTGATTTAATAACGTCGTAGAAGTTGACATAAAGCCCCATTCCTCACCATACAAGAGTGGGCATGAGAACTTACGTGGGTTAACATACATCCCTACGACCCACATACAGTAGGAAATTTTAGCTGGCGATGTCCAATTTGAAGAAAATCAAGAAA
>CM053274.1:47516010-47546918 GCA_028583415.1 Protea cynaroides | reverse complement strand
GAAGTATTTTTCTCTCTAGACTCGGGCGTACCTTCAGTGGGGGGACAGAACCCGGTGGCCTGAGCATCTTCAGTATCTCGCTCAAGAACTCTTTCTGCTGAGCTTGCATCTGATAGACCAAGTTTGTAACAATGGTCTCTGAATTCCTGTGGGGTGGGCCAGGTAAATTTGTCTATGGAACCTGTTCTTCCTCAACTTCCAGGCTTGGCTCTCTAACATGGCCTGGTTCAACCTGTTCTTCTTCCTCGAGGCGCATCCTAGCCTGGTGACGCTTCCGACCCCTACGACCATTTTCGCCCACCATCTCAGACTATTCTGTTTGAATCTGAGAAGAAGAAATAATGTATGAGAATGAAGCAATAGTGGTGTTAGTCTTGAACAATATAAGGCGAAACAGTCGCAAAAAGGAGTATTTAAATTTACTAAAATTTTAAAAAATTTCTGAAATTTTTCTGGCTATTCTGGTGCTGACCGGTCAATACATACCGGTCGACAATTTGTAGACAGAGCTGCGACCAGTATAGTCGACCGGTCAGAATGAAAATTCTGACCGAGACATAGCGGTCGCAGTCCCTTTGGGGTACCGGTCGATCGGTATGTCGACCGGTATGCCCAGAAAGGGCTTTAAAATCGCAAAAAGTGAGAAATTTCTCACTTTTCTTTCTTTCCTCTCCTCCGGTGGCAATTCTACTCTAGACTCCGAGTTGCTACAGTCCGACCGGTGACCTTAGAAGCCGATTCCTTCCGTTCAAAGCTTAGAACATCGTCTCCAGGTAGGTCTCTTCTTTCCTAAACAACTTTCTACAATTTTTCCATATCGTCTATACCTAGAATTCTAGGTTTTTCTTTGATTGAGAGATTCAAACCGTAGGAACTCTTTTACTTTCGGCTTAGAAATGGTTTAGGGACCCCCAAGAGCAAAAGCCCTCAACCTATTTGAGGTTCCACCGAACGGTTTTTGGAAAAATTGAATTTTTTCAATTTTTGACCTAGGTTTTCCAAAATTTTCAAATTTTCTTGATTTTTCTTAAATTTCTGAAATTTCTTGTTGTAATTGCTTGTGATTGATTTGTTGAAGATTTTGGGGGTTACGTAAGTCCTCCTCCCCAAGTTTTTGGGTGAGTTTGAGGCTTTTTCCCAATTTACTGTCGTTATGCTGCCGAAATTTCAAAAATTCTCTAACATTTTCTTCTTGTTCCCCTTTGTTTTGCAGTTAAAAATGGCTCCCCGACGTGCTCTTGGCAAACGTCCTCATGGCTCGAGCTCACGTGCTCCCCAGCCACCAGTTCCCCAATTTGACGAGCACTGGTTTCGTTCTATGGAAGCACAGGCTCGATTCCCGTGGTTTGATAACAAGAACATAGAATCTGGGCACCGGGTTAACCTGGATCAGCTGGAGAGGTTCGATGTGCGAGCCGCTTTCGACGCGCTTGGGTGGGTACCGATAATATCCTACACTGATACCACCCGTCCTAACCTGGTTAAGCATTTCTATGCTAACCTGGAGCTGCATGGGGATGTTAACGATCCCAACCAGGGTAGGGACTTGCGCATCACCAGCGATGTCAGGGGTGTACCTATCTCATTCAACACCCACCAGTTGGCCGACCTTCTAGGGGTTCCTAATGATGGAGATCTAGTGTATTTCCCTTCCAAAGCGAAGGGCTATCTGATTGAGGATCTGCACCGAGAGATAGCAGATCAGATACTAAACCCTAGAGCTCCTATGAAGGCGGCTAGCTTGAGACCTGCACCTCGGGAATATAGTCGCATCATTCAGCACAACATCGTGCCCCAGAGCGGCCATTACAGTGAGTTATCCCAGCTCACTCAGTACATCACTTACTGCGTCTGCACCGGGGAGCGGGTCTCTCTCCCTTACCTCATCATCAGGACCATGCATCAGGCGACCCTGGCCGATCAGGCCAGTAACCTTCCCTATGGTCGTCTCATTACCTTCCTGCTACGTCGCCTGGGTGTGAGCATGAGAGGCGAGGTGACAGTTGAGGATACTATGACCTCCGACATTGACTGGGAGGCTATTCAGAGGATGCAGATGGTTGATCTACCCGTTAGCGATGACGAGTTGGAGGCTCGCCCTCGCCCACTCAGGAGGGTAGCAGCCGCAGCAGCAGCAGCCAATGCGGCATATGCGGCAGAGGCTGGGGGTGATGATGACGATATGGCTGGGGAAGCACCAGTGCCTGTCCCATAGCCTACACCTGCAGCACCACCGTCTACATGCGCATACCAAGTTGTCACACCCCAATTCTGATCCAACCAGAATGGTGTGAGTGAACCGTCATCGAACCAACGGTTCACACCAGGATCTCGAATAGGCCGTGTCCACCCATACAAACCATCACACATAACCACAATCAGAATATAATAGTACAGTGGAAGTCTTTAAAATAGAATGAACTGAGTATCTATTGATAAATTAAATAAGTATCCAATTATTCAAATCCAAACATAAAATAAATATCTTTTACATCTCTTTAATATCAAACAAAAATAATTGAAACGAATAAACAAAATCCGATCACAGGTACACGCAGAAAGGACACTCGCATGAAGCGTCATGCTCGTCCTCTCCTGTATGTACATCCAACGCAGCAACACCACCATAAGTCGGAGCGTTCATGTAGTCATCCACAGTGTAACCTGCATCAACATCTAAAAACATGTATATATACAAAGGGTGAGCTCACAACTTAGCTCAGTAAGACAATCAGACAATTTCACAATATTATGCATGAGTAACAATCATTTTATGCTGTGGTCTGGTTTTAAGTTTGCAATGTGCTATAGAAAGGTTTGGTGGCCCCCACACCTCTATACACGAGTGTGTGGCACCTCATGGATCACACCCCCATTGGCCCACATGCACCCATCATGGAATAGAGATAGAGCTAAGATACCCCCGTGCCTCCCCTGATGCTCTACCCATACCAGTACCTAAGCCCCTACTGGCCAGGGCTTACAAACTGGGCTCGCAACTAACCAATCCTATATGTCATCAATGTATGCTCTATCCCAGCATAGCCGTATACGGCATAGAGATAGAGCTCAGGCATTCCCACACCTCCCCTGATGCCCTATCCGCAACTAACCCTCTAGGATAGATACATAACGCAGGTAGACCCTATCCCAACATAACTCCCTACGGCATAGAGATAGAGCTAAAGCATCGTGGACAAGTCAGCGTCGACCTCGGAGACCACAGTGCCACATAACCATGGCTAGGCCAGCATCAACATCGGAGACCACCGTACCACGACCTTCCCCTGATGCCCCACCCGTACCAAGCATGTTAAGATAGAATACTACAAAAAGTGCTAGCGTGAGGAGCGATCCTAGGCCCATGCCCCACTCCACACCCTAACGAAAAACAATCACATGCTTAACAATCACATCCTATCAATCCATGAACAATAATAATAACTGAAATTAAAAGATGGCATGTGAATATGCACAAACATCACATCATATATAATCAGGTGATTAACAACGACTTATTGTCCATTAATTATTAGGTTTAGGTCAGATTCCCTTACCTGACGCTCGTTTGTTAGATTGCTCCACGTCGCAAGATCCAAACGTGCTTTCACAAAGTCCTACAATATTATTAGGGTTTCATTAGAATAGCTTCTTAGGGTTCCATGTTGGTCGGAAACCAACAAAGTTACAAAATACCCTCACAGAGCTGACCGGTGGCATGTACCGGTCACAGGTCTGTGGGGAAGACTGGTGACCGGTATGGTCAGCCGGTCCCCACAGACCAGCCCCCCGAAAGATACCGGTGGCAACATACCGGCTGCACTGTGTGCAACCGGTATAGTCGACCGGTATGTCTCCGGAAGACCATACATGGGTTTTTCGACTGTCGTCGATCATCCTCCATGGATTTCCAAGGTTTCTCCTATCCATTCTAAGTCTAATCTTTGAGTTAGGGTTCTCCCCAACTCATTCAAGTCTAATTTCGATGAATATCATCTCGGAACTCGAATCTAGGTTTGACGGCAACTTAGGGTTTATTGGTCAATTTAGGGTTTTAGATCAATACCTACTTTGCATGGTATTGATCCACCCACACAACTAACCTAAAGTCACAGAGTAAGAAGAATGATTAAAACACTTACCGTTGACGGGCATAACGTGAGCGTCGTCGAACGGTAATGGCGGCACCTTCTTCTTCTTCCTAGCTCCTTCTTCTTTCCAACCTCCTTCTCTTCTCTAGAGTTTGTGAGAGATAATGGAAAGGATTTGAGGAGGTTTAAGGGTGTATTTATAGGCTAACATTAGGGTTTAGTAACCCTATTAAGATTAGGAAGGTTCAGGCATTAGGGTTTAGGAAAATAGGACCCATAGAGATCCAATTCCGGATCTCCGCACTCAGCTGCGCAGAGCTGACCGGTCGATCGGTACCATCGACCGGTCAACATAAAATGATGATTATTTGACCGTCTTTGATCCGATTTCGTACCTGTTTGTCATCCGCTCATCCCGTCTGGCCCGGTGATGATCGGAAGACCTGCTACGACACAAAACCAAGGTTTAGATCGGGTTTACAGAGTGCGGGTCTTACAACCAACCACCTATGTATGGGGCCTATGCTCAGTATCAGTTGGACCACTCTTGACTGATCGAGCGTTTTCTGAAAATGAAGCCTAAAGAATATAATGGTAAGCCAGTGGATCCTTTGTGGCCAGCTCATTGGATCGATGAAATGGAAAGGAATTTCATGATGATGACGGTTAATGAGGAGGAGAAAGTATTCTGTGCAACATTCATGCTGAAAGGTGATGCACACCACTGGTGGAAGTCTACTCGGACTTATCTATTAACCAAGCACGCCCAATTGACCTGGACTATCTATAAAGAGGTGTTCTTTAAGAAGTACTTTTCCAGAAGTTTCAGGAATGCTAGGGAGAGAAAGTTCCTGAGTTTATATTAGGGACAGATGACTATGGATGCATACCAACAATGTTATGAGGAACTGTTTTTCTTTACACCCTCTAGCATGCAAGAGGAAAATACTAAGACCCGAAGGTTCATCATGGGACTCAGGGGGAGCATTCCTGAGCATGTTCTGGGATTGGAAAAGAAAGTTTACAACGAAGCAGTACAAATTGCTCGAGTGATGGAGTTGAGTCAGAAAGAGAGCTACTTTGCTCAGAACAGAGGTATCAAAAGGCCTAACGGAAATTCGTATAACGGAGGGAACACAAAGACATTCAAACGCTTCCATACTCAAGGCTTTAATGTTGCAGCTAAGACTACTCCAACAGCCCAACAGCAACTAAAGCAAAATAATAAAGGAGTAAAATGCTATAACTGTAATCAAGTGGGACATTATTCCAGGGAGTGTCCTAAGCCTAGGAAGTAGCTACAGCAAGGAATGGTATATGCAGTTACATCTGAGAAGGCTGCCGCATCGCCTGATGTGGTCACAGGTATGACCTAAACCTTTCATTTTGTGTTACATTGTGTGAGCATGTAGACAAAATTAACATAAATCAAAGGTATCATACCTATTAATGGCATACCCGCTAGAGTACTCTTTGATTCTGGAGCTACTCATTCTTTTATATCTTTGGCATTTGGAAAGAAGCTAAATCTATCCCTCAGATCTTTAGACTATAAATTTCTTGTGTGATCGCCTATGGGATTAGAAGTGGAACTAGAAAAAGGTTATGGACTATGTCCAGTTCATATCAGCGAGAATATTTTGGATGCCACCCTAATTTAACTCGAGATGGCAGACTTTGACGTTATCTTGGGAATGGATTGGTTAGCTCGGCATTCTGCAAATCTATTATGCCAAAAAGAAGCTGACATTTAAAGACAAGGAAGGAGCAGAGTTTAGTTTTGCGGGAACCAAACTTCTCCGTAAACGGAAACTCATCCTCTCTGCATTAAAGCCTAGAAAATACCTCGAGAAAGAAGGAGTTGGGTATCTAGTATCCATGGTTGATTTCACCAAGGAAGCATCACGAATAAGCATCACGAATGGAGGATATTGATGTTGTGCATGACTTTTCAGATGTATTTCCTGAGGAACTTTTAGGACTACTACCCGATCGAGCTACAAAGTTCATTATAGATCTGATACCCGGAGCCACGCCAGTATCTAAAGCACCCTATTGAATGGCTCCTACTGAACTGAAGAAAATAAAGGTACAGTTCCAAGAATTACTGGACAAGGGTTATATTAGACTTAGCATATCACCATGGGGAGCACCAGTATTGTTTGTAAAGAAGAAGGACGGTAGCATTCGACTGTGTATAGACTACCGGGAATTGAATAAGCTTACAATCAAGAATCGTTACCCATTGCCTCGGATCGATGACTTGTTCAATCAGTTGCAAGGTGCCAAGGTGTTCTCCAAGATTGATCTTCGGTCAGGATACCATCAGTTAAAGATTAAGGAAGGTGATATTCCAAAGACAGTATTCAGAACAAGATACAAACATTATGAATTTTTAGTCATGTCTTTTGGATTGACTAACGCACCCGCAACTTTTATGGAACTCATGAATCGGGTATTCCATGATATGTTGGATACGTCAGTCATTGTGTTTATTGATGATATATTGATTTACTCCAAGGACAAGGAAACTCATGTCATGAATCTAAGAGCCGCTTTGCAGCGACTAAAGAAAGAGAAGCTTTATGCCAAATTTAGAAAGTGTGAGTTTTGGCTAAATGAGGTCACTTTCTTGGGCCATGTTGTATCCATTGAGGGAATTAAAGTGGATCCTAGCAAGATTGAAGCCATTGTGAAGTGGGAAGCACCTAAGAGTGTTGCAGAAATTAGAAGTTTCCTAGGTTTAGCTGGGTATTATCGACGATTCATGGAAGACTATTCCAGAATTGCCATACCTTTCACCAGTTTGACTAAGAAAGGAGAAAAGTTTGTTTGGACCGACAAATGGGAGAAAATTTTCCAGACATTGAAGGCTAGATTGATATCTTCTCCCATCTTGACTATTCCTATTCCAGGACAACCATTTACCTTGTACACTGATGCGTCTGGATTGGGTTTAGGATGTGTACTTATGCAAGGAGAACAAGTAGTTGTGTATGCCTCAAGACAACTGAAAACACATGAGAAGAACTATCCCACTCATGACTTGGAATTAGCGGCAGTAGTACATGCTGTCAAGATATGGAGACATTATTTGTATGGAGAGAAATTTTAGAATAAATCAGATCATAAGAGTCTCACTTATCTTTTTAATCAAAAGGAGTTGAACATGAGACAAAGAAGATGACTGGAATTATTGACGGATTATGATTGTGATATCCAGTATCATCTAGGAAAGGATAATGTAGTTGTTGATGCGCTAAGTAGAAAAGCAATGATAAAATCTCAAGGAGAGGTTAACACGATTGCACCAATGTGTGTTACAGGAAAAGTATTCAATTATGGTAATGAGCAGTTTGTGATAGATACACTGGGTGAATCAACCAACCAAGGGTTTATTCATCGGTTTTCAAATATGTTTGCCACATTGAAGATTGTACCTGATATAATTGATGAAGTGAAAGCCGCTATTAAATTAGACCCTTATCTGAGAACAGTACAAGAAGACATCGAAAAAGGTAAGACTATTCCTGAGTTCACTTTGGACGATGAAAAGATACTGAAGTACAAAGGAAGAGTATGTATTCCTGAAATGGAAAACTTGGCCATTAGACACAAACTAATGAAGGAACCTCACACCACCACTTATTCGGTACATCTTGGAAGTACAAAGATGTATCATGATTGGAAGAAATTATATTGGTTGAGAGGAATGAAAGCAGATGTAGCTAAATTCGTGTCTCAATGCCTTAATTGTCAGAGGGTAAAGGCTGAACTGTCACACCCCAATTCCGCACATCTCAGAATGGTGTGATGAACCACTAATAAACCAATGGTTCAACTAGGATCTCAAATAGGCTATCCCCGTGTTATCCAAACTTACACACACCCGTAATCATAATCAGAGTAAATACACAATAGCGGAAGTCTTATAATAACATGAACTGAGAAACTAAGATGATATCAATAATTTAATATCAAATTATTATGTTTTCAACTGAGACATAAATATTTAAATACCAAATACATGTCTTAATAAATCCAAATAAAGAAACCTATAAAACATCTAATCAAATACACACGAGTTGCACTCGCAAGAGGAGTCGTGTGTATCCTCTTCAGCTCCAGCTTCCATGGCTGCCACGTTCACGTACGCAGACGCATTCATATAGTCTTCAACAGTATAACCTGCATCATCAACAAAAAATATTCGACGTCGAGGGGTGAGCACACATCACGGCTCAGTGAGTAGCCAAAACAATGCAACAATACATATGCATGCAAATCAATTTATATCTTTGGTCCGGTTTAAAGTTTGCAGTATGCAATAGAAAGGTTTAGGAAGCCAAAGGTCGCGTTTATTGACCCCGCCTCTATACACGAGTGTGTGACGTCACCCGAAGATCACGTTTATCGTCAACTCACATGCACCCAATCATGAAAATTATATAGCAAAGGTTACGTTTATTGCTATATAGTGCCATACCAATACGTAAGCCCCTGTTGGCGAGGGCTGCAAACTGGGCTCACAACTAACCAATCCTAATGTCAAACAGTGTATCCAAGGCCTCGCCCCAGCATCCCTCAGAATGTCCATAGAGATAGAGTTAGAGATAGAGCTAAAGTGCTGACCCTCCCTTAACTCTGAACTTCCCGAACACTGAGGGTCGATGGTCAGGAACACCTAGGGTCGGATGGTCATCGACCCTTGGTGCGACCCTCGGTGCACTTTGGTCCAGTTCCCTCTTTTAATCCATTCTTCATGCTTGGGATCCTATGGCTTGCTCCTACATTCCATTCTACATTCATTTCATGGTCTGAAACCACGTATAACCCACCTAGATAGCTTTCATGCATTTTCCTATGGTTTTCCATGAAAACCTAACCATAGATTGATGGTTTGGGTTTCTCCGAGATCACATTCTCAACATTAACTAACCTAAGGTCTGTAGAAACTCATGGAATTAGTATCTAAACCTGAGAATAATAATCTTTCTCTGCAACTCTTCTCTTTTACCTTAATTTCTCTTCGTTCCCTTTCTTCTTCCTCTTTCCTTCTCCTCTCTTTCTCTCAATTCAATTAGGGTTGTGAAAGGAGTGAAAGTGGCTTAGGGACGTCCTTTAAATAGAGTAGGAACATCCTAAATAAGTCCCATTGAGATTAGGAAATAATCCCAATCAAAAATTAGGAAATTTCCTAATTTTATTTTCTTACGGCAACCGAGGGTCGATGGGAGGGTCGATGATCCGGTCAACCCTAGGGTCTTAAGCTGTCCGACCCTCCCTTCAAAACTGAGGGTCTGACTTTCTGTTTTGGGAGGTCCGACCCTGCTTAGTTGGGTATGCGACTCTTCCCCTATTTTAAGTGTTTTTGGGTCGATTTGATACTTGGGATCTCGATCTCCTTCACGCCCTTGTTCCATTTGACTCGACCATGATGGGTAAACCTGGTTCAAGGTGGTAAGACCGGGTTAGATTGACACGGGTCTTACAACTCCCCCCAACTTATAAAAATTTCATCCTCGAAATTGTACGTACCTTCTGAATCAAATAAGTGAGGGTATTGCTTCCGCATAGCATTTTTTTCTTGCCATGTAATTTCTTTCATGTCTCTACTTTTCCATGTGACCTTAACATAGTAGATATCTCTGTTGCGTAGACGTTGAACTTTTCGACTAGCGATTTCTGTTGGTGTTACTTCAAATGTCAAATCATCAGTCAATTCCAGCAAATCCACTGTCAAAACATGCGTTGGTCTTTGACATACTTCTTCAATAGGGAAATGTGAAATACGTCATGCACACTTGACATAGATGGTGGTAGTGCTAACTTATAAGCCATTTTTTCATGCTTAGCTAGAATTTCATACGGCCTGACATATCTTGGACTTAGTTTCCCTTTCTGTCCGAACCTCTCAATCCTCGCATGGGCGATACCTTCAAAAATACTTTATCACTTACGGCGAACTCCAGATCTCTTCGTCGAGTGTCTGCATATTGTTTCTGACGGTTCTAAGCTGTTCTCACTCTTTCCTTGATGATGTCGACCACTCGGCAAGTCTCTTCCATAAATTCCGGTCCAACAATACTACGTTCTCCAACTTCATTCCAAAATAAGGGAGTTCGACACTTCCTGTCATACAGTGCTTCATAAGGTGACATCTGTATAGTGGCCTGATAGCTATTGTTATAAGCGAACTCGATAAATGGTAACTTTTCGTCCCATGATCCTTTAAAATCAATCACACATGCTCGTAGCATATCTTCTAGAATCTGGATTGTATGCTCCGACTGTCCATCTGTCTATAGGTGGAATGCATTACTGAACTTTAGCTTTGTACCCATAGCCTTTTGCAATCCTTCCCAAAACATGGAAATAAATCGTGGATCTCTATCGGACACAATGCTCTCTGGAACACCATGTAATCGAACAATGTTATCCACATACAGCTTCGCTAACCTTTCCAGTGTATACTGAGGTCGTATAGGTATGAAGCGAGCTATTTTAGTCAAACGGTCCACAATCACCCAAACTACGTCAACTACTCGAGGAGTCAATGGTAGTCCCGTGACGAAGTCCATAGTGATGCAGTCCCATTTCCATGCTGGTTCTGGTAGTGGCTGCAACAGTCCTGCGGGTTTTTGTCGTTCAGCCTTTACTTTCTGACAATTTAGGCATTGAGACACGAACTTGGCTACATCTGCTTTCATTCCCCTCCACCAATATAGTTTCTTAAGATCATGATACATTTTTGTACTTCCAGGATGTATCAAATAGATGATGGTATGGGCTTCTTTCATCAGTCGGTGTCTAATGTCCATACTTTCTGTTTCAGGTACACATATTCTTCCTTTGTATCTCAGTACCTTCTCGTCATCCAAGGTGAACTCAGGGTTGGTCCTACCTTTCTCGATATCTTCTTGTATTGTTCTCAGATAAGGATCTGATTTGATAGCTGTCTTCACTTCATCCACTATATCCGGTATAATCTTCAATGTTGCAAACATATTCAAAAACCGATGAATAAACCCTTGGTTGGCTGATCCATCCGTTGTATCTATCACATACTGCTCGTTGCCGTGATTGAATACCCTTCCGTGTAGTACACATTGCTGCAGTCGTGCTAACTTCTCCTTGAGATTTTATCATTGCTTTTCTGCTCAATGCATCCGCTACTACGTTCGCTTTTCTCGGATGATACTGGATATCACAATCATAGTCTTTCAATAGTTCCAGCCATCTTCTTTGTCTCATATTCAACTCCTTCTGATTAAATAAATAAGTAAGACTTTTATGGTCCGACATAATCTGAAATTTCTCTCCCTATAAGTAATGTCTCAATATCTTGACAGCATGTACTACTGCCGCTAACTCCAAATCATGAGTGGGGTAGTTTTTCTCATGTACCTTCAACTGTCTTGAAGCATAAGCAATCACTTGCTCTCCTTGCATAAGCACACATCCTAATCCCAATCCCAACGCATCAGTGTATAAGGTAAACGTCTGTCCTGGAATAGAAATTGTCACACCCCAATTCTGGTCTATTCAGAATGATGTGATGAACCGCTAAATAATCAACGGTTCAACCAGGATCTCAAATAGGCTATCCCCACGTTATCCAAACTTACACACATCCGTAATCATAATCAGAGTAAATACACAATAGCGGAAATGTTATAAATAAATGAACTGAGAACTAAGATGATATCAATAATTTAATAGCAAATCATTCTGTTTCCAATCGAGACATAAATATTTAAATATCAAATACAAGCCTTTATTAAATGCAATAAAAGAAACCTATAAAATATCTAGATCAAATAGGCTACACGAGTTGCACCTCCATAATCCGTGTCATAATCGGAGTAAATACACAATAGCGGAAGTCTTATAATAAAATGAACTTAGAACTACGCGTTCATGTAGTCTTCAATGGTATAACCTGCATCATCAACTAAAAATATTCGACGTCGAGGGGTGAGCATACACACGGCTCAGTGAGTAGCCAAAACAATGCAACAATACATATGCATAGAAAAAGTCAATTTATATCTTTGGTCCGGTTTAAAGTTTGCAGTATGCAATAGAAAGGTTGAGGTAGCCAAAGGTCGCGTTTATTGACTCCGCCTCTATACACGAGTGTGTGATGTTACCCGAAGATCACGTTTATTGTCAACTCACATGCACCCAACCATGAACATTATATAACAAAGATTACGTTTATTGCTATATAGTGCCATACCAACACGTAAGCCCATGTTGGCGAGGCTGCAAACTGGGCTCGCAACTAACCAATCCTAATGCCAAACAGCGTATCCAAGGCCTCACCCCAGCATCCCTCAGAATGTCCATAGAGATAGAGCTAAGGCCTCCCGGTAGAGTCAGAGACTACAAGGACCGAGACCACCTCCCCTGATACCCTACGACATAATAGTTCTGCTAAAGTAATGGTGATACGACGATGCCAATGCACAGGACTTGAGTTAGAGATAGAGCTAAAGTGCTGAGACCCGCCAAAGGTTAACGTTTATTGACGTTCTCATCACACCTGCCCTGATACTCGCTCGCATCAAGCACATCAACCACACACATACAAGCACATGCCTATTCCTATCATCATCATCATCATCATGTTATAAACGATAAAGTAAATATGCATGAACAAATAATAGAAATATTGGATGGCATGTTGTATGCACATTACAAACATATTCACACAGAATCAAGCATGGCATAGGACTCAAGAAATAGAAAACAGTTTATTATTAACCAATTTAGTTTGGGGTTAAGGTTCCTCACCTTAGCTTGCTATAAGATACTTTTCCAAGCTTTAAAATCACCTTTACAATGTTATTATATTGCTAGAAGACCTAACAAAATCGATAGAATTTAATTAGAATTAATTCTGAATTTAAAAACCATTATGTCAACTGAGGGTCGATGTTAGGGTCGATGCTAGGGTCGATGGGTCTATCGACCCTCCCCTCTTTCTGGACTTCCCGAATGTTGAGTATCGATGGTCAGAAACACCTAGGGTCCGATGGTCTATCGACCCTGGGTGCGACCCTTGGTGCACTCTGGTCCAATTTCCACTTTTTAATCCATTCTTCGTGTTTGGGGTCCTATGGTTTGCTTCTACATTCCATTAAACATTCATTCCATGGTCTAAAACCATGAATCATCCTCCTAGATGGATTTCATGCATTCTCTTAGGGTTTTCCATGAAAACCTAACCATGGATGGATGGTTTGGGTTTCTCCGAGATCACTCTCTCTCCAATAACTATCCTAAGGTCTGTAGAAACTCATGGAATTAGTATCCATACCTGAGAAGATAATTTTTTCTCTGAAACTCTTCTCCTTTGTGCTAAGTTCTCTTCATTCCCTTTCTTCTTCCTCTTTTCCTTCTCCTCTCTTTCTCTCAATTCGATTAGGGTTGTGAAAGGAGTGAAAGTGGCTTAGGGACGTCCTTTAAATAGAGTAGGAACATCCTAAAGAAGTCCCTCTGAGATTTGGAAAGAATCCCAATCAAAAAATATCGAAATTTCCTAATTTCTATATTCGGCAGAAACTGAGGGTCGATGGGAGGGTCGATGATCCCGTCGACCCTAGGGTCTTAAGCTGTCCGACCCTCCCTTCAAAACTGAGGGTCTGACTTTCTGTTTTGGGAGGTCCGACCCTGCTTAGCTGGGTGTTCAACCCTTCCCTCTTTTTAAGTGTTTTTGGGTCGATTTGATACCTGGGATCTCGATCTCCTTCACGCCCTTGGTCCACTTGACTCGACCATGATGGGTAAACCTGGTTCAAGGTGGTAAGACCGGGTTAGATTGACACAGGTCTTACAACTCCCCCCAACTTGTAAAAATTTCGTCCTCGAAATTGTACGTACCTTCTGAATCAAATAAATAAGGGTATTGCTTTCTCATAGCATTTTCTTCTTCCCATGTAATCTCTTCCATGTCTACTTTTCCATATGACCTTAACATAGTAGATATCTCTGTTGCGTAGACGTTGAACCTTTCGACTAGTGATTTCTATTGGTGTTACTTCAAATGTCAAATCATCAGTCAATTCTGGAAAATCCACTGTCAAAACATGCATTGGGTCCTTGACATACTTCTTCAATAGAAAAATGTGAAATACATCATGTACACTTGACATAGATGGTGGTAGTGCTAACTGATAAGCTACTTTTCCACGCTTAGCTAGAATTTCATACGGCCCGACATATCTTGGACTTAGTTTCCCTTTTTGTCCGAACCTCTTCAATCCTCGCATAGGCGATACCTTCAAAAATACTTTATCACCTACGGAGAACTCTAGATCTCTTCGTCGAGTGTCTGCATATTTCTTCTGACAGTTCTGAGTTGTTCTCACTCTTTCCTTGATGATGTCGACCACTCGACAAGTCTCTTCAACAAATTCCGGTCCAACAATACTACGTTCTCCAACTTCATTCCAAAACAAAGGAGTTCGACACTTCCTGCCATACAGTGCTTCATAAGGTGACATCTGTATGGTAGCCTGATAGCTATTGTTATAGGCGAACTCGATCAATGGTAACTTTTCGTCCCATGATCCTTTGAAATCAATCACCCATGCTCGTAGCATATCTTCTAGAATCTGGATTGTACGTCTTAACTGTCCATCTGTCTGTGGGTGGAATGCAGTACTGAACTTCAACGTTGTACCCATGGCCTTTTGCAATCCTTCCCAAAATTTGGAAGTAAATCGTGGATCTCTATCGGACACAATGCTTTCTGGAACACCATGTAATCGAACAATATTATCCACATACAGCTTTGCTAACCTTTCCAGTGTATACTGAGGTCGTATAGGTATGAAGCGAGCTGTTTTGGTCAGACGGTCCACAATCATCCAAACTGCGTCAACTACTCGAGGAGTCAATGGTAGTCCTGTGACGAAGTCCATAGTGATGCAGTCCCATTTCCATGCTGGTTCTGGTAATGGTTGTAACAGTCATGCGGGTCTTTGTCGTTCAGCCTTTACTTTCTGACAATTTAGGCATTGAGACACGAACTTGGCTACATCTGCTTTCATTCCCCTCCACCAATATAATTTCTTCAGATCATGATACATTTTTGTACTTCCAGGATGTATCAAATAGATGGTGGTATGGGCTTCTTTCATCAGTCGGTGTCTAATGTCCATACTTTCTGTTTCAGGTACACATATTCTTCCTTTGTATTTTAGTACCTTCTCGTCATCCAAGGTGAACTCAGGGTTAGTCCTACCTTTCTCAATATCTTCTTGTACTGTTCTCAAATTAGGATCTGCTTTGATAGCTGTCTTCACTTCGTCCACTATATCCGGTATAATCTTTAATGCCATGAACATATTCGAAAACCTGTGAATAAACCCTTGGTTGGCTGATTCATCCATTGTTTCTATCACATACTGCTCGTTGTCGTGATTGAATACCATTCTGTTGGTACACATTGCTGCAGTCGTGCTAACTTCTCCTTGAGATTTTATCATTGCTTTTCTGCTCAATGCATCTGCTACTACGTTCGCTTTTCCCGGATGATACTGGATATCACAATCATAGTCTTTCAATAATTCCAGCCATCTTCTTTGTCTCATATTCAACTCTTTCTGATTAAATAGATAAGTAAAACTTTTATGGTCCGACTTAATCTGGAATTTCTCCCCATATAAATAATGTCTCCATATCTTGACAGCATGTACTACTGCCACTAGCTCCAGATCATGAGTGGGGTAATTTTTCTCATGAACCTTTAACTGTCTTGAAGCATAAGCAATTACTTGCTCTCCTTGCATAAGCACACATCCTAATCCCAATCCCGACGCATCGGTGTATAAGATAAATGTCTGTCCTGGAATAGGAATAGTCAAAATTAGAGCGGATATCAATCTGGTTTTCAGTGTTTGGAAACTCTGCTCACATTTATCGGTCCACACAAACTTTTCACCTTTCTTAGTCAAACTGGTGAGAGGTATGGCAATCCGAGAATAGTCTTCTACGAATCTTCGATAATAACCAGCTAGACCCAGAAAACTTCTGATTTCCGAAACACTCTTTGGTGCTTCCCACTTTACAATAGCCTCGATCTTGCTAGGATCCACTTTGATTCCTTCAGCGGATACTACATGGCCTAGGAATGTGACTTCACTTAGCCAAAACTCGCACTTTGAAAATTTGGCCTATAGCTTCTCTTTCCTTAAACGCTGTAGGGCTGCGTTTAGGTTCTTGATATGGGTTTCCTTATCCTTGGAGTATACCAATATATCATCAATGAATACTATAACCGATGTATCCAACATATCGTGGAAAACTTGGTTCATAAGTTCCATGAACATTGCCGCTGCATTAGTTAATCCGAATGACATAACCAAAAATTCATAATGTCCATATCTGGTCCTGAATGCTGTCTTCGGAATATCATTTTCTTTAATCTTCAGCTGATGGTAGCCTGATCGAAGATCGATTTTAGAAAATACTCTTGCTCCTTGTAACTGATCGAACAAGTCATCGATCCGAGGTAGTGGATATCGATTCTTGATTGTCAGTTTATTCAACTCATAATAGTCGATACATAATCGAACGCTACCATCCTTCTTCTTTACGAACAACACCGGTGCCCCCCATGGAGATATACTGGGTCTAATATAACCCTTGTCCAGTAGTTCTTGTAATTGCACTTTTAATTCCTTCAGTTCAGTAGGAGCCATTCTATAAGGTGCTTTTGATACTGGTGCGGCTCCAGGTATCAGGTCTATTACAAACTCTGTGGCACGGTCGGGTGGTAATCCGGGTAGTTCCTCTGGAAATACGTCAGGATAGTCACGCACGACATCAATATCTTCCATTCGTGGCGCTTCCTTGGTTAGGTCGACCACGGATACTAGATACCTGACTGCTCCCTTCTCAAGGCACTTCTTGGCCTTTAATGCTGAAAGTATGAGCTTGCGTCTCCAGGGAAGTTTGGTTCCTGAGAAACTGAACTCTGCCCCTTCCTTGTCTTTGAATGTTAGCTTCTTCTCGGCGCATAATAGGTTTGCAGAATGCCGAGCTAACAAATCCATTCCTCAGATGACATCGAAGTCTGCCATCTCAAGTCGTATCAATGTTGCATCTAAAATCTGTTCCCCAATGAGAACTAGACATGGTCCATAACCTTTCTCTAGTTCTACTTCTAACCCCATCGGTGACCGTACAAGTAATTTGTAGTCTAATGTCTTGATGGGTAAGTTTATCTTCTTTCCAAATGACACAGATATAAAGGAATGAGTAGCTCCGGAATCGAAGAGTACTCTGGCGGGTACGCCATTTATCGGTACAATACCTGTGATTTATCTTTACTTAGTCTACATGCTCATTCAATGTAATTACAACTTTAGAAGTTCCAGTCATACCTATGACCACATCGGGTGATGCGGCCGCATCTTCGGACGTAACAGCATATACACATCCCTGATGGAATTGTTTCTTGGGCTTTGGGCACTCCCTTGCCATATGTCCCGGTTGGTTGCAGTTAAAACACTTCAGGCCTTCAGAATTTGGCTTTGGCTGAGGTTGAGCTGCTGGAGTAGTCTTGGTTGCAGCAGTAATATTCTTAGGACGGAAAGGCTTATACGTCCTGTTATTGCCTCCGTTGTAGGAGTTTCCGGCTGGCCTTTTGATGCCTTTGTTCTGAGTAAAATAACTCTCCTTCTGGCTCGATTCTATAACTCGAGCAATCTGAACAGCTTCATTATAAATTCTCTTTTCTAAGCCCAGAATGTGTTCTCTGATGCTTCCTCTTAGTCCCGTGACAAACCTACGGGTTTTGATTTCTTCTTCTTGCATACTCAGTGGTGCGAAGAAAAACAGCTCTTCATAACGTTGTTGGTACGCATCCACTAACATCTGTCCCTGATAAAGACTCAGGAACTCCTTCTCCATCGAATCTCTGAAGCTTCGTGGAAAATATTTCTCGAAGAATGCTTCTTTATATATAGCCCATGTCAGTAGGGCATGCTTGGTCAGTAAGTATGTTTTCATGGATTTCCACCAATGATGTGCGTCGCCCTTGAGCATGAAGGTGGCACATAGTACTTTCTCTTCCTCTGTAATAGTCATCATGAGGAAGTTTCTCTCCATCTCGTCTATCCAGTGTGCTGGCCACAATGGATCAGATGGCTTGTCGTTGAATTCTCTGGGTTTCATCTTCAAAAATCTTTCCACTAACCGAGAGTGATCCAACTGATTTTGGGGGTTTGCCCCAAACATATAGGGTGGATTGTGGTAATTCCCTTGAGCTGCTTCCGGTACCTGCACTGGAATCGATGCAGCCGGTTGATAAGGTGTCTGAGGGGCTGGGTGGTTACCTACTGGTGTTGCACTAGCTTGTCCAGTGTGCATGGGTGCGGCCTGAGTGGCTTGAAACATAATTCCCATAGCGACCTGCATCTGAGCCTGCGCGTGTTGCATCTGCTGCAGCTGCTGTGCCAAGTTCATCACCACGGTTGTTAGCTCTGGTGGTGGAGGTGGCAAATTTGTAGGGTTTATCGGTTTTGAATTTCCCGGTGCATGGTTATTCTCTTGACTAGTCTCCTCCACTGGTGGTGGTGGTGGGACTGTGTTTCGGGTCTGTCGGGTCACTCTACGTCCAGACATAATTCTTTTCTGTGGTTGGTGGTTCCTGAAAATCATCAAAATAGGTGAGAAGTCATTTATAATTCATGTAGGCATGCTAACCAATAATCAATTTTAATTCTAGCTCATTTTATAAAAAAAAATACTGTCTTTTCTATGCAGGGTCAATGGTGAGGGTCGATGGTGTGTCCGACCCTTGGTATCCGACCCTAGGAATGACCTGTTCTTCCCGAGAGCTGAGGGTCGATGCGAGGGTCGATGGATGTCCGACCCTCAGTTCCGACCCTTGATTTTCTATCAGATTCCCGAGAGCTGAGGGTCGATGGGAGGGTCGATTCGAGGGTCGATTGTTCCAGTCGAATTGTCCGACCCTCGGACCAAAAATCAGATTTTTAAGATCCGATTCTGGGTCATTTCTCACTATTCCTCCTCCGTTTCGACTCGTCTCTACTCTCTGAGTTGCTACAGTGCTACCTCCGGGTTTCGGCGTCCACGTCATCCCTACATGTATATCCTCTCATCTTTACCTATTTTTAGGTTTTCTTTTCTAGGTTTTTACCCATTTAACTCATATTTTCCAAATTAAACTTTTTCCAACCGTAAAAATTCGATTTTTATTGGGGGCTTTTGTTATTGGTGTCTCGAGGAACGAAAGCCCTCAAAAAATTTTGAGTTTCATCGGTTGGTTATCGAGAAACTTAAAATTTTCTCTTTTTGCCCTAATTTGTCAAAATTTTTTATTTTTCTTGAATTTCATCAAATTGAGCTTCGTCAGTTAAAATTTCCTACTGTATGTGGGTTGTAGGACATGTTTTAACCTACGTAAGTTCTAATATCCACTTGTATGGTGAGAAATGGGGTTTTATGGTCGACCCACATCGTTATTAAATCAAATTTTTGGATTTTTATCCTACTAACTCCTTGTTTCCTTTTTCTTTCTTATTTTGCAGATACTATGGCCCATACCAAAGTACCCAGAGTGCGCGATCCACTTCGCTTCCGTTCGAATGAAGCTGAGGCACAGTATGCTGACTATGCCCGTAAGAAGGTTGAAGGGGGTCGCATGGTGAACTTGGCTGAGCTAGCCTTGTTCAATGTAGAGGGAGCGTTTGGTGATATGGGGTGGCTCCCTGTCATCACATACGACGCGTGCACATGTCCAGACTTGGTACGCCAGTTCTATTGTAATCTCCAGGTGGTGGGGAATTACAATGACGTTGAGCATGGTCAGGAGTTGCGCATCACCAGTTACGTCAAGGGGGTGCACATCTCTTTTGATTATCGGCAATTGGCCGACTTGTTGGGCATTCCCTATGATGGCCCCATGGTGTACTGTGCGCCTGGAGAGCCCCAGTTTGTTGAGATGGATATGAGGGCAGAGATCGACAACCAGCTGTTGCGCCCTGATCGCTGGCAGATGAGAGCCTGTTACTTGCGTCCAGCTCCACGGGTCTTCTGCAAGATTATCCAGCATAATCTGATCCCACGAGTGGGCACTATGAGAGGGTGTCTCGGCTGACCCGGTTCGATATACAAGATATGCACTCGCCCGGCCCGGTCGCCTTCCTTACATCATCATGCGGACGATGATTAGTGCTACATTGTCCGGTCATAGGGGTAATCTACCCTATGGACGCATGATTACGATTCTCTTCGACCCATCCGGGGGGTGGATCTAGTAGATGAGAAGATCCGAGGAGAAGACCTTCTCGTCGCCTCTAGATTGGGAGGCAATCTACAAGATGGGGCTGCGAGATGCTGAGGTTAGTGATGAGGAGAGGAACGCGATGGTGCGTCCTCACACTCGGGTCGAGATGGCTGATGCTGAGGCTGCTGCTGCTGCTGCTAGAGCTCGGGTGGATCCGGTCGACGATGACGATCGTATGTATATGGACGTCGACTCGATACCACCGCCTTCACCTACACATGCGGCTGGAGTTGGTACTTCTTATGCGGCGGCTCCTGCTCCTGACGCTGGTCCTTCCCATTCGGCTGATCCTTCACTTCCACCTTTAGCCATGATGGAGATGTTGCAGGAGATCAGGGTGCTTAGCGCAGATCTGATCTGAGGATGGATGAGCTGTTGGCTGCTCAGCACGCATCAGACGCGCGGATGGAAGAGCTCCTAGAGGTGCAGCGTGCGACTGATCAGAGGATAGCTGGTCTCATAGCTAGTCTACAGATGACCCAGACTCAGATAGCCTGGTTGACTAGAGTCTATGCTGAGGACTATGACCGAGATCGTGAGGCCCCGCCACCTCCTTCGCCTCCAGCTTCTTGATTGTACTTTTATTTTTCCCTTGTACTACAGAGTAACTGTCCGGGTTGTGGACTATACTCTGCTTTAGTTATGTATATACATTTTGTTTCTCTCACTCATTGTATGTAACTTGTTTTCCCTTTAATAGATGCATTATTCTTTTTTTTAAATTTGGTCTCATCATCACTGGTGCTTACAATGTGTTTGTATTAAAGATTTTAATTTATCCTATCTCAGTTCACAATGGTCTTGAATGGGGGTCAGTTTGGCGGGCAAGGCCTGAGAAGCTCTGATACCAAGTTGTCACACCCCAATTCTGGTCTATTCAGAATGATGTGATGAACCGCTAAATAACCAACGGTTCAACCAGGATCTCAAATAGGCTATCCCCGCGTTATCCAAACTTACACACATCCGTAATCATAATCAGAGTAAATACACAATAGCAAAAATCTTATAAATAAATGAACTGAGAACTAAGATGATATCAATAATTTAATAGCAAATCATTCTGTTTCCAACTGAGACATAAATATTTAAATATCAAATACAAGTCTTTATTAAATGCAATAAAAGAAACCTATAAAATATCTAATCAAATACACACGAGTTGCACTCACAAGAGGAGTCGTGTGTATCATCTTCAGCTCCAGCTTCCATAGCTGCCACGTTTCCGTACGCAGACGCGTTCATCTAGTCTTCAACGGTATAACCTGCATCATCAACTAAAAATATTCGACGTCGAGGGGTGAGCACACAACACGGCTTAGTGAGTAGCCAAAACAATGCAACAATACATATGCATCCAAAAAGTCAATTTATATTTTTGGTCCGGTTTAAAGTTTGCAGTATGCAATAGAAAGGTTGAGGTAGCCAAAGGTCGCGTTTATTGACTCCGCCTCTATACACGAGTGTGTGACGTTACCCGAAGATCACGTTAATCGTCAACTCACATGCACCCAACCATGAACATTATATAACAAAGATTACGTTTATTGCTATATAGTGCCATACCAACACGTAAGCCCCTGTTGGCGAGGCTGCAAACTCGGCTAGCAAATAACCAATCCTAATGCCAAACAGTGTATCCAAGGCCTCACCCCAGCATCCCTTACAATGTCCATAAAGATAGAGCTAAGGCCTCCCAATAGAGTCAGAGACTACAAGGACCGAGACCACCTCCCCTGATACTCTACGACATAATAGTTCTGCTAAAGTAATGGCGATACGACGATGCCAATGCACAAGACTTGAGTTAGAGATAGAGCTAAAGTGCTGAGACCCGCCAAAGGTTAACGTTTATTGACGTTCTCACCACACCTCCCCTGATACTCGCTCGCATCAAGCACATCAACCACACACATACAAGCACATGCCTATTCCTATCATCATCATCATCATCATCATGTTATAAACGATAAAGTAAATATGCATGAACAAATAATAGAAATATTGGATGGCATGCTGTATGCACATTACAAACATATTCACACAGAATCAAGCATGGCATAAGACTCAAGAAATAGAAAATAGTTTATTATTAACCAATTTAGTTTGGGGTTAAGGTTCCTCACCTTAGCTTGCTATAAGATACTTTTCCAAGCTTTAAAATCACCTTTAAAATGTTATTATATTGCTAGAAGACCTAACAAAATCGATAGAATTTAATTAGAATTAATTTTGAATTTAAAAACCATTCTGTCAACTGAGGGTCGATGCTAGGGTCGATGGGTCTATCGACCCTCCCCTCTTTCTAGACTTCCCGAATGCTAAGGGTCGATGGTCAGAAACACCTAGGGTCGGATGGTCTATCGACCCTGGGTGCGACCCTTGGTGCACTCTGGTCCAATTTCCACTTTTTAATCCATTCTTCGTGTTTGGCGTCCTATGGTTTGCTTCTATATTCCATTAAACATTTATTCCATGGTCTGAAACCATGAATCATCCTCCTAGATGGCTTTCATGCATTCTCTTAGGGTTTTTCATGAAAACCTAACCATGGATGGATGGTTTGGGTTTCTCCGAGATCACTCTCTCCCCAATAACTATCCTAAGGTCTGTAGAAACTCATGGAATTAGTATCCATACCTGAGAAGATAACTTTTCCTCTGAAACTATTCTCCTTTGTGCTAAGTTCTTTTCCTTCCCTTTCTTCTTCCTCTTTTCCTTCTCCTCTCTTTCTCTCAATTTGATTAGGGTTGTGAAAGGAGTGAAAGTGGCTTAGGGACGTCCTTTAAATAGAGTAGGAACATCCTAAATAAGTCCCTTTGATATTTGGAAAGAATCTCAATCGAAAAATATAGAAATTTCCTAATTTCTATATTCGGCAGAAACCAAGGGTCCATGGGAGGGTCGATGATCCCGTCGACCCTAGGGTCTTAAGCTGTCCGACCCTCCCTTCAAAACTGAGGGTCTGACTTTCTGTTTTGGGAGGTCTGACCCTGCTTAGCTGGGTGTGCAACCCTTCCCTCTTTTTAAGTGTTTTTGGGTCGATTTGATACCTGGGATCTCGATCTCCTTCACGCCCTTGGTCCACTTGACTCGACCATGATGGGTAAACCTGGTTCAAGGTGGTAAGACCGGGTTAGATTGACACGAGTCTTACAGGAATAGTCAAAATCGGGGCGGATATCAATCTGGACTTCAATGTCTGGAAGCTCTTCTCACATTTATCCGTCCACACAAACTTTTCACCTTTCTTAGTCAAACTGGTGAGAGGTACGGCAATTCGAGTCTTCTACGAATCTCCGATAATAACCAGCTAGGCCTATAAAACTTTTAATTTTTGAAACGCTCTTTGGTGCTTCCCACTTCACAATAGCCTCGATCTTGCTGGGGTCCACTTTGATTCCTTCAGCGGATACTACATGGCCTAGAAAGGCGACTTCACTTAGCCAAAACTCGCACTTTGAAAATTTGGCATATAGCTTCTCTTTCCTTAAACACTGTAGGGCTGCGTTTAGGTTCTTGATATGGGTTTCCTTGTCCTTGGAGTATACCAATATATCATCAATGAATACTATAACTGACATATCCAATATATCGTGGAAAACTCGGTTCATAAGTTCCATGAACATTGCCGGTGCATTAGTTAATCCGAAAGACATAACCAAAAATTCATAATGTCTGTATCTGGTCCTGAAAGTTGTCTTCGGAATATCACCTTCTTTAATCTTTAACTGATGATAGCCCGATCGAAGATCGATCTTAGAAAATACTTTTACTCCTTGTAACTGATCGAACAAGTCATCGATACGAGGTAGTGGGTATCGATTCTTGATTGTCAGTTTATTCAACTCCCGATAGTCGATACATAATCGAACGCTACCATCCTTCTTCTTTACGAACAACACCGGTGCCCCCCATGGAGATATACTGGGTCGAATATAACCCTTATCCAGTAGTTCTTGTAGTTGCACCTTCAGTTCCTTCAGTTCCATAGGAGCCATTCTATAGGGTGCTTTTGATACGGGTGCGGCTCCAGGTACAAGTCTATCACAAACTCCGTGGCTCGGTCGGGTGGTAATCTGGGTAGTTCCTCTGAAAATACGTCAGGATAGTCCCGCACGACATCAATATCTTCCATTCGTGGCGCTTCCTTGGTTAGGTCGACCACGGATACTAGATACCCGATTGCCCCTTTCTCAAGGCACTTCTTAGCCTTTAGTGCTGAAAGTATGAGCTTGCGTCTCCGGAGAAGTTTGGTTCCCGAGAAACTTAATTCTGCTCCTTCTTTGTCTTTGAACGTTATCTTCTTTTCGGCGCATAATAGATTTGCAGAATGCCGAGCTAACTAGTCCATTCCCAAGATGACATCAAAGTCTGCCATCTCAAGTTGTATCAAGGTCGCATCTAAAGCCTTCTCTCCAATGAGAACTGGACGTGGTCCATAACCTTTCTCTAGTTCCACTTCTAACCCCATCGGTGACCGTACAAGTAATTTGTAGTCTAATGTTTTGATGGGTAATTGCGTCTTCTTTCCAAATGACACAGATATAAATGAATGAGTAGCTCCGGAATCGAAGAGTACTCTGGCGGGTACACCATTTATAGGTACAATACCTATGATTTATCTTTACTCAGTCTACCCGTCCCTGATGTAACTGCTTCTTGGGCTTTGGGCACTCCCTTGCCATATGTCCGGGTTGGTTGCAGTTAAAACACTTCAGGACTTCAGAATTTGGCTTTGGCTGAGGTTGAGCTGCTGGAGTAGTCTTGGTTGTAGCAGAAAAATTCTGAGCACGGAAAGGCTTATATGTCCTGTTATTGCCTCCGTTGTAGGAATTTCCAGCTAGCCTTTTGATGCCTTTGTTCTGAGTAAAGTAACTCTTCTTCTGGCTCGATTCAATCACTCGAGCAATCTGGACAGCTTCATTATATATTTTCTTCTCTAAGCCCAGAACATGTTCCCAGATGCTTCCTCTCAGTCCCGTGACGAACCTACGGGTTTTGGTATCTTCTTCTTGCATGCTAGCCGGTGCAAAGAAAAACAGCTCTTCCTAGCGCTGTTGATATGAGTCCACAGTCATCTGTCCCTAATATAGGCTCAGGAACTCCTTCTCCATCGAATCTCTGAAGCTCCGTGGAAAATATTTCTCAAAGAAGGCTTCTTTATATATAGCCCATATCAGTAGGGCGTGCTTGGTCAGTAGATATGTCTTCGTGGATTTCCACCAATGATGTGCGTCGCCCTTGAGCATGAAGGTGGCACATAGTACTTTCTCTTCCTCTATGATAGTCATCATGAGGAAATTTCTCTCCATCTCGTCTATCTAGTGGGCTGGCCACAACGGATCAGACGGTTTGCCGTTGAATTCTCTGGGTTTCATCTTCAAAAATCTCTCCACTAGTCGGGAGTGGTCCAACTGGTTTTGGGGGTTTGCCCCAAACATATGGTGTGGATACCCGAGCTGCTTATGGAACCTGCACTGGAATCTGTGTAGCAGGTTGTGGAGGTGTCTGATGAGTTGGGTGGTTACCCACCGGTGCTGCACTGGCTTGTCCTGTGTGCATGGGTGCAGCTTGAGTAGCTTGAAACATAATTCCCATGGCAACCTGCATCTGAGCCTGTGCGTGTTGCATCTGCTGCAGCTGATGTGCCAGATTCATTACCATTGTTGCTAGCTCTGGTGGTGGAGGTGGCAAATTTGTAGGGTTTGCCGATTCTGGATTACCCGGTGCATAGTTATTTTCTTGACTAGTCTCCTCCACAGGTGGTGGTGGTGGGACTGCATTTCGGGTCTGTCGGGTCACCCTACGTCCAGAAATAATTCTCTTCTGTGGTTGGTGGTGCTTGAAAATCATCAAAATAGGTGAGAAGTCATTTATATTTCATGTAAGCACGCTTACCAATAATCAATTCTAATTCTAGCTCATTTTATAAAAAAAATACTGTCTTTTCTATGCAGGGTCGATGGTATGTCCGACCCATAGTATCTGACCCTGGGAATGACCTGTTCTTCCCGAGAGCTGAGGGTCGATGCGAGGGTCGATGGGTGTCCGACCCTCGGACCAAAAATCAGATTTTTAAGATCCGATTCTGGGTCATTTCTTATTATTTCCCTCCCGTTTCGACTCGCCTCTCCACTCTGAGTTGCTACAGTGCTACTCCACTGTTGTTGGTCGATTTTAGTCCGAGTTTCGACGTCCACGTCATCCATACAGGTATGTTCTCTCATTTTTACCTGTTTTTAGGTTTCTATTTCTAGGTTTTTGTCCATTTGACTTGTATTTTTCAAATTAAACTTTTTCCAACCGTAAAATTTCGACTTTTATTGGGGGCTTTTGTTATTGGTGTCTCGAGGAACGAAAGCCCTCAAAAAATTTTGAGTTTCATCGGTTGGTTATCGAGAAACTTGAAATTTTCTCTTTTTGCCCTAATTTATCGACATTTTTTATTTTTCTTGATTTTCTTCAAATTGGACATCGTCAGTTAAAATTTCCTACTGTATGTGGGTTGTAGGATGTATGTTAACCTACGTAAGTTCTCATGCCCACTTGTATGGTGAGGAATGGGGCTTTATGTCAACTTACGTCGTTATTAAATCAAGTTTCGGATTTTTATCCTATTAACTCCTTGTTTTCCTTCTCTTTCTTATTTTACAGATACCATGGCTCGTACCAAGGTACCCAGAGTTCGTGATCCACTCCGCTTCCGTTCCAATGAGGTCGAGGCACAGTATGCCGACTATGCCCGGAAGAAAGTGGAAGGGGGTCGTATGGTGAACATGGCTGAGCTAGCCTTGTTCAACGTAGAGAGGGCATTTGGTGATATGGGGTGGCTCCCTGTCATCACCTATGACGCGTGCACTTGTCTGGATTTGGTCCGTCAGTTTTATTGTAATCTCCAGGTGGTGGGGAATTACAATGACGTCGAGCATGGTGAGGAGTTGCCATCACCAGCTACGTCAAAGGGGTAGATATCTCTTTCGACTATCGGCAGCTGGCCGACTTGTTGGGCATTCCCTATGATGGCCCCATGGTGTACTGTGCGCCTGGAGAGCCACGGTTTGTTGAGATGGAGATGAGGGCGAGAGATCGATAATCGGTTGCTCCGTCCCGATCATTGGCGGATGAGAGCTTGTTATTTGCGTCCAGCTCCACGGGTCTTCTCGCAAGATTATCGGCAGATAATCCGATCCGCAGAGTGGGCACTATGAGAGGGTTTCTCAGTTGACCCGGTTCGATTTCCGATATCCGCACTCGCCCGGCCCATCGCCTTCCATACATCATCATGCGGACTATGATTAGTGCTACATTGTCCGGTCATAGGGGTAATCTACCCTATGGGCGCATGATTATAGTCCCTCACCGACCCGTCACGGGGGTTGACTCGGTAGATGAGAAGATTCGGGGAGAAGACCTTCTCGTCGCCTCTAGATTGGGAGGCAATGCGCAAGATGGGTATCTGCCGCTGCTAGAGCTCATGTGGATCCCGTCGACGATGACGACCGCATGTATATGGATGTTGACGTGATACCACCGCCTTCACCTACTCATGCGGCTGGTGTTGGTACTTCTTCTGTGGCGGATCCCGTACTTGAGACTGGTCCTTCTTATGCGGCTGGTCCTTTACGCCCACCTTGCTGATATAATGGAGATCTTTGCGGGGAGATCGGGGAGGCTCAGCATAGATCTGATCCGAGGATGGAGGAGTTGCTAGGCGCTCAGCGTATGAGGGGTGGATGAGCTGTTATCGGTCCAGGCGGGCGACCGATAGGAGGGTAGCCGATCTTATAGCTAGTCTCCGGACGACCCGGACCCGTGGTGGCCTGGTTGACTAGGGTCTATTCGAGGACTATGACCGAGATCGGGAGGCCCCGCCTCCTCCTTCGCCTCCAGCTTCTTGATTGTACTTTATTTTCTTGTACTACAGAGTAACTGTCCGGGTTGTAGACTGTACTCTGCTTTATTTATGTATTTACATTTTGTTTCTCTCACTCATTGTATGTAACTTGTTTTCCCTATAATAGATGGATTATTTTCTTTTTAAATTTAGTCTCAATCATCACTTGTGCTTACAGTGTGTTAATATTACTGTTTTTACTTTTATCCTATCTCAGTTCACAATTGCCTTGAATGTATGTTAGTTCGGCGGGCAAGGCCTGAGACGCTCTGATACCAAGTTGTCACACCCCAATTCCGCACCTCAGAATGGTGTGATGAACCGTTAATAAACCAACGGTTCAACCAGGATCTCAAATAGGCTATCCCCGCGTTATCCAAACTTACACACACCAGTAATCATAATCAGAGTAAATACACAATACCGGAAGTCTTATAATAACATGAACTGAGAAACTAAGATGATATCAATAATTTAATAGCAAATTATTCTATTTTCAACTGAGACATAAATATTTAAATACCAAATACATGTCTTAATAAATCCAAATAAAGAAACCTATAAAACATCTAATCAAATACACACGAGTTGCACTCGCAAGAGGAGTCGTGTGTATCCTCTTCAGCTCCAGCTTCCATGGCTGCCACGTTCCCGTACGCAGACGCATTCATATAGTCTTCAACAGTATAACCTGCATCATCAACTAAAAATATTCGACGTTGAGGGGTGAGCACACATCACGGCTCAGTGAGTAGCCAAAACAATGCAACAATACATATGCATGCAAATCAATTTATATCTTTGGTCCGGTTTAAAGTTTGCAGTATGCAATAGAAAGGTTTAGGTAGCCAAAGGTTGCGTTTATTGACCCCGCCTCTATACACGAGTGTGTGACGTCACCCGAAGATCACGTTTATCGTCAACTCACATGCACCCAATCATGAACATTATATAACAAAGGTTACATTTATTGCTATATAGTGCCATACCAACACGTAAGCCCCTGTTAGCGAGGGCTGCAAACTGGGCTCGCAACTAATCAATCCTAATGCCAAACAGTGTATCCAAGGCCTCACCCCAAAGCATCCCCTCAGAATGTCCATAGAGATAGAGCTAAGGCCCCCTGGTAGAGTCAGAGACTATAAGGACCGAGACCACCTCCCCTGATACTCTACGACATAATAGTTCTGTTAAAGTAATGGCGATACGACGATGCCAATGCACAAGACTTGAGTTAGAGATAGAGCTAAAGTGCTGAGATCTGCCAAAGGTTAACGTTTATTGACATTCTCATCACACCTCCCCTGATACTCGCTCGCATCAAGTACATCAACCACACACATACAAGCACATGACTATTCCTATCATCATCATCATCATCATGTTATAAACAATAAAGTAAATATGCATGAACAAGTAATAGAAATATTGGATGGCATGTTGTATGCACATTACAAACATATTCGCATAGAATCAAGCATAGCACAGGACTCAAGAAATAGAAAACAGTTTTTGTTATTAACCAATTTAGTTTAGAGTTACTGGTTCCTCACCTTAGCTTGCTAACAGGTACTTTTCCAAGCTTTATAATCACCTTTATATTGTTATTGTATTGCTTGAAGACCTAGCAAAGTTGATAGAATTTAATTAGAATTTATTCGGAATTAAAAAACATTCTGTTAACTGAGGGTCGGAGGTAGGGACGGAGTCAGGATCGACCCCCGGGTGCGACCCCTCCCTTAACTCCGAACTTCCCGAACACCGAGGGTCGATGGTCGAGAACACCTAGGGTCGGATGGTCATCGACCCTTGGTGCGACCCTCGGTGCACTTTGGAACAGTTCCCTCTTTTAATCCATTCTTCATACCCCGGGATCCTATGGCTTGCTCCTACATTCCATTCTACATTCATTTCATGGCAAAACCACGTATAACCCACCTAGATAGCTTTCATGCATTTTTCTATGATTTTCCATGAAAACCTAACCATAGATTGATGGTTTGGGTTTCTCCGAGATCACATTCTCAACATTAACTAACCTAAGGTCCGTAGAAACTCATGGAATTAATATCCGGGACCGAGAAGAATAATCTTTCTCTGCAACTCTTCTCTTTTGCCTTAATTTCTCTTCATTCCCTTTCTTCTTCCTCTTTCCTTCTCCTCTCTTTCTCTCAATTTGATTAGGGTTGTGAAAGGAGTGAAAGTGGCTTAGGGACGTCCTTTAAATAGAGTAGGAACATCCTAAATAAGTCCCATTGAGATTAGTAAAGAATCCCAATCGAAAATTAGGAAATTTCCTAATTTTATTTTCTTCACGGCAACCGAGGGTCGATGGGAGGGTCGATGATCCGGTCAACCCTAGGGTCTTAAGCTGTCCGACCCTCCCTTCAAAACCGAGGGTCCGACTTTCTGTTTTTGGGAGGTCCGGCCCTGCTTAGCTGGGTATGCGACCCTTCCCCTATTTTAAGTGTTTTTGGGTCGATTTGATACGGGATCTCGATCTCCTTCATGCCCTTGGTCCATTTGACTCGACCATGATGGGTAAACCTGGTTCAAGGTGGTAAGACCGGGTTAGATTGACATGGGTCTTACA
>CM053274.1:43256141-43402591 GCA_028583415.1 Protea cynaroides | reverse complement strand
TAATAATCAAAGGTAATAAACAAATAAGTAGTAGTCTTATAGACAATGAACTGAGAGTCTAACAGTAATAAATAAGTATTTAATCCAATTATCTCCAAACCACAAGACATAAAAATAACTAATCAATTACATATCTGATGTTCAAATTATAACTAAACTTAAGTAAAAACACATCGGTTGCACTCGTATGATGGATCATGCATCTTCTTCAGCTTCTATGTCCATCTCAACAATTTTTCCATACGTTGGCGCATTCATATATTCTTCAACAGTAGGACCTACATCATCAACTAAAAATATTCAACATCGAAAGGGTGAGCACACATCACGGATTGGTGAGCAAACAAAACAATGCAACCAACATATGCATGCATTCAATTCATATCATTGGTCTGGTTTTAAGTTTGCAATATGCTATAAAAAAGTTTGGTGGCCGCCACACCTCTATACACGAGTGTGTGAATCCACCTAATAGATCAAACACCATTGCCGTCCCACATGCACCCACCATAGAATAGAGATAGAGCTAAAGTGTCGGGATCAAACACCTTCAACACTTCCCCTGATGTCCTACCCATACTAACACGTAATTCCCTATTGGCGAGGGCTTGCAAACTAGTCTCGCAACTAATCAATCCTAATGTTAAATAGTGTATCCAAGGCCTCACCCTAGCATCACTCAATACGTCCATAGAGATACAGCTAAGGCCCCTCGGTAGAGTTAGAGACCACATGGTCCGAAACCACCTCCCCTGATGCCCTATGACGTAATAGTTCTACTAAGGTAATGGCGATACGACGATGTTAGTGGGTAAGAGTTGAGTAGAGATAGAGCTAGAGTCTGGTGACGAGGTCAAAGACCATCATGCCACGTCCTACCCCTGATGCTCTACTCGCATCCAACACACCAACCACCCACATACATTCACATGCCTATTCCTAACATGATAATCATCATCATCATCATCATGTTATAAATAAACAGAATTAAATATGCATGAACAATAATAGCATAAATATTGGATGACATGTGAGATGCACAATACAAGCAATCACGCATAGAATCAATCATGGCATTGGACTTAATAAAAATAAACAGTTTGTTATTATCCAATTAGTTTAGGTTTTGTTCCCTCACCAGTTAGCAATACTCGATGTCCTTCCAAGCCTTGAAATTTTCTTTGAATTGATTTAACAATCTAATAGTTATATGAATTCAAGTTAGGGTTCATATGTGACATGTTACAATAGTTGAAAATTAAAATAGAGTACTAATAGGTGTCTGATTGGTCCTATGGTCTCACACTGTATTGACCTGACGGTCTACGGTCGATACCCTACAGTCGCATATGGTGCGGCCGTAGCTGCAACTATATGATTTCTGAAATCTTCCCGATGCCTATGGTCGATCCTCTGGTCATACTATTCAAGCTATGGTTGATCGTAGCTGCGACCTCGAGATTTTCGGTCATAGTCTACATGAAATTCGAGTTCTTCTTGGGTCAATTCTTCTGTTCTCCAATGGGGTTTATTCTAAGGTCATCCTATGGCCATCATTAGTAATTTTTTGTCAACCCTAATTATCAAATTCACTCCTCATGGTTCTCCTTGGGATTTTCTCAAGGAAATCACATAGATCATAATAGGTTGATATTGCCTATCTTTCATAGAAGTCTTATTCCTTAGAGTTTACATCTCGAAAGATTTGTTTCATACCTTTGCCTATGATGAGAGTCAATCTCTTCTTATCAAATTCTTCTCCTTAGCTTTTTCTTCTTCTCCTTCTCTTCCTTCTCTTCTTTCCCTTTCTTTAGGGTTCATTAATGTTCTAAAAGAGTGAAAAAGGGTTGAGGGACGTCCTTTATATAGAGAAAAACTCTCCATATAGAGTCATCTTTCAATTAGGAAAGCAATCCCTTAGTTTAGGAAAGTTTCCAAAACTCGGAGTCTGATCTGGGTTCTCACGGTCGATCATATGGTTACATAAACCATCGACCATAGGGTCAAAATCATCGACCGTGGGGTTATGGATTTGAGATTTTTTGGTTCCCTTCCTTATGGTTGACCATACCTACCCTGACATGCGACCTTAGGTATGTTTTTAGTGTTTTTAACTCGATTTTCATACCTGATTTTTGATCTATCTTCACACGCTCGGTCTACTTGGTCCAAGAATAATGGAAAGACCTGGTATGACACTGTTAGACCAAGTTAGTGGAGTGCGGGTATTACAACTCCCCTTCACTATTTAAATTTCATCCTCGAAATTTACATATACCTTCCAAGTCGAATAGGTGAGGATATTGCTTCCGCAGAGCATTCTCTTCTTCCCATGTAATTCTTCTACATTTTGGCTTCTCCAAGTAACCTTAACATAGTAAATGTTGCAATTGCGATGACGTTGTACCTTCCAGCTAGTGATCTCAAAAGGTACTACTTTGAACGTTAAATCTTCAGTTAAATCCGGTGGATCTGTTGTTAACACGTATGTTGGATCTCTGACGTACTTATTCAGTAATAAGATAGGAAATGCATCATGCACACTTGACATGAATGGTGGCTGATATGCTACTTTTCTACGTCTATCTAGAACATCATAAGGTCCAATATATTTGGGACACAACTTTTCCTTCTGTCCAAATCATTTCAAACCACGCATAGGAGATATTTTTAGAAATACATTATCACGTATGGTGAATTCGAGATCTCTGTGTCGATTATCTGCATATTACTTCTGACGGTTTTGAGCTATTTAAACTCATTCCTTGATAATGTCGACTACTCGACAAGTCTCTTCAACAAACTCTGGTCCAACAATACTCCGTTCTCCAATTTCATTCCAAAATAAAGGTGTTCAACATTTTCTTCCATACAGTGCTTCATAGGGTGACATCTGTATAGTTGCTTGATAGTTGTTGTTATAAGCGAACTCAATCAATGGTAATTTCTCATCCCATGATCCTTTGAAATCAATAACACAAGCTCAGAGCATGTCTTCTAAAATCTGAATGGTACATTCTGACTGTCCGTCTGTCTGAGGATGGAATGCAGTACTAAACTTCAACGTTGTACAAATAATCTTCTGTAATCCTTCCCAAAACTTTGAGGAAAAGCGTGGTTCTCTGTCGGATACAATGCTTTCAGGTACACCATGTAATCTGACAATATTATCCACATATAGCTTAGCTAACCTCTCTAGGGTATACTGAGGTCGTATAGCTATGAAACGAGCTGTCTTGATCAAATGATCCACAATCACCCAGATCGTGTCAACTACTCGGGGAGTCAATGGTAACCTGGTGACAAAGTCCATAGTGATGCAGTCCCATTTCCATTCTTGTTCTGATAGTGGCTACAACAATCCTGCAGGTCTTTGCCTTTTAGCCTTTACTTGCCGATAATTCAAGCATTGAGACACAAATTTAGCTACATCCACTTTCATTCCTCTCCACCAATATAGTTTCTTCAGATCATGATACATCTTCGTGCTTCCAGGATGTACCAAATAAGTGGTTGTGTGAGCTTCCTTCATTAGTTTGTGTCTAATATCCAAGTCTTCATTTTTAGGAACACATACTCTACCTTTGTATCTTAGTACCTTTTTAACGTCCAAGGTGAACTTAGAAGTAGTCCTACCTTTTTTGAGGTTTTCTTGCACCATTCTCAGATAAGGGTCTGATTTAATAGCGGCTTTCACTTCGTCTAATAGATCAGGTATAATCTTCAATGTAGCAAACATGTTTGAGAATAAATGAATAAACCCTTGGTTAGTTGATTCATTCAGAATATCAATCAAGAACTGCTCTTTACCGCAGTTAAATACTCTCCCTGGGACACACGCCACAACATTTGCACTAGCTTCTTCTTGGGATTCTGTATTTGCTTTCCTGCTTAGTGCGTCAGCAACTACATTAGCTTTTCCTCGTTGATACTAGATATCGCAATCATAATCCTTCAATAATTCCAGGCATCTTCTTTGTCTCATGTTCAACTCTTTCTGATTAAAAAAATGAGTGAGAGTCTTATGATCTGATTTAATCTGAAATTTCTCTCCATAGAAATAATGTCTCTATATCTTAACAGCATATACTACTGCTGCTAATTCTAAGTCAAGAGTGGGATAGTTCTTCTCATGTGTCTTCCGTTGTCTTGAGGCATACACAATTACTTGTTCTCCTTGCATAAGTACAAATCCTAAACCTATCCCAGACGCATCAGTGTACAAGGTAAATGATTATCCTGGGATCGGAATAGTCAAGATGGGAGCTGATATCAATCTAGCCTTCAATGTTTGAAAATACTCTTCACATTTATCGGTCCAAACAAACTTTTCTCCTTTCTTTGTCAGGCTAGTGAGAGGTACAACGATTCTAGAGTAATTTTCTATGAATCGTCTATAACAACCAACTAAACCTAAGAAACTTTTGATTTCTACAACATTCTTAGGTGCTTCCCATTTCACAATGGCTTCAATCTTGCTAGGATCCACATTAATTCCTTCAGCGGATACAACATGGCCTAAGAAAGTGACTTCATTTAGTCAAAATTCACACTTCGTAAATTTTGCGTAAAGCTTCTCTTTTCTTAGTCGCCGCAGAGCGGCTCTTAGATTTGTGACATAAGTTTCTTTGTCCTTAGAGTAGACTAGTATGTCGTCAGTAAATGCAATGACTGACGTATCCAACATATTATGGAATACCCGATTCATGAGTTCCATAAAAGTTACTGGTGCATTAGTCAATCCAAAAGACATGACTAAAAATTCATAATGTCCATATCTGGTTCTGAATGCTGTCTTTGGAATATCACTTTCCTTAATCTTCAACTGATGGTATGTTGACCGAAAATCAATTTTGGAAAATACTTTGACACCTTGCAACTGATTGAACAAGTCATCCATCCGAGGCAATGGGTACTGATTCTTGATTGTAAGCTTATTCAATTCTTGATAATCTATACATAGTCGAATGCTACCGTCTTTCTTTTTCACGAAAAAAATTGGCACTCCCAATGGTGATATGCTGGGTCTGATATAAACCTTGTCCAGTAATTCCTGTAATTGTACCTTCAATTCCTTCAGTTCAGTAGGAGCCATTCGATAGGGGGCTTTCGATACTGGTGCAGCTCCAGGTATAAGATCTATAACGAACTCTGTCGCTCGATCGGGTAGTAGTCCTGGTAGTTCCTCAGGGAATACATCTGGAAATTCACGCACAACTTCAATATCCTCCATTCCTGATGCTTCCTTGGTGAGGTCGACCACAGATACTAAATATCCAATTCCTCCTTTCTCGAGGCATTTTCTAGCCTTCAATGCATAGAGAATGAGTTTTCATATAGGGAGAAGTTTGGTTCCTACAAAATTAACTCTGCTCCTTCCTTGTCTTTAAATGTCAGATTCTTTTTCGTACATAATAGGTTTGCAGAGTGTCGAGCTAACCAATCCATTCCCAAGATAACGCCAAAGTTTGCCATCTTGAGTTGAATTAAGGTTGCATCCAAAATCTTCTCATCGATAAGAACTAGACATGGTCCATAACCTTTGTCTAGTTCCACTTCTAATCCCATAGGTGATCGTACAAGCAGTATGTAGTCTAAAGGTCTGAGGGGTAGATTTAATTTCTTTCCAAATGACACAGATATAAAAGAATGAGTAGCTTCTGTCACACCCCAATTCTACACCATTCAGAACGGTGTGATGAACCTCTAATAAACCAACGGTTCAACCAGGATCTCTAATAGGCTATGTCCATTAAAAATAAAACCATACACATCCACAACCATAATCAGAATAAATACACAATAGCAGAAGTCTTAGAGTAAATGAACTGAGGAATCTAATTGTGATAATCATAAATAAAGTATTAAATTATGTTGTATCAACTGAGACATAAGTAAATAAAATATTAATTACATTTCCTTAATAAATTCAAATGAAAAATCTAATCGAATTTGCATGAGTTGCACTCGCATGAGGAGTCATGCGTATCCACTAAGTCTTCGGCTTCCATTGTAGCAACACGTATGTACACTGGAGCACTCATATAATCTTCAACAGTGGTACCTGCATCATCAACTAAAAATATTCGACGTCGAGAGGGTGAGCACACATCATGGCTTAGTGAGCAAACAAAACAATGCAACAAACATATGCATGCATTCAATTCATATCTTTGGTCTGGTAAATAAATTTGCAATGTGCTATAGAAAGGATAGGTGGCCGCCGCACCTCTATACAGAGTGTGTGAAGCCGCCCAAATAACCCGGTCACTCGTCGTCCCACATGCACACATCATGGAATAGAGATAGAGCTAAAGTGCTGAGGCCCGGCCTGTGACACTTCCCCTGATACTCTACCCATACCAACACGTAAGCCCCTGCTAGCAAGGGCTTGTAAACTGGGCTCGCAACTAACCAATCCTAATGCCAATTAGTGTATCCAAGGCCTCACCCCAGCATCCCTCAATACGTCCATAGAGATAGGGCTAAGGCCCCCCGGCAGAGTCAGAGACTACACGGTCCGAGACCACCTCCCCTCATACACTACAACGTAATAGTTTTGCTAAGGTAATGGCGATATGACGATGTCAGTGGACAAGACTTGAGTTAGAGATAGAGCTAGAGTGCTGAGGCCCGGCATATGACACCCCCCTGATACTCGCTCGCATCAAGCACACTAACCACGCACATACATTCACATGCCTATTCCTATCATCATCATCATCATCATGTTATAAACAATAATTTAAATATGCATGAACAGTAATAATAAAAATATTGGATGACATGTTGAATGCACATACAAGCATACACGCATAGAATCAATCATGGCATTGGACTCAAGAATAAAATAATTTATTATTAATCAATTAGTTTAGGTCTTGTTCCCTCACCTTTGCTTGATCGTAGATCTTCTTTCAAGCTTTAATAATCAACTAAATATCAATATTATATCACTATAAGACCTAATCAAGTCGATAGAATTTAATTTGAATTAATTATGATTTTAAAAAGCATGCTGTCAATTGGGGGTCAATGCCAGGGTCAGAGTTTCCATCGACCCTGGGTGCTACCACCCAGATTCTGGACTTTTCGAACACTGGGGGTCGATTGTTAGGGTCTGGTAGGGTCGATTGGCCATCGACCCCCCGTGCGACCCCCTATGGGTTTAGTCAAATTTTCCTCCTACAGTCCATTCCTTCGTGTTTGGGGTCCTATGGCTTGCTTCTACAATCCATTCCACACATGTTCTATGGTCTAGAACCGTAGTTCATTCACCTATATGGTTTTTATGATCTTCCCCATGGTTTTCCATGAAAACCTAACCATGGATGGATGATTTGGGTTTCTCCTTGATCATTCCCTCTTCACTATCTATTCTAAGGTCTGTAGAATTACATGGAGATAGTATCCATACCTGAGAATTAGGCTGGTTTCTCTGAAGCCTTCTCTTTGATCCTCTTCTCTACTTTCCTTCTCTTCTATTTCTCTTCTCCTTATCTTCTCTTTCTATCAATCCAATTAGGGTTCTAAAAGGAGTGAAAGCGGCTTAGGGACGTCCTATTTATAGAGTAGAAACTCCCAAAATAAGTCTCATTGAGATTAGGAAAGAATCCCATTGAAATTTGGAAAGTTCCTAATTTACGGTTTCTGTCGGCAGACTGGGGGTCGATGAAGGGGTCAGAGATCACGTCGACCCCTAGTTCTAAAATGTTTGACCCCCGGTTAAAAACTCAGGGTCTGACTTTTATATTGGGGGGGTCCGACCCTGCCTTGCTATGTATGCGACCCTACCCCTTATTTTAGTGTTTTTGGGTCAGTTTAATACCTGGGATCGCAATCTCCCTCACGCACTTGATCCATTTGACTCGACCATGATGGGTAGACCTGGTTCAGGGTGGTAAGACCGGGTTAGTTTGATATGGGTATTATAGCTTCAGAGTTAAAGAGTACTCTGGTGGGTAATCCATTAATAGGTACGATACCTATGACCATATCAGGTGATGTGGTAGCATCCTTAGATGTAACTGCATAAACCTTTCCTTTTCGTAGCTACTCCCTTGGCTTAGGACATTCTCTTGAATAATGTCCTACTTGATCGCAATGGAAGCATTTGACTCCAGCATTACTTTGCTTCTATTAAGGTTGGGCTATCAGTGTAGTCTTGGCTGCAACATTGAAGCCTTGAGTACGAAAGGGTTTAAATGTCTTTGAGTTCCCTCCATTGTATGAGTTTCCATTGGGCCTTTTAATACCTCTGTTGTGAGCAAAATAACTTTCCCTTTGGCTCGATTCCAGTACTCGAGCAATCTGTGCAGTTTTATTATAAATCTTCTTTTCCAGTCCCAATACTTGCTCACAGATGCTTCCCCTAAGTTCCATGACGAACCTTCGGGTTTTGGTATTTTCCTCCTGCATGCTAGAGGGAGCAAAGAAAAATAGTTCTTCATAATGTTGTTGATATGCGTCTATAGTCATCTGTCCCTGATATAGACTCAGAAACTCCTTTTCCATTTGATCTCTGAAACTCTTGGGAAAATACTTCTCGAAGAAAGCTTCTTTATAGATAGCCCAGGTTAGTTGGGCGTACTTTGTCAATAGATAACTCCAAATAAATTTCCACCAATGGTGCGTATCACCTTTCAGCATAAAAGTGGCACATAATACCTTCGCTTCTTCATTTATAATCATTATCGTAAAGTTTCTTTCCAGCTCATCAATCCAGTGAGCTGGCCATACGGATCTGATGGCTTGCTTGTAAATTCCTTCGGTTTCAACTTCAGAAAACGCTCGATCAGTCTGGAGTGATTAAGCTGATACTATGCATATGCTCCATACATAGGTGGTTGATACTGATAATTTCCTTGGTTGTACCCACCTTGCGGTGCTTCAGGGTTTAACACATGGCCTTGTACTGCTGGTGTTTGTAGTGCTTGGGGTACAGTGTTCCTACCACCAGGTGCCGTACTAGCTTGTCCTGCAGGTAGAGAGGTTATGTTTGCAGCTAGAAAAGTAATTCCCATAGTAGCTTGCGTATTGGCTTACACTTGCTATATTTGCTGCATTTGTTGTGCTATATTCATCACCGTAGTAGCCAAATATGTAGGTGGTGCTGGTTGGTTGGTTGGGTTGGCTTGGGTGTGCACATTCTGAGGTGCAGCATTTTGAGTTCTAATATTTTCTTCCTATCTTTGCTGACCCTCATTGTCATTAGTCTCCATAGGTGGTAGTGATGGGTTTGCATTTTGTCTACATCTACTTACTCTGCGTACAACCATTTAAACTCTTGGTTAAATGGTACTTGGAAAGGCTGTACAGGTGACACAAGATATGATGGTAGTATTGGGTTAGTCTCACCATGGAAGGCTAGAGAAAAACAAAATCAATAGGCAAATGTTCAAGCATAATCAAAATGTAGACAATAGTCATTCATACGGTCACAAATTGTGTGACCATAGGTTCGACCTTCAAAATCCTGCCAACTTACCTAGACCCTATGGTCAATCAACGGTCGATGGTTTTGGTCGAAATTGTGCGACCATATGATTCAAAATCAGGTTTTTAAACCTGTTTTTTGAAAATTTTCCCACTCATTCTCCTTCTTCCTCCTACGGTCTCTACTCAACTCGCCACCAATGAGTTGCTATAGTGTCGACCATACAAACTTGGTGATTTTTCCGGCGATTAACATCCATTACTCCATTCCTTGCCATATGTTCTCTACTTTTCTCCATTTTTAAGCTTTCATACCTAGGGTTTTTACTATTTGTAGGGTTTTCTTCTAATTAATATTTTTTTGACTGTAAAAATTTAATTTTTATTAGGGGATTTTGCTATTGGCCACCCAATGGTTGAAAGCCCTCAAGAAAATTTGAGTTTCATCAGTTAGTTTAGTAGAAACTTGAAAATTCCCATTTTTGACCTAAATTATGGGGTTTTTCCCAATTGTCAAAATTTCTTCAAATTCGACATACCTAGTTTGAATTTCCAACTGTATGAGCCTTGCAAGATGGTTTGGGACCTATGTAAGTCCTCCTGCCCAAATGTTTGGGTGAAAAGTGAGGCTTTTTCCATTTTACGTTGTTATGCTATCAAATTTTCAAATTTTTCTAACTTGTTTTCTTATTTTCTTCTTCTGCAGTTATCTTGTTTCACACTAAGGTTCCTCGAGTTCATGACCCATGACGCATCAGGTCCGTTGAAGCAGAGGTGTGATATCCTTGGTTTGACCAAATGAAAGTTGAAGGGGGTCGATGTGTGAACCTAGCCCATTTAGCCCTGTTTGATGTGGAAAGGGTGTTTGGTGACATGGGTTGGTTTCTAGTGATCTTGTACGAGGCTTGCACTCGCCCGGACTTGGTCAAGCAGTTTTACTGTCACGAAGATGTTGACAGGGGTAGAGAGCTACGGATCACCAGCTGGGTCAAAGGGGTTCCAATCTCTTTCAACTATCAAGAGTTGGCTAATCTCCTAGGCATTTAAAATGATGGTCAGTTGGTTTACTGTGCACCCAAGGAGCCACAATTTCTATCTACACAGGTGCGTGCAGAAATAGATAATCAGATTCTTCAGGATGACCGTTGGGAGATGAAAGCAGTCAACCTACGTATCGAGCCATGGGTCTACTATAAGATTATCCAGCATAATCTTATTCCCTAGGGCAGACACTACGAGATGATCTCACAGCTGACTCAGTACCTACTGTAATGTTTCTGTACTAGGCAGTCTGTCTGCCTCCCATATATTATTCTTCAGACTATGCATAGAGCTATGTTGCCTTACTCGAGAGGTAACTTGCCCTATGGGTAGCTGATCTCCACCTTGCTCGCTCATCTACAGGTGGACCTAGTGGATGAGAGGATCCTTAAGGACCCCTTCTCAGCTGACCTTGATTGGGAGGCCATTAGCAGGATGGGCATGAGAGAGATACAGGTCAGTGATGATGAGAGGAATGCTATTAGAAGTCCTCTCACTCAGGTAGCTACAACAGATGTAGAGACAATAATAGTAGTAGTAGTAGAGGTAGCAGCAGAGGCCCACGAGGGTGATGATGAGGAGGATGATGATCGGATGTACATGGATGTAGATGCCATCCCTCCTCCATCGCCACAACATTCTACTAGAACTGGCCCTTCTCGGGCTTCTCATTCAGCTGGCCCTTCACACCCACTACTAGATGACATAATGGGGCTGTTACGTGAGATTCGGGAGGATCAGCGCTTGACTGATTGGAGAGTAGGAGAGCTTTTAGATGCCCAACGCTCTATAGACTAGCGGGTAGCAGATCTGACAGCTAGTCTCTGAGCGACTAAGACTTAGGTCGCCTGGATCGCGAGAGTATATGCTGAGGACTATGATAGAGATCGTGAGACACCTCCTCCTCTAGCACCTCCCACTCCATGATTGCCATTTATATCTTTTTCCTTTTTATACTACAGAGTAACTGTCTGGATTGTGGACTGTACTTTGAATTTGATGTACATTTGTCCTGTTTTTATTCAGCATATATATATATATATATATATATATATATATATATAAAATTGGTTTCCCCTTTACATATTTGCATTATTTTTTTCTTACTTTATGCCTCATACAACACAGGTGCTTATGGTGTGTTCTTATTACAACTTTTAAAATTTTATCCTAACTCAGTTCATGACTCATGTGGAAGTAGTTAGGTCAATGGGTAGAACCTGAGATGCTCTGATACCAAGTTGTCACACCCCAATTCTGGTCTAACCAGAATGGTGTGATGAATCGCCAATAAACCAGCGGTTCACCTAGGATCTCGTATAGGTCATACCCACCAAATCAAACCACACACACATTCCACATTAATAATCAGAGGTAATAAACAAATAAGCGGAAGTCTTACAGATAATGAATTGAGAGTTTAACAGTGTGTAAGCACCCCATTTTTGCCATTTCTAACCGAACAAAGTCCTACACGTGTGTGGACAACAAAGGAAGAGAGATGAGTAAAAATTTATGTTTTTTTACTACGACCTCGAGGTAGTTTTCGATGGGTCCCACAACAAGGTCACAGGCTGTAATCTGCATGGATGCATAGGTCATGGAATTATCTTCGAAATGAGACCAGAATTGCTCAATTCTGATATCAAGTAAAGAAAGATAAGGTCATTTTAGTTGGATGATACGTACAAGGGAGGTTTTTGAAATTATTATAAATAATCCTAAGGGCTTTCATGTAAATTAGCGTAAGTTGGATTGTTTGAATTTCAAATCATCATATCTTGATCATCCGACATCTGAATCATATGGTTTAAGTACCAATATTCCTTATTTTCAATCGTTTTCAAAGAGGACGTGAAGAATCCCAGGTAGAGGCCATCGGTGGGTCCCATGCAAGCTTGCATGTAGAATTATTGATAGAACTTCATTTTTTTCATATCTTGGCCGTTCTACGTTCGATTCAGATGATTCAAGGGCCATTATTCCTCATTTTTTGTGTTCTGTAAAGTGGACATAGAAAATTTGGGACAGAGATCTCCGAAGGGTCCCATGCAAAACTACATACTAAAATGACCATTTAATCTTTGAAAATTCATATTTTGGTCACCCCACGTACAAATCAATTGATTCTAGTTTTATTATTCTTCATTTTTAGTGCTCTTCAAAGTGGACGTGAAGGATTTTAGGCAGAGGTCTCTGAAGCATCCCATGCAGAGTGGTTAGCCGAATTATCGTAAAATGGCTTGTTTAAACTTCAAAAATTCAAAAGTTGGCCATTTTATTTCCAAATGAGGTGATTCAAGCTCCAGTATTTCTCATTTTTAGCGTTCTACAAAATAAAAGTAAAAAATTTGGGTAGAGGTTGTTGAAAAATTCCATACAGAATGGCAGCAGAAATGGCCTATGAAATGATAGAAGGAGAACAAAAATCAATTTTTGGCCTAACCTAGCTTAACCTAGCTCAACCCAGCTCAACCCATCTTAGTCCAACTCAGCTCAACTCAAATCAATTCAATCCAGGTGTGTACATGTGCATCATATATATTGTACTATATATATTGTATTATATAATATTATGTCTATGTATATTAGTGTAATATATGATATTTATTATATATATATATATATAAGATATGAGTATAAAAAGAAAAATAAAGAAGGGAAAGGGAAATCCGACGTGAGGGAGTGAGAGAAGAAGAGAAGAAAAAGAAAAAAAAAAAGAAAAAAGAGAAAGATGGAGGAGAGGAAATCTGACATAAGAGAAGAGAGAGGGAGAAACCGTGGGAGAGAAAGAAAGAAGAGGAGAGAGAGACGTGAAAAGAAGAAGAAAAGGAAAGGAAGAAGAAGAAGAGAAAGAAACAGGCAGAGAGTTAGAGAAGAAAGGAATAGAGAAGAGGAGGAAGAGGATTCACCTTCAGAAATCTTGGTACGATCTCTAAAAAATCCTACATCAAATGTTTCACTCCATTTGAGCACAAGGTTGGTACCCTAAAATAAATTTAGTGGTCATTTAGAAGGTTTGAATGTTGATTTTGCTTGAAGAGGCTCATTTTTATTAAATCTCGATCAGGAATGCCCTATTGCATGCATGTTGATGTTAGGATGCTCATGTCTAATATTTTTTATGTATGATAATTTTTTAAATAGTTCAATGATGAAGATTTGAGTGCTATATGATGATTTTTGATGTTTTTGATAAATTCTACAAAGTGGATTTCTGATCTGAAATTTTTAGATTTAGAATTCAAAATTGGGGCGTGCATCTCATGTGGTTTTGTTTATATTTTGAAGCCCAAATATTTATGGGATTCTCTCTAATATGTTAGAAGACTCCCCTAGAAATTTGGTTCCATTTGGAAATGGGAAAGTCTATCAAAAAAAATCTCCATTAGCATTGCTATCCTACTTGGGTATAATGCAATCCCCTATCAGAAAGTCTCTAGAAAAGGGTCTTATGGCCATAATCAGAAAAACAACTTCATACAATTTTTTAGATAAAGAAGTTTTCTAAAAACTTGCAGTCTTCTAAAAAATTGCACTAGTTTCGGATTTTTTTTAATTTTTCATTGAATTGATATTGATTTTTGAAGTGCATAGTACTCTGTTTTTGAATGTGTTAGGATATAATGATTGGCATGACTGAAAAGTATCTTTTTCACAATGAGAATTTTCTGTTTGGACTTGTTTTTCTTGATGAAATTTTAAATATGTCAATTATCTAGATGGACATCCGTTTTGATTTAATTTTCATTCTTATGTGATTTTATACCGAATTTATGGTGTAACTGGTCAAAAATCTAGAACAGACTCGACCAGTGCACATATTCGGTCTTATGGCATTCATTTGACCTGGTTTTGTCCCCTGTTGGGATTAGATGCCATGAGACAAAAGTTAGCTTTCTGAATCTTCTTTCTAAGGGTATGTTTTGAGGCTAATTATGATATATTTAGGTCTCCATATGCCCATTATGGTACAGGGTGACAGAATCTATCACCATGCATGTGCACTGAATTGTGCAATATTTTTGACCCATATGTGCTCTCTGTTGGGATTCGACCTCCTCAAATGAAATGTATCATGTTATGTCATCTTTCTGTGAAAAGAAATAAGGCTTAATTTTAGTTACAAAAGACCTACTTATGGTCATTTTGGTGTAATATGACAGAATTTGAAATTAGTTCCTAGTTTGTGCAATACTTGAAACATTGTGTGACAATTTTGACATTTTTGAGTCATTATTCATTTCAAATGTCTTCATAAAAGTTACAATATTTTCAAAGAACTTCTTGAGCATATTTTTTTGATAATTTTGACTTTTCAGAAAGGTTTCATCGATGTCTCATTCACTGTAATATGCAATTGATTACTTGAGTGATTTGGTGAATTCTATCATGTTTGATTGCGTACTTGCTACATTTAGAGTGTCCACATGCCATATTTGGATAAATAGCCACATTTAGAGTACTCACATGCTCTTTGTTTCGATTGCTCAAATACCATGTTTTTCATATCCATGTGTCGCCGTATTTCGTAGAATAAATAGATTTTTTTTGCCATATTTAGTAATATCTTAATAATTACCATATTTAGACATGCCATGTTTAGACTTGCCATGCTTAGAATATAGCGTAGTAAGTTTTACAATGTTTAAATATATTTTTATGGTATCATATGCCATGTTAGGGAAATTTTCATAATCTTGTTATATATGTTGTTAGTTACCATAAACATCATACATGCCATGCTTAGATAAAATATTCCATTTGTGGCAATGATTTCATTTTTTGCAACACCTTAGTTGAACTGCCATGTATACATACTTCTAGAAGACAATCTAGGCATGGGGACGTTCATTTAGGCACCCACATTCTTGGGAACGGTATTATGGAAAATAATAGAAATCTTAACAAAAAAAGAGAATGCTTTGCCAACCTTCCAAAATTAGAGCTTAGGATGAAAAGGGTAGCTTAGGATGATTTCTACCCCTCAGCATATCCTAAACCTAGAATAGGTTCTTAATCCTAAACCTAAAATAGGCTCTCAACCCTAAACCTAAAATAGGTTCTCAATCCTAAACATTGAACAGGTTATTTCTGCCATTTTTGAACTACGTGGATTCTGATTCTTAGGGCAAACCCTAGGATACATAGACTATTTGGGAGAATCCCAAATTCGGATCCACACCTTAGTCCACATTCTCCAAATTCGGATCCACACCTTAGTCCACTTGGACTATCCATAGATCCACTAGGATATCCATCCATATTTTAACCCAAAAAAGGTTATCCATATTCTAACCCAAAAAGGGTTATCCATTTTAACCCAAATATGCTTATCCATATTTCGACCTAGAAAGGGTTATCTATTCTTAAATCCACTAAGACTATCTATCATTTTGTATGGACTATCCAGATCCTAACCCATAGGGTTTCTCTGCCTTTCAAGCATACTTCAACTTGAACAATGAACTTAATCAAGCACAAGCATAAATCACAGCCATAAACTTTAATCACACCTGAACTACGATGGTGAACTGATTTTTGGAATAATTTTGTGATATGTAGGCAATCTGATGGATACATATTCGGTTTGATAATATCAAACCACTTGGTTTGGTTCTGTTTAATAGATAGAGTCTAGCATAGGAGACGTGTAGGAGATCGATTTCGATCGGGCGATTTGGGTGCCTAACCCCTTCCCATAACAGTAATCTGACGCTTACCCAATCTTTGACGGACCAGAAATCCAATCTAAGGGTCATGAGTCAATCGAAGTCTTAACTTAGGGTGAGATTTCACATTTCCAAGGTCCTAGACCTTAATCTAGGTGGCGACGTCCAAACAAATTACGATCTTTGTCCTCACAGTGGAGTACTCTTCTCATTGTTTGTTTATTTGCTTTAAAACATGATTGGCTGAACCCTAGGTTAGAATAACTTAGCAACTTGGTTTAGGACATTCCCCATTAAACCCTAGTCATACAGTTGACCAAGCACAGTCAAAATTAGAGTTTAAGGAAAGTTTAGCAGGCCGATATTGATCGGGCGGTTGGGTGCCTAACACCTTCCCATAATCGTACACTGAATACTTACCCAATCTCTTGCAGACCAAAAAACTGATACATTGGGTCATGAGTCAATAAAAGTTTTACCTTAAGGTGAGGCTTAATTTTTAAAGGTCCTAGACCTTAATCTACTCCAACAGGACAATTGATAATCATCGATACAGATAGATATTTATCTCGAGGAGGATCAATAATTTCTCATTGTCCCCAATAGTGGCAACTCTGCCGGGGAATAATATTCAGACTCCTAGGATACTTTCCTTATATTGATTGCTTGACATTGGATGCTAGATCTAGGGTACTATATTTATTGTTGTACATATTGCTTTGGGGGGTATGGGTTCAATCACACTTTCGTGCGAGTAGCCGAACCGGGTTCCAAGCATATGGGGCAGCCTGCTAGGCGAAAAACATAACCTTGGCCTATACTTTGTGAGATCACGACCGACGAGCAGCCTCTGATGAGCGTTTCTTGGCTCTGCCTGGGAATACGTTATGCTACTCCATGTCGCTTGATTCTTGCATCATAGCATATAAAGGGATTGGGGGGGGGCATTATCCATCGTGCATTCGGTGATATGTTACCCCGTCCTCGTCAAGGTGCCCTTTTCTGTCCTAATCCAGTTTGAGCCACATGTATGTTATTTTGGTCCATCCTTGAACCAACATAGTAAAATCTACTCGATTATGATATTTACATCCGAGACGTCAAAGTTCTGCCCGTTTTTGTCCTTGACTTGTCAATATGTTTGGATCTATACTTGACTATTCTTATCTCTCACTTGTTGGGAGCATGAGGGTTACGTATACCCACATATACACATTAGTATGGGTGGTCTGTACACGCCCTCCATCGTACAAAGCTCATTGTGTTGACCGTTCAATATTGATACATCAATCACAAAAAAACGATTAGAAAATCCCTGTCACGACGTAGATACTGTGATCAAGTCAAAATTTACCACTTTGTTCAATCATGAACCGCTTTTGCATCTTTCATGAAAACTATAAATAACATATCCGTTTTGATTTCTTGGAATTTTAGGAACCACATGGTCAAACCTTGGTGCTACAATGATCCATTCGGAATCTTGAGGCCCGAAGACCAATCATGGGGTTATTTAAATACAAATAAATTGTTACAGATGATGTCTAATGGTCAGTTTTCATAAAGGAGCTAACTTTGTTTGGTCGAGTCAGCTTGTATGTGTATGTTCTTCTTGTGTCCAGTCACTTCTGATTCTTAACCTTCGTTCATTGTTTATATAAAAAAAATAAAAAAAATAAAAAAAAATAAAAACCAAAAAAAACCAAAAAAAAAAACCATAAAAAAAGAAAAAGAAAGAATGGTTGAACTAGGGAGGATAGGATTGTCTAAACTTACGAGAACAGCTGAGTGAGTAGACAAAGCGTCCACTCTTATTACATCCACTCATAGGAAGGTCTCATCATCATCGGTTCATGTCCCGGTTCATGTTCACAAGGAGGACTTTGTACCTCAAAGTGTTGGAATGGCTGGAAGACAGTATATTGAGAACCCAATATTTCAGAGCAGAATTAAAATTCCAAGATCGGAGTTGAGGAATCCAAGAGGTTAAAAAGTTGAATCATAGATTCTAAGAGATTACATGTTTCTTTCCCATGTTAGCATACCTGCCAATTTTAAATGGAAAAACTAAGATTGGAAAGCATTTCACCCTTGGCGATTGAGCCACTTTAACTGAAGGAGTTGGTTTCTGACTCCCTAATTACTTTCATCACCCAAGGTGACCATGACTCAAAGGAGTAGCCCTCGAACCTTTAAGAATGTCCCACCCACCTCTCAAAATCTAAGATAAAAATGAAGACTATGTGGTCAACTATATCCCAAAATTGAGGTAGCCTTAAAATGAACTTTAAGTGCACCCTAAATTGGGGCACAACCAAAATGTCAGTACATCCTAAACTGGGACATAACCAAAATTTTAATGGATTCAAAGTAGGGCAAATCAAAAAGGAAAATAGACCATAGGTCAGAGTTTCATGACATCCAAATCGGGGCATAAGATTGGAATACATTTAACCCAAATTGAGCATTGGCCATGTGAATGTCAAACTTTAGGGGCATAAATCAAAATGCTAATAGTCTCAAGAGGGGTTTAGCTCAAGATGGAAAGGGTCAAACACGTGTCGATAGATAGGCATAATGATCCTTACTAGCGAAAGTTTGAACGAAAATTCAATCCTACAACCAATCATAATTTGGTGTCAATGATGTCGTATCTAATTGGGATAACTCGGTGAATTACTTGTCTAAAATGGCTACCATTGGTATCTGATAGGTCATCTATGTTTGGGCTCGAGTCCGATATGTTTGTAGATAAATCTAGTCCAAATGCTCTTAAAAAAAATGAACAATAATCATCTCATTTGAGACATCAACCAATCCATTCCTTCCCAGTTTTATATTTCTTCCTCTTCCATGTCCGTTGCAAATTCTGACTCTAATGACGATTGAGATGATGAGCCATAACCTGAACTTCTACTCCATCGGCCTTAAGGGAAATGAAAGCTCAACACACACGTGAAAGTTACAAATGATTAAGTTGATGTCATGCAAGCATTCTCAAAGATACAAGTTGGTACATCAAAATGTCATCCCATTTGGTCAATTTACAGAAAGAATTTTTTTTTGGAAATTCCTTGAAAGTAGAGAACATTTATACTCATACAGGTGTTTCATTCAGTTTTGTAAAAATGGGTCTATTGACAAAGACCATTCAAGTGATTAAGTCTTCTACAAGTGCATGACATCTACAGACATGAAGTGTGTTACAGACCAACCTCAAAGTCAAAGATGAGCTTAAAAAAATAAATAAATAAAAAAGAAAAAGAAAAAATAAGAGAGCTATACAAATAATGAGGTTGGTTGGCAAACTCCATCGGAACAATGATGGTGGACAGATCCAACTACGATGCATAGACATGGGGCAACTACTTTGAAACACTAATGTTGAATGAGTTTGATTGCAAGGCAAATACATGGGGCAACTCCTTTGGAGCCCTGATGATGGACGAGTTCAGTTATGGATCAATAATACACGAGTTCTCAGCAACATATACACACCATTTCCTAGAACCTGGTCGGAGGCCTTTGTTGTGTTTCATGTTGTGTGGTGAGCTGGATTTTAGATATTGGTCACTACATTCCGCCTATATAGGGGGTGGTCTCTTCACTTTGGCATCATCAAAGGATGATTTCTTATCGGCTAAAGAGTCTCTTTCCCATCCATCAATCTTATGGTTTTCCATAGAGTCTACATTACATGCCCTTCCTTCAAATGTCACGAAATTTTATGGCATCATTTCTTGTGAACACGTCATCTTGTTAGGCATGAATATTGTTCAATAAATCTGACTAGAATATCTATCTATCGTTCATCATTTCGATGGTGTCCAATAATTCCATAGTCTTTTGTTGCTAGCCAATAAAATGGCATCGCCTAGTAGAGATCAAGCCATTCTACATAAACAACCAAACACTCTCCCAATGGCAGACCCATTGGACAGTTTATTATCTGTCTATCTGGACCTTCATCGTCATACTTGTATATAGACTTAAAGGATTTAGGCCCAAACGTGGTTATAACCGATTCAGTATCTGAGCATAGCTTGCTGAAACTTGTTTTCTATCTGAATGATATCGAGAGGAGAAAGCATTCTTTGACATTTTTTCTAAAGATTAGTGTAGGGTTGCATCTTCTTAAGGTTATTTCAAGTGATGACTCAAAAGTCACCTGCCTATCAATGTGTGAAGGCTTGAACTTAGACACTGGGGCAAAATCACCCATTTATCCAAACATCATGAGTTTAGTTGAGCCCCCTGTTTGAAACTCTAGCTGAGTTTATTTGAATGTAAGAAAAATATGACTCATACAAATTTAAAAAAAATGAAATAAGATTGAGTCATTATCATCATTTGCCCCTCATTAAAAAGACCTGATTGCCCTTTGATCAAAGTGAAACCCATATAAATTTGGCAGGAATCCAGAACATATCAAGATTGCCTTTTAAAGAAAAGAAACATGTTTCTCTCAGTCTAAATTAAGTCTAGTCAAGGAAAGTCGATCAAATCATGATCTCTAGTTCCTCTTGGATTCCTAGCAATGTTAGAGGATAAAATGCAGATGCTGAGCCCCATTGTGGCTACCTCAATATTTATGGAAAGTTCAACCCATTTTGGGAATGAAGAAAGATGAAGAAAGGAATTGAAAAGTACAAGAAAAAGGAAAAGATAAATGAAAAAAAAGAAAAAGAGAAAACGAAAGAAAGGTGAAAGTACAGAAAAGAAAGAAGAATGAATGGAAGCAGAATAAGAATAGAAAAGAGAACAACATGCAAGCAAAGAAAAGAAAGAAAGATCCAGAAAAGAAAGATGAAAGCACAAAGAGAATATGATGATCAAAGAACCCAAAAGAGAAAGAATAAGAATGGAAAAGGGAACAAGATGTAAGCAAAGAAAAGAATGAAATATCAGGGAAAGAAAGATGAAAGCACAAAGAGAACAAGATGATCAAAGAACAATGAGAAGGAAGAAGAATAAAAGAAGAGAAAAGAGAGCAAAGAAAAGAAAGAAAGAAAGATCATGAAAAGAGAGAGAAAGCCCTAGCCCAAACTACGCGAAACCTGATTCCGGAGGGACGGAAGTCCCAAAGGATATGTAGGCAATTTGGGACACCCCAAATTCGGTCCAAAGGCTACACATCTAGAGGCTACACATCCAAAGGCTATACATCCAGAGGCTACACATCCAAAGGCTACACATCTAAAGGCTACACATCCAAAGGCTATACATCCAGAGGTTACAAATCCAGAACACAAAATACAGTTATAGTTACATCATGAGCAATCTTGAGCTAAAGTCACAGAACTGATGAGGTCGCTACTCAAGAAGGTTGACAATTACATTTACATCATGAGCAGTCTTGAGCTAAAGTCACACACCTGATGAGGTCGCAACTCAAGAAGCTTGACAATTATAGTTACATCATGAGCGGTCTGGAGCCAAAGTCACAAACCTGATGAGGTCGCTACTCAAGAAGCTTGACAGTTATAGTTACATTACAAGCGGTCTTGAGCTAAAGTCACAGACCTAATGAGGTCGCTACTCAAGGATATTGACATCTACAGTTGTTTGTTGTATAGTGTGAAGGATAAAAAAAAGAAAAAATAAAAAAAGGAGAGTAGTTACAGCATCAGTTCAAGGAAACAATGGTAGGATCCAGATCAAGTGTAGAATAATGCAAAACTGGGTCACTTTGTCTTCGCCCTCAATTGTTTACAATCTCGGCCAAAGCGGGGCATCTGTAAGCACCCCATTTTAATCATTTCCAGCTGAACAAAGTCCTACGGGTGTGTGGACAACAAAGGAAGAGAGATGAGTAAAAATTTAGGTTTTTTGACTATGACCACAAGGTAGTTTTTGGTGAGTCCCACAACAAGGTCACAGGCTGTAATCTGCATGGATGCATAGGGTCATGGAGTTATCTTCGAAATGAGACCAGAATTGTTTAATTCTGATATCAAGTGAAGAAGATATGGTCATTTTAGTCGGATGATACGTACAAGAGAGGTTTCTGAAATTATCATAAATAAACCCAGGGGCTTTCATGCAAATTATCGTAAATTGGATTGTTTGAATTTCAAATCATCATATCTTGATCATCCGACATCTGAATCATATGGTTTAAGTACCAATATTCCTTATTTTTAGTCCTTTTCAAAGAGGACATGAAGAATCTCGGGTAGAGGCCATCAGTGGGTCCCATGCAAGCATGCATGTAGAATTATTGATAAAACTTCATTTTTTCATATCATGGCCATTCTACGTCCGATTCAGATGATTCGAGGGCCATTATTCCTCATTTTTTGTGTTCTGTAAAGTGGACGTAGAAAATTTGGGACAGAGATCTTCGAAGGGTCCTATGCAAATTTACATACTGAAATGGTCATTTAATCTTTGAAAATTCATATTTTGGTCACCCCACATCCAAATCAATTGATTCTAGTTTTATTATTTCTCATTTTTAGTGCTCTTCAAAGTGACGTGAAGGATTTTAGGTAGAGGTCTCCAAAACATCCCATGCAGAGTCGTTAGCCGAATTATCATAAAATGACTTGTTTAAACTTCAGAAATTCATAAGTTGGCCATTTTATTTCCAAATGATGTGATTCAAGTTCTAGTATTTCTCATTTTTAGCGTTTTATACAATAAACATGAAAAATTTGGGGTAGAGGTTGTCAAAAAATTCAATGTGGAATGGCATTGGAAACGGCCTATGAAATGATAGAGGGAGAAAAAAAAATCAAATTTTGGCTTAACCTAGCTTAACCTAGCTCAACCCAGCTCAACCCAGCTTAGTCCAACTCAGCTCAACTAAAATCAATTCAGTCCAGGTGTGTACATGTGTGTCATATATATTGTACTATATATATTATATTATATAATATTATGTCTATGTATATTAGTGTAATATATGATATTTATTATATATATAAGATATGAGGATAAAATAAATAAAAAAAAGGAAAGGAAAGAAGGGAAAGGGAATCCAACGTGAGGGTATGAGAGATGAAGAGAAGAAAAAGAAAGAAAAAAAAGAAAAAAAAAAGGAAAGATGGAGGAGAGGAAACTCTGACATAAGAGAAGAGAGAGGGAGAAACCGTGGGAGAGAAAGAGAGAAAAGGAGAGAGAGCGGTGAGAAGAAGAAGAAAAGGAAAAGAAGAAGAAGAAGAGAAAGAAAAGGACAGAGACTTAGAGAAAAAAGGAGCAGAAAAGAGGAAGAGGAGGATTCACCTTCAGAAATCTTGATACGATCTCCAAAAAAATCCTACATCAAAGGTTTCGCTCCATTTGAACACAAGGTTGGTACCCTAAAACAAATTTAGTAGTCTTTTAGAAGGCTTGAATGTTGATTTTGCTTGAAGAGGCTCATTTTCATTAAATCTCGATTAGGAATGTCCTATTGCATGCATGTTTATGTTAGGATGCTCATGTGTAATATTTTTTATATATGATAATTTGTTTAAATTATTCAATGACGAAGATTTGAGTGCTATATGATGATTTTTAATGTTTTTGATAAATTCTACAAAGTGGATTTCTAATCTAAAATTTTAAGATTTAGAATCTAAATTTGGGATGTGCATCTCATGTGGTTTTGTTTAGATTTTGAAGCCCAAATTTTTATTCGATTCTCTCTGATATGTCAGAAGACTGCCCTAGAAATTTCATTCCATTTGGAATTGGGAAAGTCTATCAACCAAATTCTCTATTTGCATTGTTGCCTGATGCGTGTCGAGCGCAATGAAAAATAAATTACTCTACCTATAATGAATAGTATTGATAAGTAAAGGTCGATCCACAGAGACTAGTTAATTAAATTATCTATTTACCAAGAAAAAGGGGGGGGGGTTTACTTCTGCAATTTAATTGACAACACAATTAAGTAACAAAATTCAATGGAAGATGATGTCGATTCAAGAAAATTTACTCACGACTGTAAATTGATCACTGACCTCATATATATATATATATATTATTCTCTATTCAAATATTTAGCCAATGATTATCAAAAAGCCAGACAATCCTTATCTTCCCTAATTTCATTAATTTGAGTCCAACACACAAATTAATTCTTATCAATAAATCAATTGGTATTAAGCAATCCTCATGAATTTACCGATAACATTACACTCTCGGAGGGAGTTAAAGATGATCAACAATCTACAAACGTCAGATTATTTAATTCATTATATGTTTTCTTTAAGCAAGTAACAATAATTTGGAGCATAATTATTCTGCTCAATTGCTACTTTTCCTAAACACTATAACAATTACGAATTATGGATTTAGGCTAGCAATAAACCACATAACTCAATCAATTAATAGGCCTCTTAATAAACTGAATCATGCAACCATTAACTTGAAAAATCAAAAAAACATGAAAAACAATTAAAATTATGAACAGCTCACAAAGTCTCACAATTTTACTAACCGGATTGAATTCTCTTGAATCGACTATAGAACTTAGCTAGACATGATAGAAAAGAAAGACAAAAGAAATAAAACTATCTTCTCAATAATTCTTGGATGCTCTATTACGTAGCCTTTACATTGCTTAAATAGCTAGAGTAGAGAAGACTAAAACTGGTATGTCTAGAATTGACAACCTTATTACATGGAAATAAAGATTAGACAAAATCTTCTTGCCTAGATTAGATAGAGAATCATTCCATTATTAACCAAATGCCACCCCTAGACCTGTCAATCTTTGTAATATTCCATAGAGGTATATATTCTCCTCAAGATTTCTGACAATCAATCAAATCCTTCCAATAGTAAACCTTCTATGTGTAGTAATCTTCATTCTCTGGTTTGAATTCAGATCAGCTTTCTATATTAGATTTTTGGATCACGTTTGATTTCTAAAATTCTTTCCACATTAAAAACCTGCATGAAATTTAGAAGGTCATTATTAAAAATATCAGAATTTTTTTATTTTAAACATAAACTATCAATATTTTCTACCAATGTCTTATATATAAGGAATCATCACAAATGAGTACCATAAGACATATAATATGTTAAATAAACTAAATATAAGGAAAATAAATATATAAAATTATGAATCCATCATTGCCCTACTCAGGTATAATGCAATCCCCTATCAGAAAGTCTCTAGAAAAGGGTCTTATGGCCATAATCAGAAAAACAACTTCATACAAATTTTTTAGATAAAGAAGTCTTTTGAAAAATGGCACTAGTTTTGGATTTTTTTAATTTTTCATGGAATTGTTATTGATTTTTGAAGTGCATAGTGCTCTGTTTTTTAATCTGTTAGGGTATAATGATTGACATGACTGAAAAGTATCTTTTTCACAATGAGAATGTTCTGTTTGCACTTATTTTTCTTAATGAAATTTTATATCTTTCAATTATCTACATGGACATATGTTTTGATTTAATTTTCATTAAGTATATGATTTTATAGGGAATTTATGGTGCAACTGGTCAAAAATCTAGAACAGACTCGACCAGTGCACATATCCGGTCTTGTGGCATTCATTTGACCTGGTTTCGTCCCATTTTGGGATTAGATACCTTGAGACAAAAGTTAGCTTTCTAAATCTTCTTTCTAAGGGTATGTTTTGAGGTTAATTCTGATATTTAGGTCTCCATATGCCCATTATGGTATAGGGTGACAGAATCTATCACCATGCATGTACACTGAATTATGCAATATTTTTTACCCAGAGGTGCTCCCTGTTGGGATTTGACCCCTTCATATGAAATGTAGCATGTCAAGTCATCGTTCTGTGAAAAAAAAATAAGGCTTAATTTGAGTTATAGACGACCTACTTATGGTCATTTTGGTGTAATATGATCAAATTTGAAATCAGTTCTTAGTTTTTGCAATACTTGAAACTTTGAGTGACAATTTTGACATTTTTGAGTCATTATTTATTTCAAATTTCTTCATAAAAGTTACAATATTTTTAAAGAACTTCTTGAGCATATGTTTTTGATAATTTTGGATTTTCAGAAAGGTTTCATTGATGTCTCATTCACTGTAATATGCAATTAATTGTTTGAGTGATTTGGTGAATTCTACCATGTTTAATTGCATACTTGCTACATTTAGAGTGTCCACGTGCCATATTTGGATAAATGACCACATTCAGAGTACTCACTTGCTCTTTGTTTGGATTGCTCACTTACCACATTTGTCATATCCATGTGTTGCTGTATTTGGTAGAATAAATAGATTTTTTTGCCATATTTAGTAATATCTTGATAATTACCATATTTAGAGATGCCATGTTTGGACTTGCCATGCTTAGAATATAGCATAGTAAGTTTTACCATGTTTAAATAGATTTTTATGGTATCATATGCCGTTAGGGAGATTTTCATAATCTTGCTATATATTTTGTTAGTTACCATAAACATCATACATGCCATGCTTAGATAGAATATTCCATTTGTGGCAATGATTTCATTTTTTGCAACACCCTAGTTCAACTGCCATGTATACACACTTCTATAAGACAATCTAGGCATGGGGACGTGCATTTAGGCACCCACATTCTTGGGAAGGGTATAATTGAAAATAATAAAAATCTTAACAAAGAAAGAGAATGCTTTGCTAAACCTTCCAAAATTAGAGCTTAAGATGAAAAGGGTAGCCCAGGAAGATTTCTGCCCCTCAGCATATCCTAAACCTAGAATAGGTTCTGAACCCTAAACCTAGAATAGGTTCTCAATCCTAAACCTAGAACATGTTATTTCAGCCATTTTCGAACTACACGGATTCTGATTCCTAAGGCAAGCCCTAGGATACGTAGGCTATTTGGGAGAATCCCAAATTCGGATCCACACCTTAGTCCACATGGACTATCCATAGATCCACTAGGATATCCATCCATATTTTAACCCAGAGAAGGTTATCCACATTCCAACCCAGAAAGGGTTCTCCATTTTGACCAAAATAGGGTTATCCATATTCCGACTCATAAGGGCTTATCCAATCTTAGCTCCACTAGGACTATCTATCATTTCGTATGGACTATCCAGATCCTAACCCATAGGGTTTCTTAGTCTTCCAAGCATAAACTTCAACTTGAACAATGAATTTAATCAAGCACAAGTATAAATCACAGTCATAAACTTTAATCACACCTGAACTATGATGGTGAAGTGATTTTTAGAATAATTCCGTGATATGTAGGCAATCTGATGGATACAGATTCGGTTCAATGATATCAAACCACTTGGTTTGATTCGGTTTAATAGAAAGAGTCTTGCAAAGGAAAGGTATAGGAGATTGATTTTGATCGGGCGGTTTGGGTGCCTAACCCCTTCCCATAACCATAACCTGACGCTTACCTAATCTCTGATGGACAAGAAGTACAATCTAAGGGTCATGAGTCAATCGAAGTCTTACCTTAGGGTGAGATTTCACATTTCTAAGGTCCTAGACCTTAATCTAGGTGGTGATTTCCAAACAAATTATGATCTTTGTCCTCACACATTGATAAATAAGTATTTAATCCAATTATCTCAAAATCGTAAGACATAAAAATAAATAATCAATTACATATTTAATGTTTAAATTATAACTAAACTTATGCAAAAACACATTGGTTGCATTCGCATGATGAATCATGCACATCTTCTTCAGCTTCTACGTCCATCGCAGCAATGTGTCCATATGTCAGCGCATTCATATATTCTTCAACGGTAGGACCTGCGTCATCAACTAAAAATATACGACGTCAAAAGGGTGAGCACAGATCACGACTTATTGAGAAAACAAAACAATGCAACAAACATGAGTACGCATTTAATTCATATCTTTGGTCTGGTTTATAAGTTTACAATATGCTATAGAAAAGTTTGGTGGCTGCTGCACCTCTATACAAGTGTGTGTGAATTCGCCCAATGGATGAAACACCATTGCCATCCCACATGCACCCACCATGGAATAGAGATAGAGCTAAAGTGTCTGGATCAAACACCGCCAACACTTCCCTTGATGCCCTACCCATACCAATATGTAATCCCCTAATGGCGAGGGATTGCAAACTGGGCTAGCAACTAACGAATCCTAATACCAAACAGTGTATCCAAGGCCTGACCCCAACATCCCTCAATACGTCCATAGAGATAGAGCTAAGGAGAGTTAGAGACCACACGGTCTGAGATCACCTCCCCTGATGCCCTACGACGTAATAGTTCTGCTAAGGTAATGGCGATACGACAATGTTAGTGGGCAAGACTTGAGTAAAGATAGAGCTAGAGTATGGTGACGAGGTCGAAGACCACCATGCCACGTCCTCCCCCTGATGCTCCACTTGCATCCAACACACCAACCACACACATACATTTACATGCCTATTTCTAGCATCATTATCATCATCATGTTATAAATAAACAGAATTAAATATGCATGAACAGTAATAGTAAAAATATTAGATGACATGTGAGATACACATTACAAGCATACACGCATAGAATCAATCATGGCATTGGACTTAATAAAAAGAAATAGTTTGTTATTATCTCTTTGAATTGATTTAACAACCTATAAGTTATATGAATTTAAGTTAGGGTTCATATGTGACATGTTACAGTAGTCAAAAATTAAAATAAAGCACTGATAGTTGTCTGATTAGTCATATGGTCTCATGCTGTATCGACCTAACTGTCTACGGTCGATACCCTACAGTTGCATATGGTGCGACCATAGTTGCGACCTTATGATTTCTAAAGTCTTCCCGAATGCCTATGGTCGATCCTCTGGTCACTGGTCATGCTTTGGTCGACCGTAGCTGTGACCTTGAGATTCCTGATCATAGACTACATGCAATTCGAGTTTTTCCTGGGTTCATTCTTCTGATCTTCAATGGGGTTTATTCTAAGGTCATCCTATGACCATCATTATTAGTTTCTTATCAACTTTAATCATCAAATTCACTTCTCATGGTTCTCCTTGGGATTTTTTCAAGGAAATCACATAGATCATAATATGTTGATATTGCCTATCTTCCATAGAAGTCTTATTCTTTAGAGTTTACATCTCCAAAGATTCATTTCATACCTTTGCCTGTGATAGAGAGCCAATCTCTTATCAGCAAATTCTTCTCCTTAGCTTTTTCTTCTTCTCCTTCTCTTCCTTCTCTTCCTTCTCTTTCTCTAGGGTTTACTAATGTTCTAAAAGAGTGAAAAAAGGGTTGAGGGATGTCCTTTATATAGAGGAAAACTCTCCATATAGAGTCCTCATTCAATTAGGAATGCAATCCCTTTGTTTAGGAAAGTTTCCAAAACTCGGAGTCTGAGCTGGGTTCTCACGATCGATCATACATTCGCATAAATCTCCAATCGTAGGGTCAAAATCATCAAACGTGGGGTTCTGGATTTGAGATTTTTGGTTCCCTTCCTTATGGTCGACCAGACCTATCCAGGCATACGACCTTAGGTATGTTTTTAGTGTTTTTAACTCGATTCTCATACCTGGTTTGTGATCTATCTTCACACGCTCGGTCCACTTGGTCCTGGAATGATGGGAAGACCTGACATGACACGATTAGACCAAATTACTGGAGTGCGGGTCTTACAAGGTCAACCTAAGCATAGGGAGTCTCACATGTGCCAGAAAAGAAAGGCCACTACCGCTGGTACATCAAAATCCAAGAAGGTTAAACCCATTGAAGTATACTAGTTGTCACCTGAGAAGGGGAAGGACATGTTGTGGGCCTAGACAGTGAGGGAGAAGTCCCTAGTTCACTCGGCATCCCCTTTGAAGGGCTCTCCAGTGAAGGAAACTTTGGCCCAAACCCTTGCGTTTACGCCCAACGTTTAAGAAGGGGAGAATGTGTTGCTGATTATCACAGCCTTTGGTGAGCAAGCACTTCCTTCATCGACTAGTGGGAAGGCTACTCCTGGGGCGGAAGGCTTGACACGTCGGGATTCTGCTCCTACCCTTGTCGCAGGCACTTCCGTCTTCTGCCAGATTAGCCAAGAGAGAAAACCTCCCAAGGATATAGCACGTTCTCGGTCCTTGAGTGGAGTCACATTGGTACCACTCATTGGCCAAAATGGTCAATAAAGACTACGAACAACACTATCAAGTCATCTGACACTGCTTACCAGCTGTTGGAGGGCATGCGGATGCCCACGGACCTAAAGTACTACAACGAGCTCTTTAGAAATGAGTTCTTGAAGAGGACCAATAGGACCTCCTAATGTAAGTGCCTCTGATCCTTTCTCGGATTTTCTTGCAACGGTCTTTCTTTGGTTAATTACTTCATGCATCTGTTATAGTACATCAATGGTATCAAAGTCTTGGCTGAACATGAGATTGACTTACAGAGGTGTCTCCAGGACTAGGAGAGGGCGCTATATGAACCCATCAAGCTTCAGAGGTCATATTTTAAGAGGAATGAGGATCTTACCAAGGAGCTTGAGGAGATGAAGGGCAAAGTTGCATAGCCAACTCTGGCCGAGCTTGTCTGAGTGCCGACTTAGATGCTAAGAAGAAAAGGTCCATGGATGCCCTTTCTGCCAATCTTGAACTAGAGGCCAGCATAACTGTTCTGCATAGGACGAAGTCAGAGATGGAGAAGGCCATGTGGGAGTACCACCACCAGACCAAGATGGCTGAGTTGAACCTCAAGACTTGGAAGGTTCAAGAACTTGAGGCTACCATCCCCCAGAAGATCAACTAGGCTATAGTTGAGTACAAGGGCTCTGAGGAGCTGAAGGACTTTGTTAGGGAAGCGACCGAGATGGAAACCCTTTGCACTGAGATCGCCAGAGCGAGTTTCATTAGGGGCATCAATACACTTCGTGGCTACATTCGGGAGGAGGCTAGCAAAGACTTCAACTTTCCTCGGTTCAGACTTAATGTAGATCTTTCGATAGACCACAAGGAAGAGGAAGAGGATTCAGGCAACAATACAGGCACTTGAAGAGGCTACTCAAGTCCTTGAATTCGAAGCCACTAGTGGTGAGTTGGCTCTGGCCATGGTTCCTACCCAAGTCAAAACTTTGCAAGTGGCAGAAACGGAAGGCACTGCAAATGGTCAGGGGTAGAATAAGCACTCTTGCTCAACCATGATAGGACAATGGTTGGATCCGACTAAGAGGTCGAGAATACTGATTGAGTAGTTCCTTTTTTTATCTTTTCTCTTATACTTTTGCATCGGTTGTGTGGCCTTGTTGTACATTATATTTTTATCTGACTAATATATGTACTTTGTCAAAAATTTTTGGGTGTTGTCCTCTACCTTTTTTCTTACATCTTTCCTCGCCTAATGAACTCTGTCTCTGGTTCATGTTTGTACTTAGGCTATCAAAGCACTTTTGCCCACGGGTCTGGAGTCGAGTTCATAAATGAACTCCTTTCTCTGGTAAGGGCTCATTATGCTCAAGTTTTGGAGAATGCAGCTTATGTAAATTATCTAGGTCTATGGATAGAAGCTCTCGAGGAGCCTTGGGCTAGACAGGGGAAGATTTTGTGGTTTTCAATTGAAAAGGCTGAAGATAACAATCGTCTTATTAGAAGACTTCACCGATTTGGGTATGAGAAAGCCCACTACCCAGAGTGGGAGCTCACTGAGATGACCTGTTTTGAAAATGAGGAAAGGCACCTCCGACTTTCGACTGAACACCACGTGGGCATCTTGGAAGAGAAGCTTGTCAAGGCGGAGGAGGTGGTTACTGATTTGAGTGGGGTCCCAAGAGTCGCAAGAGATTATAGTGTTCCTTATCCCTCTTCTGATGCAAGGTACCTGATGGTTACCTATGAGCGAGCTAAGAGGGAGCACGAGACGAGGGAGGCGGCGGAACGGTTAGTTGATGAAGTTAAGCGTTTGAGGAAACCTTATTCCTGAAGAAAGAAGAATTAGGGTTGTAGGGTGTCACCTGTCCTCAACTTTATTTTAGTGTAGTGTGAGCTTATGAACTTTACACTGAATATAAAGTAATTCTGTAACTTTGTCGTCTAATAAATGGGACTATTTATAGTGCCAAGCTTGCAGTGTCCTTGTCTTTTGTATGAGCTTGGGAGCATTCCTTACCCCTTCGAGCTCATAATGAGTGCATAATGCATGCATTATGACTCTCAGTAGCCTTGTTTCAGGTTGTGTAACTACAGGTATCTTACAAGTCGTCAAACATCCACCTTGAGGTAGTTTGCATGTTGATGACTCAAATTCTACTCATGTGAAAGTCGCACAAAAAAATACGGGCTAATTTGAATTTTTCTCACATAATAGGTTCTCCTGTTGACACCAACCTAGCATCTGTATCATCAATGGAGGGTATGGAACTGTAGATAAGATTCAAAACCTTTTTCTCTTAGTGTAGAAACTCTGTGTGGAATGAATCAGTTGAACCAAGCAAGACCTGGCCATTCAAAACTAAAATCAAGATAGGTGGTCGAGCAAGGAGGTCGACAAAATGTGTTTCATTGACTACCCTGTTCGATCGACCGCCTGTACCCAGAATTGGGCCAGTTTGAGTCTAATTTAATTGGGCCTAGCTCCAATTCCTAACCAACCATGATCATCCCAAATCACGTGGGACCTAATTTTAAATGCGTTGGAGTATCAATGAACAACCTCTAAGCCACCGCTATCACTCTTTAATTAACTATAGGACTCTCAAGGGAAGAGTTGCACTGCAAATCTAACTCTTGTATAAATTCGTTAATATAAACTCTTTATGAACTCTAATTGAGAACATTAGAACCTCTGAGACATTTTGGGAGAGAGAGGGTGGATTGGAGCAAGTTGAAGGAAGAAGAAGAGGAAGAACTACCATTGAAGGTCCTCCCTTAAGCTTTTCACTACAACAGCTTTAGCATAATCGTTAAGGGAATCCTAAAAACCATTCTCACTTTACATAGAATGAACCCTGATGATCTCATGAGGTAAAACCTAACCCTGAATATGTTAAAACAAGTTTCTAGAATACCATTAATGGAGAATAGATAGAATTGTTCAATAGTGCCTATGAAGAATAAATTAATACAAGTATTCAAAGCAGGACTTTACAATGAATTATAACATTGAAGTATGATTGGGAAGTAGCCTTCAATATAGTACAGACCCTCAGGATCCCTCTAAGACAGCCCTCGACCCCATGCCTTGGAGAATGGATCGAATTAGATTTAGTTCGAGCTCTCTGGTATGAGGAGGTCGACTAGGGCGGTTGACTAAATTGAGTTGATTGACCGCCTTTACTGTCGTCGATCGCATGGCCTATAGAGAGGTGTAATCTTGGTATTTTTAATCCCAATTGACTATTTAGACTATCTTAGCCACCCCACACTTCAAGAATGACATAATGAATATGTTGGAATAATTGGTTTGGTTAGAATGTGCTCCCAAGTGTGTAAGTATGTGTGGTTGCAAAGACGACATTCATTGTCATAAACCATACATGCATATAACCTATGGGAATAAGATTTTATCCTAACCAATGACTTAAACGTATCATAAAACACTTGTAGAAGTGACCCTACAGAAGTGCAATCCTCTGGCATCTATCTAGGCCAAAATACCTAGGCAGTTGATAAAACTAAGATGATCGGCCACCATAGCTGATTGACCACCTTCATCGACCTCCACATTACAATAAGCCTGGTTTGGTTTTATTTTCAACCATAGACTTTGAGACTTAACCAAATGATCCTAGGACATGTTCCTAAGACTAGTGAGGATACCTTAGACTCAATAGAAGCAAGACTAAACAATCATAAGTAACATTCGTATCTTAATTGTAATAGGTAAACCGACATAGGAAAACAAGGAAAGGGACTCTATCACTAAAATAAAAGTTCTAAATTCTAACATTTGAATAGAAGTTACAAGTTTACTGCCATGAAGTACGAGAAGCTATGCCTGAAGTAAGAAAACAAAAGAAAAAATTTGCTTCAGTAGCATGAGTTCTTGAAGGGGATTGAGTTGATGAGTTATCCGTCAGATTCTGAGGAAGATGGCTCTTCTCCAAATTCAGAAAAATCAAAATTAGGAACCTTAGTCTGCCCAAAGTCATGTAGCACCCAAAATTTATGCTTGAAAGTCACCCTACCAATTTCTTTACGAAGGGAGGCAAATTTATCCCCTTCGTGAATTAGTTTTTTTAAATCTTCTGATTCCCTGAAGTTGAACATAGCATGACTAACCATTTGGTAAAACTCTTTGTCCAAAATGTTTCTTTCCTTTACTGCTATAGCCTTTTCCTTCAACAACTTCACTTTCTTCTCCTCCAAAGCATTCGCTCTCTGCAAGGATTTGTAAATCCTAACTCTAAATGAGTCGATTTCACCCTTCGCCCTATCCTTCTCTCTCGTGAGTACATCTTCTACTACCTTCAGTTCTGGTTAGCCTCTGCACACTTGCCTTCCAGAGATTCAAGTCTCATGGAGGCTTTACATAGAGAACTGACAAGCTGCAATGAAGAGAAGGATAATCATAGACTAAAGAAAAGAACTCAGGTATATCTAAAATTTGGAAACCTATACTCCAGAGTGATGAAGAAATCTCATCGTTTAATTTTTTGGAAGTACTGTTAGTAGCATGCTTCTGGTCATCATGGTGGCAAATCCCTCAAAGAAGTTCTCGAGCCACCCGAACATTAAAGAGGCCATTATAAGTAACCTTTACCAACCATTCTAGGACAAATATTTAGTAAAACTGGTTGATTCCTCAGGCAAGGATGTCTGTGTGGTAGCTTTCTCTAGTAACACATCTGATTATCGCTATCGCTGGACAAATTGCAAGCCTCTACTATTAGGACTTCCCTATGCTTACCCCTATCTAGATTGAAGGCAACGATAGTCTTTTCCCTTTTGAGATAGATCCCTATTCCTGTACCATCTTTGCCTTCAGCCACCGCGAAGCCCTAGTAGACCTATCTGAGCGCGGAAGTTCTCCCGTGATCTGGAACCCTGGAGAAGAATCAACTTGCGGTTTGGAGAAGGGGGAAAACTAGTAGCAGAGAAGTTAAACATATGACCAACAAGGGGGATTTGAAGATATATACGACTTACCGGAGACAGAGGTAGATTCTTAATCTACTTTAACGAATCTGTCCACCTGAGGAAAAGTGTCATCCTTTGCTTTGTCCTGCCTCTTTGTACATACTTGGGAAGCTTGGGCCTAGACTGAAAGAAGGAAATCAGGTTTGGAAAACTTAGAATGAAACAATTGGAATTCGTCTACATGCGTTCTTTCAAGGTCATATGATTCAGCAACATCGCGAGATGGGCCAGGCTTTTCATTTAATTCCATGGCTTCATCATTACATAGAAAACTCCATATGTTGCCCACAGGATAAGGGGTCCTATCCCTACACCCAACAAAAAAGAAAGAACTGTGCCAATCCTGGAGGGAGCCCTTCTGAGAACCCAGTATCTTTGGAGTGTGCTGCCTTGTGTTGAAGAAACACCATCCCATTGGAGTCGACATTCTGGACTCTTTCTCCTCATTTAGGCTGTACATTGTCCTAAAACAAGTCTACTTTTTTCTCTACATTTAGATTAAACATTTCCTAAACAAACCCACTAAAGGAGTATGGCCGAGGCATAGAAAGAAAAGAACAAATGAAATCAAATGACACCAAATTGGGTTACATTTGTCCAGGGGCAATCCGATAATATCTCAGAATGGGAAGGATTTCGTGTGGAAGAGGCAGGCTGAACCCAGAACCTAGCATCTCTTTGAAAACATAGATTTTGTGGAGATTCTGTGTGTTTGGGGCTTCACCATCTTCAACCGCATGGCATATATATTAATCAGGGATGAAGTATGTGGTCGTGAGGGTATTCACCTCTGCTTGATTTATGATGGAGCGATACCTGTGGCAGACCAACCGCTCCATCTAAGAAGAAGTTGGGAGTCAGACGGTAGAACCACTTCTAGTGCTTGTGTGGGAAGGTCTTGCTTGTGAGGAAGACATCCTAGAAACAAGCTAGTAGAGTGAAGAACAAAGCAATTCAATAGCTCCTAGTCTAAAGAGATAAACATTTGAGATCACAGAAAGGTATTTGGGGAGAGAAAGTATGTTTCACACTCAGCCTCAACCGACTGCTGCGACATCGCCTGGTAAACATCATCTAGAGAAGGGTGAGGATTACAGTAATAACCCTCACGCCTTGAACACCCCATGAAGTTCTCCAGTGTCTCTTCTACCTTGGTGAGTTTCTCCTCAAGCAAGTCTAATCGATGCTCAGCATCGAGGTGAAGTCATTGGACAGTGGCACTCTCCTTCAAAAGATCATCTCAGTTAATCCTTACCAAATAAAGTTCCTCTAGCACTTGACATGTAACTTACGAGTGGTGGCATACTACTTCTCCACCTTCTCAGCTTTAAATCATAACTTTCTGCACTCAATTTTCTAAGACTCCTCAAGACAAGCCATGGTGGTGTCAACCCTTCCCAACATGGCTTTGAATTCCCGAAGCTGAGCATGAAGGACTTCAGTTTATGCGAGGGTGTCCGAGAGAACATCTGAAAGATCCTAAGAGAAAGTTATGGTATTAGACAATGTTACGGTTGGAAATCACCCATCGATCTGCGCTCTGAATGACCTGCAATCACAGAGATGAGACAAAGGAGTTGGGCGCCTAAGCCCCGGGTACACTCCGATGCCTAAGTTAGATTCCCAATGTAAACAGTCAAGGGATAGCAGAAAGCTATCTCAAATTTAGAGAGTGGGACGTTGAGAGAGTTTGAGTGATAATAGCTTGCAACTTAGGGCTTACCTTGAGGGATGACCTCTACTTATAGATTGTGAAGAGGCATGGAGGTACCAGGACTCAGGGGAGTAGACTGCCAATAGGATTGCCACGTGTCGCTCTGTGGGAAACTCATGTGGTAGACTCCGAGTAGGAGTCGGAGACCTTAGCCAAGGAAGCTAGGTCGATCAGCTCTGGGACTGACACGTGTCAACGTGTGAGTAATGGCCGACCGAAATAGTCGGTGTCATATTAGACTGAGAGAAGGACTCCCCAGAGGTAGCATAATCACAATGGGACTCCGGCTTCCTACTGAGAATCATAGCCGAGTAGGACTATAACTCCAAGGGCTACCCGAGAGGCCGGGTGCACGAGAGGCCGTATGCATGATAGGCTGATTACACGATACCGAGCGCAAAATACTCCGAGGGCTCAAGCTCCGAAGGCGCAACTTGACATGTCTAAGATTTTAAATGGAGGGGATTTTTCCCTCCTAATAGATGCTCCTTGCGCTGTCGGATGCAACGAATTCGATAGTGCAATAAGTTTAAACCGTTGAGAAAACCTACGCCGTATGAGGCCTATTGCCAGGTTGATGGCTGCATTGAATGACTCCGAGTGGGCGTCGTACCAACCGTCTGCTTGATTGATTGAGGCACGGGGCTCGAGGCATAAAACTCGGGTTCTGCAAACATGTTCGACCGTCGATCTTTTGATTTGACGTGGATCGATCCTTGATCCGACGACCACCAGGAGGCGGTGTGCCTCGAACTGCCGCTTGTCCTCGAGTCAGTCGAATGCATCGAATGGCTGAGACTGAAACGACACGGATCGACATATTGATCCGATGGCTACCAGGAGGAGGAGGGCCTCGAGAAGAAGCGCCATCATTGCGCATCACGTCAGGTTGTCACGTCGCGTCCGGCGCGGCCGACAACGACCAATGGTGCTAAAGCACGTGTTCAGAACCCGAAGAGACGGTTCACGGTCACAGGACCTATAAATACTCTACTATTACATTCATTCAACCATTTGGTTCAGTTGCATCCGGAGTTCCATCAGAGCACTCGGAGTCTAGATGAACATCCCTGTTTTTGAGCTTTGCTTCTGCAGTCGGAGTTCAATTTCTTTCAACCAGTAAGTCTCCTTACATTTCCTTTCTTGTTCTTTCATGCTTAGTAGCTTTTCCTCCAATAGTATTACATCTTCCGGTAGAGTGAGGGTGAGTGAGAAAATGGCGCTTTCCCGAACTTTTTCTTTTGAGGAATCATCCTCCTCCAGGGAAGGATGGTCCGCTGCCTCCAAGGGTTCCAATACAGTTGAGTAGGAACTTGAGAAGAGTTCCTCTGAGGCCGAAGAGCGTGGTCGCCCCGCGGGCCCCACGGCTCAACGGGCTTCTCGTTAGAGAGGCGGCCGACCGTCAATAACTGCATTCGGAACCGTCCCAACATGGAAGGTTCCAAGTAAGATCAAAACCGAAGCGGCTTTGTTATCGGTCTGCCGGGCATACCAGCTTGTAGAGCCAATGATGAATGTGCACATTCGGCTCCCAACCTCTGATGAGAGGGCCTGTACTGTGAACACGTCGGAGATTTGTGTGTACGAACACACCCTGAAGTCGGGGCTATGGTTTCCCTTCACCCATTAGTTGTAGAAATTCTTCAAACCTACCGCATCGCCCCCTCCCAGCTTGCTCCAAATGGGTGGCGATGCATATTTGCCTTCATCCTGTTCGTCCGCCGACTAGGTGAGACTCCGACCTTGAACTTGTTTCGGTCGGTCTTCCAGTTGGCCAGTCTGACCGAGGCCCGGGCTATGACCGGGTGGTACTTTTTCAGCCAGAGGAGCGGAAAGAAGTTCTTGGCTATCACCCAAAAGCCTTCCTCCATCCACGGGTGGAAGGACAAATTTTTCTTCGTGGGCCCTCCTGCGGACGGCCCGGCCCTTCCTCTGTCAAATGTTTGGCTGGTGGTCGACGCCACGGGGTTCAACAAAGTCCCCTTCCTAATGACGGAGGAGAGAAAGGCTCAACGCAAGATGATGGCCGGGAAGACTGTGCGCCTCTCCGACCTTGTAGATCCCGTGCAGTTGGCCGAGCATGGCCTCCTCGGTGAGTTTAATAATTTTAGGACTCAGACTATGTACTGCTGCTGTCTTCATGTTGTCGCTAACCATTTTCTCATTGCAGTGAATTTCAAAGATGATAAGATCATTGCTTGGATCCTAGCCAAGCAGACGGCCGAGGACATGAAGGGGGTTCAGTCGGTTTGGCGGGCAGGAGGGCACACCTCCACGGAATGAACCGAGGGCCACGACCGAGGCAAAGGGCAAGGGGCCCATGCCCGAAGAGCCACCGAAGAAGAAGATAAAGTCGGCCGTGGAGCTGCCGGCCCCTAGGCTCGACAGTCAAGAGGAGACAACAGCGGGGGCTGCGACGAAGGAAGTCTAGCCCCTTCAGGTGGTCGCCACGAAGGAAACCAAGGCCGATCAGGGCGTGGTGACGCCTGCGGCGAAGAGGGCTACCGAGAGCCCGAAAGTGGTTGATCTGACCGGGGCCATTGGGGCCTCCAAGGAGGAAGCCGGGCACACGGCCCGTCAGAGGGGTGAAAAGTAGGAGGTTTCGAAGGTACCTTTCTCTCCTGCACTCAGACTGATGTCGACGGACTCGGTCTTCAAGAGCACAAGGGCGGCTAGAATCATAGTCACCGAGGGACGCCTCCCAGCGGACATAGCCTTCACCTCTGACTTGTCAAATGAGGATGCCTACAGATGAGCCTTTACGGCGTGTAGTCAGGTAATATTTGGAGTCTTCATCACTTCTTTTATTATTCACGGTCATTTTTTGAGTGGTCTCTTTTGTGCAGATGAGCAATCTTCTGGCTGAGATCCGCGAGCGGGCTGCTCGGGCCTTCTTCGACCTGGATGAAAAGGAGGTCTTGGAGATCTCCCTGTGCGAGGCTCTGGAGGCTACCGAGGAGAATCTAACCAATAAATCCTCGGAGTTTAAGGACCTCGTTGTAGAAAAGGTCGCCCTCCGGGCGTCGCTGCACAAAGCCGAGGCCACCCTTGACGAAGAGCATAAGAGAGTGCATTCGTCCAAGGAAAAGCTTCGGTCATCCGAGGACAAGCGGCGGAAGACCGAGGAAGATATGCAGGCTGAGCAGTAGGCGAAGCTGGCACTGGAGGAGAAGCTTAAGAAGTCCGAGGAAGAAGCCAGGGCTGCCAAGGAAGCGTTGAACAAGGCCGAGGAGGCTCACCGGGATGCCCTGGCTGGAGTTGTCGCCGAGTACAAGTCTTCGGCTCAGTACGAAGAGGACGTCGACGAGGCATCCTACATGTACTTCGAGAGGGGGGTCAGATACTTGAGGGAACAACTAGCGGATAAGGGCGCCCTTAAGATAAACTGGTCAGAGATCCCGATTGTCGACCAGATTGATGCGTCGGAGCCTCCGGTACCCGTGAAGACCCCGCTCATCGCTGAGGACCTGGAGGAGCCGACGGCAGCTAAGGAGGCTGACCGTATGCTCGAGGACGACCTTCCTCCTTACGAAGTGCCGCAGACGCCGCTCGTGGAGCTCCTGGACCTTGCACCGCCATCCGAGGATCAAGCACCTCCGACCACTGAGAACTGGCCTTGAAGAGGCAGCACTTGTATATTTTGTCTTTTCTCTTTTTTTTCTTGTTTCTTTTACACCTGTATATTTATACCACTACCCTTCTAGGGCCTTTATTAGTAAAATATCCATTCTTTCTATCTACTTTCTTACATCTTGTTACCTGTTCCACTCGGTACTCGGTAGGCCGAGGACACTTAAGTAATTATAGTTTGGGCTATTTGGCTAAGGCATTGAACCACCTCTTACCCCGGAAGTGTTTTTGGCTTGGCGCTTTGGCTGGCCGAGAGCACTTAAATATATCCGAGCAGCCCAATGTTTGAGATACGAGTATGGTTTGCCCCAGCCGGGCTACTGATGCCCGATCGCATAGTTGGGTAGATGCTATTTGCTGTCGGAGTCTGCGTGTGGACCGAGGTAGGCAGTTCCGAGTATGGCCTGCATGCTACCATGGCCTGCTGTGGACCATGGTAGGCAGATACGCGTGTGGTCTTCATGCCACTAAGGTCTGCTTGTGGACCGCGGTAGGAAGATACGGCTGTGACCTTCATGCTACGATGGTCTGCTTGTGGACCGCGGTAGGAAGATACGGCTGTGACCTTCATGCTACGATGGTCTGCTTGTGGACCATGGTAGGAAGGTACGAGTATGGTCTTCATGCTACTGAGGTCTGCTTATGGACCGCGGTAGGAAGATACGGCTGTGACCTTCATGCTACGATGGTTTGCTTGTGGACCATGGTAGGAAGGTACAAGTATGGTCTTCATGGTACCGAGGTCTGCCTATGGACCGCAGTAGGAAGATACGGCTGTGACCTTCATGCTACGATGGTCTACTTGTGGACCATGGTAGGAAGGTACAAGTATGGTCTTCATGCTACCGAGGTCTGCTTGTGGACCGCAGTAGGAAGATACAGCTGTGACCTTCATGCTACGATGGTTTGCTTGTGGACCATGGTAGAAAGGTACGAGTATGATCTTCATGCTACCGAGGTCTGCTTGTGGACCGCGGTAGGAAGATACGGCTGTGACCTTCATGCTACGATGGTCTGCTTGTGGACCATGGTAGGAAGGTATGAGTATGGTCTTCATGCTACCGAGGTCTACTTGTGGACCGTGGTAGGAAGATACGGGTGTGATCTTCATGCTACCGGGGTCTGCTTGTTGACCGCGATAGGAAGATACGCCGAGGGCGATGTTCGTCCTGCGCTTGGGTGAGATCGGCTGGGCCGGAAGGACCGGCTAAGTTGACTGAACTGTATGTGCTGTTCTGTATTAAAAAAAACTAAGCGGATGCCCTCAGGTGGTCCGGTATACAACTGAGACATGCTGGAAAAAATAATTGAAAATTTCTGTAATGATCTGAGAATAAAAAGTTGCTAATTATTGATAATATTTCCAAACTTTGGTGGCATGCCATGTCCTCGGAATTTCCTCCCGCCGAGGGCGGTTAGCTTATACGGGCCCGGTCTGTAATATCCGGGGTATGTTGTAGGATCATTCCCTTTGTCCCTCGGGCAGCAGGTAGCCGACCGGGATGGTCTTCTCTAGCCGATTGTTCGTGATCGGAGTTTTCAAGTTTTCCTCCATGGGCTTTCTTGTACGCGGAGAGGCGTTTCCGATCGCTGGTCCTATGATGGTGAGGACTACTTTGCCCTCTGTTTGGGGTCCCTTAGTGATGGCATAGACTCCATTGTCACCAGGGATACGCAAGCCCCTTGCTGTGTGAGGTCGGTCCTTGGGATGCGGACTACTTACGAACCTCCGCTCGACCTTTCTTCTCTTTGAAGCCGGATGGGACTTCCTCTTTCTTCTTCGTCTTTCTCAGAGGACGGCTTCTGGTTCTGACCAGGATGGGATGGAGTCGGGCTGGGTGTGTTGTCGGCCTTGAAGCCTTTCTTTTGCCGACACCCTTTCCTTCCTTGCTCTAGATGAGCTTTCGATCGACCCAAACTGGATGGCGCCGACCCACTGTCTGGGGGCAGCCGGTCCACCATCAGGGTCTCTGTCTTCCCTCCGAGCGGCGTTCTAGTTATCATCAGCGTCCGTTCGACAGTCGTTGGGTTGAGGGTTCCTCGGAGGTGGAGGTTGTCACACCCCAATTCTGCACTGTTCAGAATAGTGTGATGAACAGCTAGCAAACCAACGGTTCAACCAGGATCTCAAATAGGCTATCCCCACGTTATCTAAACTTACACACATCCGTAATCATAATCAGAGTAAATACACAATATCGGATGTCTTATAATAACATGAACTGAGAAACTAAGATGATATCATTAATTTAATAGCAAATTATTCTGTTTTCAACTGAGACATAAATATTTAAATACCAAATACATGTCTTAATAAATCCAATAAAGAAACCTATAAAATATCTAATCAAATACACACGAGTTGCACTCACAAGAGGAGTCGTGTGTATCCACTTTAGCTTCAGCTTCCATCGTTGCCACATTCCCATACGCAGACGCATTCACATAGTCTTCAACGGTATAACCTGCATCATCAACTAAAAATATTCGACGTCGAGGGGTGAGCACACATCACGGCTCAGTGAGTAGCCAAAACAATGCAACAATACATATGCATGCAAAATCAATTTATATCTTTGGTCTGGTATATAAGTTTGCAGTATGCAATAGAAAGGATTAGGTAGCCAAAGGTCACGTTTATTGACCCCGCCTCTATACACGAGTGTGTGATGTTACCCGAAGATCACGTTTATCGTCAACTCACATGCACCCAATCATGAAAATTATATAACAAAGGTTACGTTTATTGCTATATAGTGCCATACCAACACGTAAGCCCCTGTTAGCGAGGGCTGCAAACTGGGCTCACAACTAACCAAACCTAATGCCAAAAACTGTATCCAAGGCCTCACCCCAAAGATCCCTCGGAATGTCCATAGAGATAGAGCTAAGGCCCCCGATAGAGTCGAGAGACTACAAGGACCGAGACCACCTCCCCTGATACTCTACGACATAATAGTTCTGCTAAAGTAATGGCGATACGACGATGCTAATGCACCAGACTTGAGTTAGAGATAGAGCTAAAGTGCTGAGACCCGCCAAAGGTTAACGTTTATTGATGTTCTCATCACACCTCCCCTGATACTCGCTCACATCAAGTACATCAACCACACACATACAAGCACATGCCTATTCCTATCATCATCATCATCATCATGTTATAAACAATAAAGTAAATATGCATGAACAAGTAATAGAAATATTGGATGGCATGCTGTATGCACATTACAAACATATTCACATAGAATCAAGCATGGCATAGGACTCAAGAAAATAGAAAATAGTTTGTTATTAACCAATTTAGTTTGGAGTTCTGGTTCCTCACCTTAGCTTGCTAATATATACTTTTCCAAGCTTTAGAATCACCTTTATATTGTTATTGTATTGCTAGAAGACCTAACAAAGTCGATAGAATTTAATTAGAATTTATTCAGAATTAAAAACTACTCTGTTAACTGAGGGTCGGAGGTAGGGTCGGAGTTAGGATCGACCCTGGGTGCAAGCCTCCCTTAACTCTGAACTTCCCGAACACTGAGGGTCGATGGTCAGGAACACCTAGGGTCGAATGGTCATCGACCCTCGGTGCGACCCTCGGTGCACTTTGGTCTAATTCCCTCTTTTAATCCATTCTTCGTGCTTGGAATCCTATGGCTTGCTCCAACATTCCATTCTACATTCATTCCATGGTCTGAAACCATGTATAACCCACCTAGATAGCTTTCATGCACTTTCCTATGGTTTTCCATGAAAACCTAACCATAGATTGATGGTTTGGGTTTCTCCGAGATCACACTCTCAACATTAACTAACCTAAGGTCTGTAGAAACTCATGGAATTAGTACCCATACCTGAGAAGAATAATCTTTCTCTGCAACTCTTCTCTTTTGGCTTAATTTCTCTTCCTTCCCTTTCTTCTTCCTCTTTCCTTCTCCTCTCTTTCTCAATTCGATTAGGGTTGTGAAAGGAGTGAAAGTGGCTTAGGGACGTCCTTTAAATAGAGTAGGAACATCCTAAAATAAGTCCCTCTGAGATTAGGAAAGAATCCCAATCAAAAATTAGGAAATTTCCTAATTTTATTTTCTTACAGCAACCGAGGGTCGATGGGAGGGTCCATGATCCCGTCGACCCTATGGTCTTAAAATGTCCGACCCTCCCTTCAAAACTGAGGGTCTGACTCTCTATTTTGGGAGGTCCGACCCTGCTTAGCTGGGTATGCGACCCTTCCCCTATTTTAAGTGTTTTTGGGTCGATTTGATACTTGGGATCTCGATCTCCTTCACGCCCTTGGTCCATTTGACTCGACCATGATGGGTAAACCTGGTTCAAGGTGGTAAGACCGGGTTAGATTGACATGGGTTTTACAGAGGTGGTAATCCCCGGTCCCTCCAAGCGGGATCCAGTGCTCAGTCAGTGTTCCGAACAAAATTGCCGTAGTATCCTCGTCGGATAAGGTCCTCAATCTCTCCTTTGAGGTACTTGCACTCCTCCATTTTGTGGCCGTAGTCCCAATGGAAGTGACAGTATTGGGAGCGATCTTTATTCCTCCCGTCGTCGAATGCTTTTGGTGGGAATCGGAGGTTCCGATCGTTCTTGACCGCTTCGAGAATCTCCGTCATCGAAGTGTTGAGTGGAGTATAATACTCGAAGCTCTTGTACGGATGCCGGTAGGTTTGATCCTTACCAGACTTCTGCTTTTTTGGGTCGACAGAGCTCAGCGCTTGGTCGCCCGTCTCAGGCCTTTTCTTGTTTGCAGGCGCTTGCTCGGCCTTCAGATTGTTTACTGTATTATTTTTCTGGGCTCTCGTCGTCTCGTCTACGGCGGCATACTTCTCGCACCTAGCGAGCAGGTCGTCCAGATTTTTCGGTGGCTTTTTGGAAAGGGACCAACAAAGCTCCCGGTCTATTACGCCGGCCTGCAGGATGGACATGTGCACTGCGGGCTTGACGTCCTTGATTTCGAGCACCTCAGTATTGAAGCGCTTGATGAAGTCCCGCAGAGACTCGTCCTTCTACTGTTTGACCATCAATAAATGGTACGACGTCATTTTGCGCACTCGGCTTACCTAAAAGTGCATCAGAAATTTGTTCGATAATTGCTCGAACGAAGTGATACTCTTCGGAGGCAGGTTACTAAACCATGTACGAGCGGCGCCTCAGAGCGTTGAAGGAAACGCTCTGCAGATAAGGCCGTCGCTCAGAGGGTAGAATACCGTCGTAGAGACGAACACATCTAGGTGTTGCTCGGGGTCGGTACTCCCATTGTACGAGTCCAAGACCGGCATCTTGAAGTTGTCAGGAGGGGGTACCCTCATGATCTCATCCGAGAGCGCCGTAATTGCAGTATAGGCTGTTCTCGGCGGGGCTACCCTGTTCTGCTCCACCTGTTGAAGCCAAGTGGTTAGCTCCAATAGATGTAGCTCGACCTAGGACTGGGGCGTGTCCGGAGGTTGAGCACCTGTTCCTGGCGTTTCTTCATTGACTCTTTCCTGGCGGAGGGCATCGAGGAAGGGCCCCGCGCCTCTTACCGGGGGCGGCGTGACTGGCGCCTGACGTTGATGTGGCGGGGGGTGCCGAGCGGCTGACCCGGCCACGCTCCGTCCAGGAGCTTGATCTGCTGGGAGATTATTTGGCAAGGCGTTTGCAGGGTCCGCCCTCGCCCTTGGCGGATGGGCCGCTTGCGGAGCTTCCGATGGCGGATTCGGTTCCGGGTGGGGATTCTCTCCTCCTGCTACCGAACTACTTGCTCGGGCGCCTCTCAAGACTCTCGCTAGCTGTTCGATTTGCTGTTTCAATTCATCGAACTGCTGGTGAGTGACATACTAAGGTGGTGGTGGTGGCGGTGTTGCCGTCGGCGTGTGGCTCGTAGCCATAGCCGGTGCGGGTGCTGGCGGTTGTACTGGTGCTGGTTCCGGTACTGGCGCGGGTGTAGGCTCACGGTCTGCCCTTGTCGTGCTTTCGCTACTACCCACACGCACTGATGACTCAGGATGGCCGTGCGACACCCGTGCTCTGGTTCTTCTGTGAGCCATCGAAATTAGAGTTCTCACGTGCTAATCATCAAACTCAGTCAAAAGAGGTCCCACGGTGGGCGCCAAACTGTTACGGTTGGAAATCTCCCGTCGATCCACGCTCTGAATGACCTGCAATCACAGAGATGAGACAAAGGAGTTGGGCGCCTAAGCCCCGGGTACACTCCGATGCCTAAGATAGATTCCCAATGTAAACAGTCAAGGGATAGCAGAAAGCTATCTCTAGTTTAGAGAGTGGGACGTTGAGAGAGTTTGAGTGATAATAGCTTGCAACTTAAGGCTTACCTTGAGGGATGACCTCTACTTATAGATTGTGAAGAGGAATGGAGGTACTAGGACTCAGGGGAGTAGACTGCCAATAGGATTGCCACGTGTCGCTCTGTGGGACACTCATGTGGTAGACTCCGAGTAGGAGTTGGAGACCTTAGCCATGGAAGCTAGGTCGGTCAGCTCTGGGACTGACACGTGTCAACGTGTGAGTAATGGCCGACTGGAATAGTCAATGTCGTATCAGACTGAGAGAAGGACTCCCCGGAGGTATCATAATCACAATGGGACTCTGGCTTCCGACTGAGAATCGTAGCCGAGTAGGACTATAACTACGAGCGCTACCCGAGAGGCCGGGCGCACGAGAGGCCGTATGCATGATAGGCCGAATTCACAATACCGAGCGTGAGATACTCCGAGGGCTCAAGCTCCAAAGGCGCAACTTGACACGTGTAAGATTTTAAATGGAGGGGATTTTTCCCTCCTAACAGACACTGACACCGATGAGATACCATTCCTCTGTCTTGCATAGCTCGTCGTCTAACATCTTCTCGAAAGAACTTATGTCTTTGGGAAAACAGATACCCTCAATTAACTAATGAGCGACGTTGGATGACGCCATTGCACATAGTCGGGGCAGATTTTCTATTTTGACTAATAAGGGCCCTGTAAGGAACTGGGACAATAGCCCCTATTGGAAACATGATTTTCAGTCCCCCTGGTCGATGACTTGGTCAAGAGGGGAAAGTGAATCAGTTCTCCCTTGGGGCGTGGTGAACTCAGCACTAACCTTGCAATCTCAGTAGTCACTCCAATAGTGACAAACTCTGAATAAGCCCTTGAGGGCGACTTGGAGGATCCCCTGGCGACCTCTTGAGATGCTGGAAAGGGGTGATCATTGGAAGAAACTCCAGCAACTTCTTGAGGGGTTGCAGCTAGGGGGATATCAGTAGCGACAACCACTACCCTAGGAGGAGAAGCAGTGGGCGGGCAAAGTCCTCTTTGATGGAACCGGGGGCGTGGACTCAATGGTAGTCCGTGTCTTCTTCGGTAGCGAGGCCCAACTACCATCACCTTCGGACCAAGCTTTTTTTTCTAAGGACTCCAAAATTTTTAGGCGAGATGCCTTTTTCTTCCTCCCCATCTTCGTGGAGCCCTTAGCACTGCCCTTCCCTGCATTCTGCTGCTCCTATAATTTCTTGATATTGGTGGGGTAAAGAGAAAATTGAGAAGATTTTCCCATTACAAAGTCATCAAAGAAAAATGAATTAGTACATAAGAAAATTCAATGTCAAGTCGGCATACATATTACAGCTTCTCACCTTACTTGACCTCTCTGTGGCGAGATGAAACCGAGGAGGTGTAGTGTTGTCATATGTCGTCCCCCTTTTCGAAGTTTCCATGGCCGTCTTTTTGTCTTGTCTAGGCTTTCTGCCACAGTCTATCAGTCTAAGTAAAGGGGAGGCATGGTCATCATAACCTAAGGTTATCCCTAACTTTACCTTGGAGTAGCTTTTGAAGTCCTCTTCTTTCAAAGTCTGGCGGTGGTTTAATGGACCGACTTCTGGAAATCACCATTGTGAGGACAAAGTATGTCTCTTCCACCCATCTCCGATGGACGAAAAAAATGATTTAGGAGTAGCCACCTAGATTAAGGTCTAGGACCTATAAAACTGTAGTCTCATCAAAAGAAAAGACTTCTATTGACTCATTGGACCCAATATATTGGCTTTGGTCTATCAGAGAATGGGTAAGCGTTCAAGGCACAGTTTGGGAAGTTGTTAGTCACCCAAAGCTACCCGATCCAAAAATCAGCCCCCTATATGATTCTACTTTCCATAAACTCTATGGTTTTCATTGTTCATGGTCAATGGATGATAACTAAGGCTCATGGGAGATCCTATGCCAACTTTCTAAATTCTTCTAACCTAGGGTTTAGCCAAACATGTTCTCAAAGTAAATAAACAAGCAAAGTAATATACGGTGAACCGAACCGAAGATGGTTCGGTGATGGACTGAATCTGAGACGTCCAAGACATCTCAAATTGCCTATGTATTCTAAACCTGGAAATCAAGTCCATAACGTAGTTCGTACGGAATGTGATTAATGTTTATGGATGTGGTTTATGCTTAAGTTTTCTTAGATTTAATTGTTCAAGTTGAAGTTTATGCTTGATGATGATTGAGATTGAATCTAGAGATATCCTATGTGGATTGAAGTGAATATGGATATGGATATGATATGGATGATCTAAGGATTCTAAGATGTGGTATTGTACTTGGAGAGGTCCTTCAAGTTGTCTATGTATTTTTGAGGTTTTGAAAATCAGGTACAACATAGTTCATTGTTTTTGGGTTGATATGGATATCCTAAAGAAGAATAAAGGAGGCTAAAGTGCATACAACCCAAGTGGATCAAGGTATAGTTTGGGACCTAAGTGTGTACTATCCGAGTGAACCACAGGTACTGGATAAGAATCTAAGGGTGTATAATCTGAATGAACCATAGATACAGATTCAAGTAAACCTAAAGGATGTACAGTTCTAGTGAACCACAGGTACAGTTTCGAGTGAACCTAAGGGGTGTATAGTTCTAATAAACCATAGGCAGATTCGATTGAACCTAAAGGGTGTACAATTCTAGTGAACCATAGGTACAGATTCGAGTGAACCTTAAGGATGTACAGTTCTGGTGAACCACAGATACAGATTCGAGTAAACCTAAAGGATGTACAGTTCTAATGAACTATAGGTACGGATTTGAGTGAACCTAAAGGGTGTACAGTTCGAGTGAACCATAGGTACAGATTCGAGTGAACCTAAAGGATGTACAGTTATAGTGAACCACAGGTACAGATTCGAGTGAACCTAAAGGATGTACAGTTATAGTGAACCACAGGTACAGATTCGAGTGAACCTAAAGATGTACAGTTCTAGTAAACCACAGGTATAGGTTCGATGCGTACAGTCTGAGAGAACCACAAGTAAAACTTAGAATAGAGGTTATGGAACTGTGTTTGGGAATCTCTCCAAACTACCTATGTATCTTAGGAAGATGCCCAAAGAATCAGGTTTCACATAGTTCGAAATTGGATTCAATTAATCATTCATGTGTATATTCTATCAAGATCATGGTGTGGAACCGTGTTTGGAAATCTCACCAAACTGCCTACATATCTTAGGGTACTTCCCTGTGAATCAGGATCCGCATAGTTCGGAATGCAGATTCAATTCATTCATGTTTACTTTGTTGATCAGAATGGAACCTAAATGCCCTATGGTTCGATTCACATCACACCTATCTAGTTCTCTGAACCCTAGAGGAGATGAGCTGAGGGGTAGGGATCGTCCTAAGCTACTCTTAACCTAAAACCCTAATTTGGCATGTGTTGGGCTAGACTTTCTGATTCTTGATTAAGATTATCATTTTTTAATTCTTACTCTTCCTGTGAATGTGGGTGCCTACATGCACGTCCCTATACCTAATATGTTTTCTAGGTGTACAGATATGGCAGTTCGACTAGGGTGTTGCAAAAATTAAATTATTGCCAATAATAAAGATCATTCAAATATGGCAAGTAACAACAATATCATCTCAAGTATAGCAATAAAGTATGTCATCTCAAATATAGCAACAACCACGTGAGTGCATTGATCATGCATCGATCATCAACAATGCGATCGAGATCATATTTGATCGACTACTCAAATTTGATGTAATCGATCATCATCAATGTGATCAAGATCATATTTGATCGATGGTTCAGATTCAATTAAAACATTCATGAGGTCAATCCAATGGTTTAGATTTATTTATATCACTCATGATGTCAATCCAATGGTTCAAATTCAAATGAGATGCTTATGATCAAGATCTAATGGTCTCAAATTCTTTTAAGGAACAATATGATGAAAATCTAACGGTTTAAATCATGCCTACAAGATTAGACTATGAAAACTGGTCAGACTGATTTTCAGATTCGAATCAGTCATGAAAAAATAATCATAAGATATTCTTTAATCATGCAAAAAATTATGTGTTAACTTGGTTGTCTTTCAGACTCATGTGGCTACCTTTTCCTTCAAGGAAATGGTGTCTAAAAAAATCTCTACAAAACACTTACGCATGGATTTTCAAGATTTTTACTATAATCAATAGATTCTGTAGACCTTTTCCAAAACATGCCTATGAGGCTTCATACATATTAAAATTAAGCTCAAAATACATCCTCTAAAAGAGGACTCAGAGACCTAGATTTTGACTCAAGAAGGGAAATCCTAATAGGGAACCAAAATGGGTCAAATATGCACCACAAGTGCAGGCATGTGCACTGGTCAAGTCTGTTCCAGATTCTGACCAGCTGGATCATAAATTCTATATAAAATCACCACTCATTAGAATTCAGGGATATGGTCATGTAGCTAACTGATAGATATAACACTTACTTAAAAAATATTATACAAATAGAAAGATCCTCAAGGCTCAAACATTACATCTCAGTCATGCAATTCAGTGTGTTCTAACTGACCCTAAAACAGACCATGGTGCACTTCAAAAATCATATAAAATCCATTAAAAATTTTAAAAATCCCAATATATTGCCAAATTTTTCATGACTTTATATCTATAACTTTCTCTGAAGGAAGGATTATCAAATTATCGCCGCAGATTTCATTTTTAGAGCTTTTTCAATAAGGGTTTGCACTGTACCCGAGAAGGATAGTAGCATCATTGGGGCTTTTTTATCTCAACTTTCTCAACTCCAAACAAGTCAAAATTTGTTGGGGAATATTTTATTATGTGTATCTCATAAAATTTTGGGCTCGAAATTCATCAAAACTCTATATGAGATGCATGTCCCAAAATCGGATTCCAGATCTAGAATTTCTGATTTGAAATCCACCTAGTTAAAAACATTAAAATACACAAAAATCATCATATAACATTCAATTTTTCTCCATTGAATACTTTAAACATATTCTAATGCATAAAAAATATCAATCATGGGCATTACACATCCACATGCACACAATATAACATCTTTGATCATGATTTATCAAAAATAGGCATATTCAAGCAATTTCAACATGTTAGCATCATAGAATCATATCAAAACCAAATTTTTGGTTACAACAATGCGTGAGGGGCCATGAATTGCAGATATGTACTAGAAAACAATAATGTAGAATGGACTTACCTCTTTGCAGAGAGTTCACTCTCTCTTAGCTTCTCCTTCTTCCTTCTCTTCTTCTCTCTCCCTTATTCTTCCTCTTCTCTCTTAATTTCGTTTCCTCTCCTGTTTTCTTCTCAATTTCTTCTTCACTTTCTTCTTTTCTATTTCTTCTTCTCTTCTTCTCTTCTTTTTTCTTTCCTTTTTTTTTCTTTTTCTTTTCTCCACTCACGTTCTCCCCGCTTTCCTTTTTTTTCTTTTCTTTTTTTTTTCTTTCCTTTTGTCTTTTTTCTCTTTCTTTTTTTTTTTCTTAACCCTTTTTTTTTCTTTCCTTTTGTATTTTTCTTTTCTTTTTTTTTCTTCTTTTTTTTTTCTTCTTTTATTCGGATTTCACTCTCCCATCCTCTCTCTTTCCTTTCTTTTCTTTATTTTTTTCCCTTTTTTCACTCATTTTTCCTCAACTTTCTTTTCCTTAAAATATAGCCCGTTGATTTCACTCTTACCACTTATATTATAATATATCCATATATATATATATATATATATATATATATATATATATATATATATATATATATATATATATATATATATATATATATATTATAAACATATAATATGTACTATATAATATCCATATAATATAATATATAGTTAATACATAACACATGATATGTATGTACATGGGACTGAACCGGTTTGTTCTGGGTTGAGACGGACTTGGCTGAGTTGAACTATGTAAGACCCATGTCAATCTAACCCGGTCTTACCACCTTGAACCAGGTTTACCCATTATGGTCGAGTCAAATGGACCAAGGGCGTGAAGGAGATCGAGATCTCAGGTATCAAATCGACCTGAAACACTAATTTTGAGGGGAGGGTCGCATACCCAGCTAAGCAGGGTCGGACCTCCCAAAGCAGAAATTCAGACCCTCAATTTTGAAGGGAGGGTCAGACATCTAAGCCCTAGGGTCGACGGGATCATCGACCCTCCCATCGACCCTCGAATTCTGCCGAAATAGAAATTAGGAAATTTCCTAATTTTCAATTAGGATTCTTTCCTAATCTCCGAGGGACTTATTTTAGGATGTTCCTACTCTATTTAAAGGACGTCCCTAAGCCACTTTCATTCCTTTTATAACCCTAATCGAATTGAGAGAAAGAGAGGAGAAGGAAAGAGGAAGAAGAAAGGGAAGGAAGAGAAATTAAGCCAAAAGAGAAGAGTTGCAGAGAAAGATTATTCTTCTCAGGTATGGGTACTAATTCCATGAGTTTCTACAGACCTTAGGTTAGTTAATGTTGAGAGTGTGATCTCGGAAAAACCCAAACCATCAATCTATGGTTAGGTTTTCATGGAAAACTATAGGAAAGTGCATGAAAGCTATCTAGGTGGGTTATACATGGTTTCAGACCATGGAATGCATGTAGAATGGAATGTAGGAGCAAGTCATAGGATTCCAAACACGAAGAATGGATTAAAATAGGGAATTGGACCAAAGTGCACCGAGGGTCGCACCGACGGTCGATGACCATCTGACCCTAGGTGTTCCTGACCATCGACCCTCAGTGTTCGGGAAGTTCAGAGTTAAGGGAGGGTCGCACCCAGGGTCGATCCTGACTCCGACCCTACCTCCGACCCTCAGTTAACAGAGTAGTTTTTAAATTCCGAATAAATTCTAATTAAATTCTATCGACTTTGTTAGGGCTTCTAGCAATATAATAACACTGTAAAGGTGATTCTAAAGCTTGGAAAAGTATCTTATAGCAAGCTAAGGTGAGGAACCAGAACTCCAAATTAAATTGGTTAATAACAAAAACTGTTTTCTATTTCTTGAGTCCTATGCCATACTTGATTTTATGCGAATATGTTTGTAATGTGCATACAACATGCCATCCAATATTTCTATTACTTGTTCATGCATATTTACTTTATTGTTTATAACATGATGATGATAATGATGATAGGAATAGGCATGTGCTTGTATGTGTGTGGTTGGTGTACTTGATGCGAGCGAGTATCAGGGGAGGTGTGATGAGAACATCAATAAATGTTAACCTTTGACGGGTCTCAGCACTTTAGCTCTATCTCTAACTCAAGTCTGGTGCATTAGCATCGTCGTATCGCCATTACTTTAGCAGAACTATTATGTCGTAGAGTATCAGGGGAGGTGGTCTCGGTCCTTGTAGTCTCTGACTCTACCGTGGGGCCTTAGCTCTATCTTTATGGACATTCTGAGGGATGCTGGGGTGAGGCCTTGGATACACTGTTTGGCATTAGGATTGGTTAGTTGCGAGCCCAGTTTGCAGCCCTCGCCAATAAGGGCTTACATGTTGGGATGGCACTATATAGCAATAAACGTAAACTTTGTTATATAATGTTCATGGTTGGTTGCATGTGAGTTGACGATAAACGTGATCTTCGGGTAACGTCACACACTCGTGTATAGAGGCGGGGTCAATAAACACGACCTTTGGCTACCTAAACCTTTCTATTGCATACTGCAAACTTTAAACCGGACCAAAGATATAAATTGATTTGCATGCATATGTATTGTTGCATTGTTTTGGCTACTCACTGAGCCGTGATGTGTGCTCACCCCTCGACGTCGAATATTTTTAGTTGATGATGCAGGTTATACCATTGAAGACTATGTGAATGCGTCTGTGTACGGGAACGTGGCAGCGATAGAAGCTGAAGCTGAAGTGGATACACACGACTCCTCTTGCGAGTGCAACTCGTGTGTATTTGATTAGATATTTTATAGGTTTCTTTATTGGATTTATTAAGACATGTATTTGGTATTTAAATATTTATGTCTCAGTTGAAAATAGAATAATTTGCTATTAAATTAATGATATCATCTTAGTTTCTTAGTTCATGTTATTATAAGACTTCCGCTATTGTGTATTTACTTTGATTATGATTACGGATGTGTGTAAGTTTAGATAACATGGGGATAGCCTATTTGAGATCCTAGTTGAACCGTTGGTTTGCTAGCGGTTTCATCACACCATTCTGAACAGTGCGGAATTGGGGTGTGACAACTTGGTATCAGAGCATCTCAGGCCTTGTCCGCTGAACTAGCATACATTCAAGACAATAGTGAACTGAGATAGGATAAATTAAAAGCTTTAATACAAACACACTGTAAGCACAAGTGATGATTGAGACCAAATTTAAAAAGAGAATAATGCATCTATTAAAGGAAAAACAAGTTACATATAATGAGTGAAAGAAACAAAACGTATATACATAACTAAAGCAGAGTACAGCCCACAACCCGGACAGTTACTCTGTAGTACAAGAAAATAAATACAATCATGAAGCTGGAGGTGAAGGAGGAGGCGGGGCCTCACGATCTCGGTCATAGTCCTCAGCATAGACCCTAGTCAACCAGGCCACCTGGGTCTGGGTCGTCTGGAGACTAGCTGCAAGATCGACTACTCTCCTATTAGTCGCCCGTTGGACCGATAAAAGCTCATCCACCCTCATACGCTGAGCGTCTAGCAACTCCTCCATCCTCAGATCAGATCTGCGCTGAGCCTCCCTGATCTCATGCAGCATCTCCATCATGTCAGCAGGTGGGCGTGAAGGACCAGCCACATGCGAAGGACCAGCCTCAGGTACAGGGTCCGCCGCAGAAGAAGTGCCAACACCAGCCGCATGTGTAGGTGAAGGCGGTGGTATCAAGTCGACATCCATATACATACGATCATCATCATCGACAGGATCCACCCGAGCTCTAGCAGCGGCAGCAGCAGCCTCAGCATTAGCCATCTCGATACGAGTGTGAGGGCGCACCGTCGCGTTCCTCTCCTCATCACTAACCTGGGCATCCCGCATACCCATCTTGCAGATTGCCTCCCAGTCTAGAGGCAACGAGAAGGTCTTCTCCTGGATCTTCTCATCTACCAGGTCAACCCCCAGACGGGTTAGTAGCACTGTAATCATGCGTCCATAGGGTAGATTACCCCTATGACCGGACAATGTGGCACTAATCATAGTCCGCATGATGATGTATGGAAGGCAGACGGGCTGGCGTGTGCATATACTGTATATCAAAAACTGGGTCAACTGAGAAACCCTCTCATAGTGCCCACTCTGCGGAATCAGATTATGCTGGATAATCTTGCAGAAGACCCGTGGAGCTGGACGCAGATAACAAGCTCTCATCTGCCAATGATCAGGACGAAGCAACTGATTATCGATCTCGGCCCTCATCTCCATCTCAACAAACTGTGGCTCTCCAGGCGCACAGTACACCATGGGGCCATCATAGGGAATGCCCAACAAGTCGGCCAACTGCCGATAGTCGAAAGAGATATCTACCCCCTTGACGTAGATGGTGATGCGCAACTCCTGACCATGCTCAACGTCATTGTAATTCCCCCCCACCTGGAGATTACAATAGAACTGGCGCCCCAAATCTAGACATGTGCAAGCATCGTATGTAATGACAGGAAGCCACCCCATGTCACCAAAGGCTCCCTCTACGTTGTACACGGCTAACTCAGCCAAGTTCACCATACGACCACCCTCAACCTTCTTACGGGCATAGTCAGCATACCGTGCCTCGGCTTCATTAGAACGGAAGCGAAGGGGATCACGAACTCGGGGTACCTTGGTACGAGCCATGGTATCTGCAAAGTAAGAAAGAGAAGGAAAACAAGGAGTTAATAGGATAAAAACCCAAAAATTGATTTAATAAACGACGTAAGTTGACCATAAAGCCCATTTCTCACCATACAAGTGGGCATGAGAACTTACGTAGGTTAAAATACATCCTACAACCCACATGCAGTAGGAAATTTTAACTGACGATGTCCAATTTGAAGAAATTGAAGAAAAATAAAAAATGTCGACAAATTAGGGCAAAAAGAGAAAATTTCAAGTTTCTCGATAACCAACCGATGAAACTCAAAAATTTTTGAGGGCTTTCGTTCCTCGAGACACCAATAACAAAAGCCCCTAATAAAAATTGAATTTTTACAGTTGGAAAAAGTTTAATTTGAAAATTACGAGTTAAACGGACGAAAACCTAGAAAAGAAAACCTAAAAATAGGTAAAAATGGGAAAACATACCTGTAGTGATGACGTGGACGTCGAAACCCGGAGTCAAACCGATCAAAAACGGTAGAGTAGCACTGTAGCAACTCAGAGAGGAGAGACGAGTCGAAACGGAGGAGGAATAGTGAGAAATGACCCAAAATCGGATCTTAAAAATCTGACTTTTGGTCCGAGGGTCGGACAATTCGACTAGAACCATCGACCCTCGAATCGACCCTCCCATCGACCCTCGGCTCTCGGGAATCTGACAGAAAACTAAGGGTCGAAACTGAGGGTCGGACACCCATCGACCCTCGCATCGACCCTCAGCTCTCGGGAAGAACAGGTTATTCCCAGGGTCGGATACCAAGGTTCGGACATACCATCGACCCTCACCATCAACCCTGCATAGAAAAGACAGTATTTTTTTTATAAAATGAGCTAGAATTGGAATTGATTATCGGTTAGCGTGCCTACATGAATATGAATGACTTCTCACCTATTTTGACAATTTTCAGGCACCACCAATCACCGAAAGGAATCATGTCTGGACGTAGAGTAACCCGACAGACCCGAAATGTAGTCCCACCACCACCACCCGTGGAGGAGACTAGTCAAGAGAATAATTATGCATCGGGTAACCCAGGACCGGCAAACCCTACAAATTTGCCACCTCCACCACCAGAGCTAGCAACAGTGGTAATGAATCTGGCACATCAGCTGCAGCAGATGCAACACGCACAGGCCCAGATGCAGGTTGCCATGGGAATTATGTTTCAAGCCACTCAGGCTGCACCCATGCACACAGGACAAGCCAGTGCAGCACCAGTGGATAACCACCCAGCTCATCAGACACCTCCACAACCTGCTGCATAGATTCTAGTGCAGGTTCCAGAAGCAGCTTAGGGAGATTACCAGTATCCACACCATATGTTTGGGGCAAACCCCCAAAATCAGCTGGACCACTCCCGATTAATGGAGAGATTTTTGAAGATGAAACCCAAGGAATTCAACGGCAAACTGTCTGATCCACTGTGGCCAGCACACTAGATAGACGAGATGGAGAGAAATTTCCTCATGATGACTATCACAGAGGAAGAGAAAGTACTATGCGCCACCTTCATGCTCAAGGGCGACGCACATCATTGGTGGAAATCAACGAAGGCATATCTACTGACCAAGCACGCTCTACTGACATGGGCTATATATAAAGAAGCCTTCTTTGAGAAATATTTTCCACGGAGCTTCAGAGATTCGATGGAGGAGGAGTTCCTGACTCTTTATCAGGGACAGATGTCAGTGGATGCATACCAACAGCGTTATGAAGAGCTGTTTTTCTTCGCACCACTGAGTATGCAAGAAGAAGGAACCAAAACCCGTAGGTTTGTCACGGGACTGAGAAGAAACATCAGAGAACATGTTCTGGGCTTAGAAAAGAGAATTTATAATGAAGCTGTCCAGATTGCTCGAGTTATAGAATCGAGCCAGAAGGAGAGTTATTTTACTCAAAACAGAGGCATCAAAAGGCCAGTCGGAAATTCTTACAACGGAGGCAATAACAAGACATATAAGCCTTTCCGACCTCAGAATTTTACTGCTGCAAACAAGACTACTTCAGCAGCTCAACCACAGCCAAAGCCAAATTCTGAAGTCCTGAAGTGTTTTAACTGCAACCAGCCGGGACATATGGCAAGGGAGTGCCCAAAGCCCAAGAAGCAGTTTCATCAGGGACGGGTATATGCTGTTACATCCGAGGATGCGGCCGCATCACCCGATGTGGTCACAGGTATGACTGAAACTTTTAAAGTTATAATTACATTGAATGAGCATGTAGACTAAGTAAAGATAAATCACAGGTATTGTACCTATAAATGGCGTACCCGCCAGAGTACTCTTCGATTTCGGAGCTACTCATTCATTTATATCTGTGTCATTTGGAAAGAAGACAAAATTATCCATCAAAACGTTAGACTACAAATTACTTGTACGGTCACCGATGGGGTTAGAAGTGGAACTAGAGAAAGGTTATGGACCATGTCCAGTTCTCATTGGAGAGAAGACTTTAGATGCAACCTTGATACAACTTGAGATGGCAGACTTTGATGTCATCTTGGGAATGTACTGGTTAGCTCGGAATTCAACAAATCTATTATGCGCCGAAAAGAAGCTAACGTTCAAAGACAAAAAAGGGGTAAAACTAAGTTTTTTGGGAACCAAACTTCCCCGGAGACGCAAGCACATACTTTCAGCACTAAAGGCTAAGAAGTGCCTTGAGAAGGGGGCAATCGGGTATCTAGTATCCGTGGTCGACCTAACCAAGGAAGTGCCACGAATGGAAGATATTGATGTCATGCGGGACTATCCTGACGTATTTCCGGAGGAACTACCTGGATTACCACCCGACCGAGCCACAGAGTTTGTGATAGACCTTGTACCTGGAGCCGCTCCCGTATCAAAAGCACCCTATAGAATGGCTCCTACGGAACTGAAGGAATTGAAGGTGTAACTACAAGAACTACTGGACAAGGGTTATATTCGACCCAGTATATCTCCATGGGGGGCACCAGTGTTGTTCGTAAAGAAGAAGGATGGTAGCGTTCGATTATGCATCGACTATCGGGAGTTGAATAAACTGACAATCAAGAATCGATATCCACTACCTCAGATCGATGACTTGTTCGATCAGTTACAAGGAGCAAGAGTATTTTCTAAGATCGATCTCCGATCAGGCTATCATCAGCTGAAGATTAAAGAAGGTGATATTCCAAAGACAGCATTCAGGACCAGATATGGACATTATGAATTTTTGGTTATGTCTTTCGGATTAACTAATGCACCGGCAACGTTCATGGAACTTATGAACCGAGTTTTCCATGATATGTTGGATACGTCGGTTATAGTATTTATTGATGACATATTGGTATATTCCAAGGACAAGGAAACCCATATCAAGAACATAAACGCAGCCCTACAACGTTTAAGGAAAGAGAAGCTATATGCCAAATTTTTAAAGTGCGAGTTTTGGCTAAGTGAAGTTGCATTCCTAGGCCATGTAGTATCCGCTGAAGGAATCAAAGTGGATCCCAGCAAGATCGAGGCTATTGTAAAGTGGGAAGCACCAAAGAGCATTTCAGAAATCAAAAGTTTTCTGGGTCTAGCTGGTTATTATCGGAGATTTGTAGAAGACTATTCTTGGATTGCCGTACCTCTTACCAGTTTGACTAAGAAAGGTGTAAAGTTTGAATGGACTGATAAATGTGAGAAGAGTTTCCAAACACTGAAGACCAGATTGATATCTGCCCCGATTTTGACTATTCCTATTCCAGGACAGACGTTTACCTTATACACTGATGCGTCAAGATTGAGATTAGGATGTGTGCTTATGCAAGGAGAGCAAGTGATTGCTTATGCTTCAAGACAATTAAAGGTACATGAGAAAAATTATCCCACTCAAGATCTGGAGCTAGCGGCAGTAATACATGCTGTCAAGATATGGAGACATTACCTATACGGAGAGAAATTTCAGATTAAGTCGGACCATAAAAGTCTTACTTATTTATTTAATCAAAAGGAGTTGAATATGAGACAACGAAGATGGCTGGAACTATTGAAAGACTATGATTGTGATATCCAGTATCATCCGGGAAAAGCGAACGTAGTAGCAGATGCATTAAGCAGAAAAGCAATGATAAAATCTCAAGGAGAAGTTAGCACGACCGCAGCAATGTGTACCACCGGAATGGTATTCAATCACGGCAACGAGCAGTATGTGATAGATACAACGGATGAATCAGCCAACCAAGGTTTTATTCATCGGTTTTTGAATATGTTCGCGGCATTGAAGATTATACCAGATATAGTGGACGAAGTGAAGACAGCTATCAAAGCAGATCCTTATCTGAGAACAGTACAAGAAGATATTGAGAAAGGTAGGACTAACCCTGAGTTCACCTTGGATGACGAGAAAGTACTGAAATACCAAGGAAGAATATGTGTACCTGAAACAGAAAGTATGGACATTAGACACCGACTGATGAAAGAAGCCCATACCACCATCTATTCGATACATCTTGGAAGTACAAAAATGTATCATGATTTGAAGAAACTATATTGGTGGAGGGGAATGAAAGCAGATGTAGCCAAGTTCGTGTCTCAATGCCTAAATTGTCAGAAAGTAAAGGCTGAATGACAAAGACCCGCAGGATTGTTGCAATCACTACCGGAACCAGCATGGAAATGGGACTGTATCACTATGGACTTCGTCACGGGACTACCATTGACTCCTCGAGTAGTTGATGTAGTTTGGGTGATTGTGGACCGTCTGACTAAAACAGCTCGCTTCATACCTATACAACCTCAGTATACACTGGAAAGGTTAGCGAAGTTGTATGTGGATAATATTGTTCGGTTACACGGTGTACCAGAAAGCATTGTGTCTAATAGAGATCCACGATTTACTTCCAAGTTTTGGGAGGGATTGCAAAAGGCTATGGGTACAACGTTGAAGTTCAGTACTACATTCCACCCACCAACAGATGGACAGTCAGAGCGTACAATCCAGATTCTAGAAGATATGCTACGAGCATGTGTAATTGATTTTAAAGGATCATGGGACGAAAAGTTACCATTGATCGAGTTCGCTTATAACAATAGCTATCAGGCTACCATACAGATGTCACCTTATGAAGCACTGTATGGCAGGAAGTGTCGAACTCCCTTGTTTTGGAATGAAGTTGGAGAACGTAGTATTGTTGGACCGGAATTTATTGAAGAGACTTGTCGAGTGGTCGATATTATCAAGGAAAGAGTGAGAACGGCTCAGAACCGTCAGAAGCAATATGCAGATACTCGACGCAGAGATTTGGAGTTCGCCGTAGGTGATAAATTATTTTTGAAGGTATCGCCTATGCGAGGATTGAAGGGGTTCAGACAGAAAGGGAAACTAAGTCCAAGATTTGTCGGGCCATATGAAATTCTAGTTAAGCGTGGACAAGTGGCTTATCAGTTAGCACTACCACCATCTATGTCAAGTGTGCATGACGTATTTCACATTTCCCTATTGAAGAAGTATGTCAAAGACCCTACGCACGTTTTGACAGTGGATTTGCTGGAATTGACTGATGATTTGATGTTTGAAGTAACACCAACAGAAATCACTAGTCGAAAGGTTCAACGTCTACGCAACAGAGATATCTACTATGTTAAGGTCACATGGAAAAGTAGAGACATGGAAGAGGTTACATGGGAAGAAGAGAATGCTTTGCGAAAGCAATACCCTCATTTATTTGATTCAGAAGGTACGTACAATTTTGAGGATGAAATTTTTATAAGTTGGTTTATAAGTTGGGGGGAGTTGTAAGACCCATGTCAATCTAACCCGGTCTTACCACCTTGAACCAGGTTTACCCATTATGGTCAAGTGAAATGGACCAAGGGCGTGAAGGAGATCGAGATCCCAAGTATCAAATCGACCCGAAGACACTAATTTTGAGGGGAGGGTCGCATACCCAGCTAAGCAGGGTCGGACCTTCCAAAGCAGAAAGTCAGACCCTCAATTTTGAAGGGAGGGTCAGACATCTTAAGCCCTAGGGTCGACGGGATCATCGACCCTCGGTTTCCGTCGAAATAGAAATTAGGAAATTTCTTAATTTTTGATTGGGATTCTTTCCTACTCTCAGAGGGACTTATTTTAAGATGTTCCTACTCTATTTAAAGGACGTCCCTAAGCCACATTCACTCCTTTTACAACCCTAATCGAATTGAGAGAAAGAGAGGAGAAGGAAAGAGGAAGAAGAAAGGGAAGGAAGAGAAATTAAGCCAAAAGAGAAGAGTTACAGAGAAAGATTATTCTTCTCAGGTATGGGTACTAATTCCATGAGTTTCTACAGACCTTAGGTTAGTTAATGTTGAGAGTGTGATCTCGGAGAAACCCAAACCATCAATCTATGGTTAGGTTTTCATGGAAAATCATAGGAAAGTGCATGAAAGCTATCTAGGTGGGTTATACATGGTTTCAGACCATGGAATGAATGTAGAATGGAATGTAGGAGCAAGCCATAGGATTTCAGGCACGAAGAATGGATTAAAAGAGGGAATTGGACCAAAGTGCACCGAGGGTCGCACCGAGGGTCGATGACCATTCGACCCTAGGTGTTCCTGACCATCGACCCTCAGTGTTCGGGAAGTTCAGAGTTAAGGGAGAGTCGCACCCAGGGTCGATCCTGACTCCGACCCTACCTCTGACCCTCAGTTAACAGAGTAATTTTTAATTCTGAATAAATTCTAATTAAATTCTATCGACTTTGTTAGGTCTTTAGCAATACAATAACAATATAAAGGTGGTTCTAAAGCTTGGAAAAGTATCTATTAGCAAGATAAGGTGAGGAACCAGAACTCCAAACTAAGTTGGTTAATATCAAACTATTTTCTATTTTCTTGAGTCCTATGCCATGCTTGATTATATGCGAATATGTTTGTAATGTGCATACAGCATGCCATCCAATATTTCTATTACTTGTTCATGCATATTTACATTATTGTTTATAACATGATAATGATGATGATGATAGGAATAGGCATGTGCTTGTATGTGTGTGGTTGATGTACTTGATGCGAGCGAGTATCAGGGGAGGTGTGATGAGAACGTCAATAAACGTTAACCTTTGGCGGGTCTCAGCACTATAGCTCTATCTCTAACTCAAGTTTGGTGCATTAGCATCGTCGTACCGCCATTACTTTAGCAGAACTATTATGTCATAGAGTATCAGGGGAGGTGGTCTCGGTCCTTGTAGTCTCTGACTCTACCGGGGGGCCTGAGCTCTATCTTTATGGACATTCTGAGGGATGCAGGGGTGAGGCCTTGGATACATTGTTTGGCATTAGGATTGGTTAGTTGCGAGCCCAGTTTGTAACCCTCGCCAACAGGGGCTTACGTGTTGGTATGGCACTATATAGGAATAAACGTAACTTTTGTTATATAATGTTCATGGTTGGGTGCATGTGAGTTGACGATAAACGTGATCTTCGGGTAACGTCACACACTCGTGTATAGAGGCGGGGTCAATAAACCCGACCTTTGGCTACCTAAACCTTTCTATTGCATACTGCAAACTTTAAACCGGACCTAAGATATAAATTGATTTGCATGCATATGTATTGTTGCATTGTTTTGGCTACTCACTGAGCCGTGATGTGTGCTCACCCCTCGACGTCGAATATTTTTAGTTGATGATGGAAGTTATACCGTTGAAGACTATGTGAATGCGTCTGCATACGGGAACGTGGCAGCAATGGAAGCTGAAGCGGAAGTGGATACACACGACTCCTCTTGCGAGTGCAACTCGTTTGTATTTGATTAGATATTTTATAGGTTTCTTTATTGGATTTATTAAGACATGTATTTGGTATTTAAATATTTATGTCTCAGTTGAAAACAGAATAATTTGCTATTAAATTGAATGATATCATCTTAGTTTCTCAGTTCATGTTATTATAAGACTTTCGCTATTGTGTATTTACTCTGATTATGATTACGGATGTGTGTAAGTTTAGATAATGCGGGGATAGCCTATTTGAGATCCTGGTTGAACCGTTGGTTTGCTAGCGGTTCATCACACCATTCTGAACAGTGCAGAATTGGGGTGTGACAGACTATGTTGGGTTGAACTGAGTTAAACTGATATGGATTGAGCTGGATTGGGCCAAGATTGGTTTTTCTCTCTCTATCATTTCATAGACCATTTTTCCCGCCATTCCGCATGGAATTTTTTGACAGCCTCTACCCTAAATTTTCCATATTTACTTTGTAGAACACTAAAAATGAGAAGTACTGGAGCTTGAATTACCTCATTTGGATATAAATGGGCAACTTATGAATTTCTGAAGTTTAAATAGGCCAATTCATGATAATTCGACTAGCAACTCTACATGGGATGCCTCGGAGACCTCTACCTAAAATCCTCTACGTTCACTTTGTAGAGCACTAAAAATGAGAAATATTGGAGTTTGAATCACCTCATTCGGACGTAAAATGGCCAACTTATGAATTTCTAAAATTTAAACAGGCCAATTTATGATAAATCAACTAGCAACTCTGCATGGGATGCCTCGGAGATCTCTACCTTAAATCCTTCACGTCTACATTGTAAAGGACTAAAAATAAAACATATTGGGACTTGAATCACCTGATTTGGACATTGGATGAGAATGATATGAGAAGATGAAATTTAAGCGGGCATATCGGCTTGTAGCTTTGCATGTGATCCCTTGGAGACCTCTGCTCTAGATTTTCCACGTCCACTTTGTAGAGCACCAAAAATGAGGAATAATGGCACTAGAATCACTTTATTTGGACATCAAATGAGCGAGATATGAGAAGATGAAGTTTAAATAATTAAACTTACAATAATTTGCATGCAAGCCCCTGGATATTATTAATCTTCAGAAAATACCCTTATTCTTATTCCGAGATTAAAATTGCCATATCTTCTCCATTTGACATCAGAATTGAGCGATTCTGGTCTCATTTCGAAGGTATTTTCAAGACCTACCCATCCATGTAGGTTTCAACCCATTTCCTTACTATGGGGCCCACTGAAAACCTCCTCAAAGTTGCAGTCAAAATCCAAATCTTGCATTGAGATCCACCAACTTGCCATATGTATTCACCTAGGCTCCTAGACACTAGGGACCATCTCAATTATTCTCAAAACATTATAGAAAGCATGTTGGGTCTAATTGACTGTCAATTTTTGAGAGAGTTTTACTCACCTCTCCTATTTTCCAAACTTTCTCTTACTTCTCCCACTTTTATGTCTACTATCCAGTAAGACTTTGTTCAACTAGGGATGGCAAAAATGGGGTCCTTACAATCACACTTTCACCAGTGGCATGGCCTTTTTGTCCTTACGACCAACAAAAAAAAACTTGTTCGAGTAGGCACGGACTTTATTCCTCTTCTTAGACAAGATCTCGAAGGCATTGAGTCGTTTATTGAAGTAGTACCAGCCCGACTTCTTAACCTCCTCGGAGTTCGGCCTAGTTTAATTCAGGAGGTACAAATACCTTAATAGCTTTACGCTCAGTGTCCCCTTTAGATTTCTAAAGAAAACGACGAAGGCCAAGATCATGGATCACGAATTGGTGTATCGTATATACCATATTTATTTGTATATATTATCAAAATACATTATCTTAAACAACACATGTTGGGATAAGCAAAAAAAACTATTTCAAAAGTGAGTCAATGATGACCTTCCATGGATTCGCCTATATAAGCCAAACCATAATACCTTAAGATTTTGATTGCCTCTAGGGGGACTGGAAGCTAAAACCCTGACAAGAAGAATTCAGTGTATATGCACATTTTCATTTTATGGGGCTGGCACGCGGACTCACCCTTGGAGGGAATCCTAGTGTAGTACCGGTCATCTATGGGGTACTCTGCTAGGACACTTTTGAGCACCCCCTCTTTCGGTCTACATTTAACCCCGGTGTCCTCATCTTCGATAGGAGATGGAATCAAAATCTCCATGGACTCACCGAGTATAGCAAGCTCACACGTTATTGGGATCGCACAGGGCAGGGGCTTTCTTGGCACTCTCTCTCCCGACTATGGAGAAAATATTGATTATAGTGGATTTGGACCCAGCTGCGCATGACAATACGTATGTGGGTAGTCTTTCGTCCCCAGCTATGGGAAGAACCCTGGCTACAATGGCTTTGGGTTTAGCAGACCTCACCGGCACACTGAATCCTGATGGCACCCAGGTAGTTAAATAGTCCCACATAGTGTACTCCTTTGGGGACCATCCAAAGATAGGTTTAGTAGGCTCTAGGGGCATCGTCCCAGGGTCGAACATATTATACATGCCTAACTCTAAATGGCAAAACAAAATGCAAATAAAGAAAGAAGTAAAGTTCAGAACTTACTGTGGGAGAAGTTGTAGAGGAGCGGCGTATGTTGAAGGAGGAGATGAAGAAGATTAATTAAAAAGGCAAGGAAGAAGAGATCCTCTTCTTCGGAAACTCTAAAAGTCGATGGAATAAAAGTGCTTCTCAGTCTCAACGAGGGGATTTTATAGCTATTCATCATAGGATATGAAGAGGTTGGAACCTGAAGCTCATCATTATAAAGGATGTCAAATCTACTTCCTCCATCGGGAGATGGGACGCCTTCACTCGATGAATGGGAAAAACTTCCTTTCCTTTTAATGCCCCTTCTTTGCATTGAATGCAAGGCTTTGAAAGGTCGAGATAGATTTACACAATGACGTGATTTCTGTACAGATGCAGAAAACGTGGCCTGACATGGGCGGCTACTCCAATGCGTGGCACCTTCTTGGAGGCTGTCATTCTATAACTGCTGCCACAAAATTGTTGTGTGAACATGGAAGGTAGGATATTCAAAGCGTTCGAGATACCTTTCCAAGTTCCCCAAAAGTTTTTGAATTCTCCCATGGTAGTTACACTTCTTTGACGACTTCAGGGATCCCGCGAGAACTTTTTTAATGAAAGTCTCTACAATTGGTACTCTGGCAATTCGTAAGTCAAAAAACTGCCGTTCGTACTTAGTGAGTTGAACCATATAGCGACTTGCGATTCATAGGTTAAGATGAATGCCACACGGGTTGGACCCCACCAAGGGGATATATTCTCCCTAGGTCGGGGCATCCCCTAAGTCACCGCATCATGACTTGGAAAAGCCTTAGATTACAACTTAGTGAAGGCAACTTGGAGATACATGACTTCAAACTCCTTATATTCCGATGTAGTGACATGAAGTAAAATGTGCTCAGGTCTTGAGATTGCTTATTCGAACTCGGTGAGTCTACATAAGCAAGGGGCAACTGTTGATAGAGTATTTTACATGACTAATCATAGGATAACACGTGTTAGTTTGCATGTCGTAATGAGAGGATGACGCATGTCGAGCCAGATGTTGCCACTAGGGTGGTTCCCATGACAATGGGAGGAAGCACGTGTAGATTTGCACGTGTTAACCCTCTAAGTCGATTTCTGGAGGACTATAGAGATTTCTACTATGAAACGATCTTTTGATTTGAACTTTGTATAGGACTCTCTACCCACGAAGAGCGCATATGATGACCTGAAATGTCAAAAGTAGTGACTAAACCTAGTCATAGGATCATCCTACGACTGCATGAGATGATCTGATTGGCTCTCATAGAGTCATACACTCTTATTCAAACAAAATCACTGGATGACGTATCCAGATCCAACTACAGGTGTGTCCACTATATTAATACTGGATGATCACAGGTAATATCATCTGATTTCTTCTCACTCTAAGAATACTCAGGGAATCCCACTCTCTAAGAAGCTTACTTTTTTCTTGTAAGTTCCATACTGCTTGCTCTATTACCAACTTCATCATCGGAGTGGACATCGGACATCACCATCCAACTCCGATAACCTTCATCTATCTTGTAGGAAGCTGGAGAAGTCAGCCAGCCTAGTTTCAGTAGCAACAGTCTTGGTAAGTGTAACCCTAAACAGCACAATAAAGAGTTTGGTATGAAAATCCTACATTGAGACCAATAGTTATAGGTCGAGCCTAGTTTCGATTTGTTATCAGATTGGCCTTATTGAGTTGGTATCGAATGTAGTTTATTTTGAACTCAGATGCCAGCTTGATAGGAAACCATTTATGGCCCGATAGATGTAAACATAATATCATTTACTAAATAATGAAACAAAATAATATTGTTAAACCATCATTGCCCAAAAAAAATTACATAAAGAACTTATTGGTATGATTTTGTATTGCGCATTAGGTATTTTGACTCGACCAAGACCAATAAGATTTACAAATCTTGACCAGAATCTAGCTCAATTTGATTTTGGGCTGGTTTGGTCCGAATCGAATTGGACTGGGTCAGTATTTTTGGATGTGGATCCAATTTTGACACCGAAATTTAAGTCCCCTTTTTTAATCCAATAATATATCTACTTCTTGTCCATTTATTCATTGTATTCATTGAGATTTGTTATCAAGGAAGCATACACTTTAAATCTAGGCATTTCTTTTAAAGATTCTCTTGATTTATTTGGAATTGTAATGTTGCAGAGTGTTCCCAAATCATTCTTGAAGAGCCATGAACTTTCTAGTATCACTATGGAGTAGAGGACGGAGTGTGGAAAGGAGGATGTGCTTCAGTCTTTAACTGATTGCTCAATAGATACGGATGAGTGCTTACTGCATTTAGAGAGTGGGACTGTTGTTGCATGGGGTAGGACCCAGTGGAGACACAAACATGCAAATTAAGTCATAAGGTGATTGTGAGAATTAATTAATTCGTTTCAATGTAATTTCCTTATTAATTGATTTCCAATATTTGGGAAATTTATTACAGATATTTACAAATAATAAAATTGAGATTTGGGATAAGGTCCCTATTCGCATACATGGATGTGATATCTATTGCCCCTTTTAAAATGGAATTGGTCATGAATGTTTCTATATGGGAACTTTTTTCAAATAGGATACAACCTGTCTCACAATGTTCTAAATCCCACTCATGTAATTGTGAGAGTCGTGGGGTTTCAGTGTTTCACATGCTAGGAAATGTGACGATTGATTGGAGTCACCACATAGATTGGGGTTTAGGACTCATATTTGACTTGGGGTATGATCCTTAGATAGGAAACCTTGTCCAATATAGAGATTTCCTGTGATAGGCTAGGATACAATCCAAGGAATGTGTTAGGCACTCTAGAAGCCTTACTGATAACCCCTACCAGCTCTGGCCACTGGACTTTCGTTCCTATGCAATTGAGTTTTTGTCTAATTGATTTTGCACAACATACTTGAATCGAGAACATATCTCTGACTCTCTTCTTCCACATATTGGCGAGTTCTTCCTTCCGCTACTTGGCGTGTTATTGTGTTATTTTTATTTATATTAGAGTTGTTTAGCACTAGTTATCTTCTAGCATGGAAGATTTTACTACTATTGTTCTAGCTTCGATACACTCTCGTAGGAGCCCTAAAGTTTCCAACTATACAAAATATACTACTAAGAAGAGTACGCTACATGGTAATTGTTGCTGCTAAAATTGGGTTGGTTTTCGTGTCCTGCAACCTGTAAGATAGAAAGAAGGTTATCGGAGGACAGGCTGTGTAGCCTGACATCCTCCGATAGTCAAGTCAGTAATCAGAGCACAGTCAGGAGCTTATTGGAGAAATGTAAGCACCGAAGAGGGTGTGGTAGCCTGATTATTCTCAAAGCTGGGTGATGGTGGAGTTAAGGATCAACCCCCCATTACCTGTGATCGTCGAGTGTTTATATAGAGCATGTGACACCCCGTTCCTGATGTATTGGTACTTGGAATGCAATGGGATCTCTCCATCCTTTCTGGGCACAAGAAATCCCCTTTCAATATCGCACATCATGGTACTCCACTAAAACAATCCAAACTTAATATTTATCAGAGTAAAATTTACTAACTTATTATTATAGTGATGAATTATCCAAACTTGAAAGAAAGTGAATTGGAGGAAGACTTACAAATTAAAATCACTTAATCAATGCTGACAAATTACTAAATAACTTATTATATTTAAAGTCCAGGATTTTCATAAACATAGTTCATTGTTCAAATGTTCCAAAGCCAAATAATCCAAATTAAATTGTTCCTAATCAACCAACATTGTTCACAGTTTATTTTCAGCGTAAACCCAAAATAAATAGAATGTGCCAACTAAACAGAAGAAACGTGGACACAACCTAAGCCCATGCTTAGCACTATGAAAAGCTTCAAGAATCAGATAGCTCTTCCTCAGGCTCGAAGTCCTCGACTTTCACACCAGACGGACTGCAACCAGAAGAGTCACGAGAAGTATTTGCAATATCTAAAAGAGTTTGTGCGCATAGGGTAAGCTCAACCACCTAGATTAGTAAGAAAACTAAAAGTGCAACAAACAATATGCATGCAACTATCAACTACGATCAGGTATATAGCTGCAAGTGCTAGCTCAGAATAACCCACACACCGAGTCTCCAATCTGCATGGGTCGACCCCCATCAGATGACTCTACCTCACTAGGTGTACAATATTACCCCCAAGTATGGGAACATCATTGAGGTACAGGTCTATATTACGCTGGCCGCCTATCCACAACTCATCCCAAGTCTACCTCATAGCACTTGAGGAGATGATAATCCCATTAGTCAACTTGCCCATCCATCCATACTATGTCGAGTATGGGGAGCATCGTAGCTATGTTCATACCACATTTTAATTGAACCCATGCCATTACATAACCTTTTAATGGCTAGGGGTACAACTATCAGGATAATCGTATTCAACTACCATGTCCACCTAATTAGCCATATTAATGGACCGTAACTTCGCTAAGCTTCCGACCCCTTCTAGTCCCCACTTAAGACATCGTGACTTGGCTAGGATACATATGGTCAATGCAAAGCAGTGCCAATAAGAAGTAGTTTAAGCATCCATTCCACCCACCTTCCTCCTTACCGACTTTACCAGACATCATGAATCAACAAGACCAGCTCTACCTTTCATGGAGAGGTCACGAGGCGTCCTATTCCACCCCCCTTCCAACCTATTATGAGTTTTATTGATCGCACACAAGAGAATGTATATGCATGAGCAAACAATAAAATTTATTGGTTGGCATGTTATCACACACAAAAGCATGTTATCAATCTCATAATATCACTTAGCAATTATTCAAAAGAAATAATCTACCAAATAAATGTTCAGTTTCCTTACTGTCAATTAGAGAGTAAATCCTCGGTAAGCCATTCAAGTAGCTGTCAACTAGAGTTCTCGTAGCTAAGGATTCAAAATCATAAACAATAATATTTGTTAATGCGTTATTTAATAGAATTAGTTAGACTTCTCTTTAAGTTCATTATTTTGGTGCTCATAGCTTAGTAGCTTATCTGATATTCTATGCCTTCCATTTGTTGTTTGCTTATCATGCCATAGCATCTAGGGTTCATACTAAATTCATTCATTACTATTTATAATTCCTGGGTATATTTATGCTTGTAGAAAGCCTGTTGTCCATAGGAGTCAAGTGTTATCAGCATCAATCCTCCATAAGACGGCACACTTGCTAGCAAGGATTTCCTCCTAAAAGTTTAATACTAAGAAGGACTTTATTTTATGAAGCTAGGAGTTCTACCGACATACAGGGGTCGGGTTTCTAGCCCCTAAGGTTCCCACACTTACTGTCTAAGGGCTTTTGTTCTTCAAAATAAAGGACAGCAAAGCATTTAATTAATCTTTAGGACTTCTAGTTAAACCAACAAAATTAATGTTCATAGACGTTCAATTTTTGAGATCTAAGCATATCAGCAAGTTTATAAAAATCCTATAGAGTCACTGACCAAAGATGGTCTCTAACATAGGTAAAAACCTCACGTGGCACATGGTTGACCGCACGATCATTGACTACCAGGTGTGCGGCACGTGGTCGACCATATGTCCAAACATGGTCACTTGATAGTGTCAACACCTTAAAAAATTCCCTAACCTTTGTAGGGTTGGTCTAGGGTCTCATAACACGATGATGGGGTATAGTTGGTTGTTTTATTGGGTGAACCAATACTTATCCGAATATACATGTTGCACCAAGGGTTTCGTATCAAGGAAAGGTCATAACACAATTCTAAGGCCTCCGAAAATTCTAATTAATTAACAAGGAGTCACCAAACAAATTTGATCAACTTCTGGTGTCAGAATGGCGTGCAGTATGTATGCGACCGCATGTCACGACAACCAGGCCTTGTGGCTTGTCATCAGCCGCACGTTAGATCATGGCCATATAGCCTATAAATTCTTTTGATGTGATTCTAATATTTTCCAAGTCTATATATCGAGTTTAGGTTCTAAACTAAGCTTCCATACCAAGTTATGGAAACTGTTTCACTTGTCTGTTTAATCGAGATATCTGATCCGGATTTAATAGCTTCAGATCCAATCTCAGAGCATTTGGATCCATCTATTTACTCATGATCCGAGTCTCCAATGGTCAACTTAAGATCCCTAATAGTCATTCTATGACTTTCCAACATCCATGGATTCATTCTAACCACCAGTCAAACCACGTACACTATCGTTCATGTCACACCCCAATTCCGTACCATTCAGAATGGTGTGATGAACCGTCAATAAACCAATGGTTCAACCAGGATCTCGAATAGGCTATCCCACATATGATAAACCGAAACACATTCCACATTAATCAGAGATAATAAAGTAAATAGTGGAAGTCTTAGATAATGAACTGAGGTCTAGTCATGATAAATAATTAATATTCTATTTATTTCCAAATAACCAAAACATAACTTAATACATATTAAAATATCCAAATATGAAGTCTAAACAATAAACGTATCCACAGTTGAAACGCTCTCTTAACGAACCATGTTCGTTCTCCACAACTTGCTCATTCATAGCCGCCACCAGTTCATATGTTGGCATGTCGACATAATCTTCAATCGTAATACCTACAACATCAGAAACTAAAAAGAATTACACGTGCGAGGGTCAGCTCTCCAACTTAAGCTCAGTGAGAAAATAAAACAATGCAACAAACATATGCATGCATTCTTTCATATCTTTGGTCTGGTATATAAGTTTGCAATGTGCTATAGAAAGGTTTGGTGGTCGCCTCGCCTCTATGCACAGGGTGTGATGGACCGCCCAAAGATTAACGTTTATTGTCATCCCCATCCACCCTACCATGGAATAGAGATTGAGCTAAAGTGCTGAGGCACGGCCTATGACACTTCCCCTAATACTCTATCCATACCAACACGTAAGCCCCTGTTGGCGAGGGCTTGCAAACTGGGCTCACAACTAACCAATCCTAATGTCAAACAGTGTATCCAAGGCCTCACCCCAGCATCCCTCAATACGTCCATAGAGATAGAGCTAAGGCCCCCCGACAGAGTCAGAGACTACACGGTCCAAGACCACCTCCCCTGATACTCTACGACGTAATATTTCTGCTAAGGTAATGGCAATACGACGATGTCAGTGGACAAGACTTGAGTTAAAGATAGAGTTAGAGTGCTGAGGCTCGGCCTATGACACCCCCCCTGATACTAGCTCATTTCAAGCACACTAACCACACAGGTACATTCACATGCCTATTCTTATCATCATCACCATCATCATGTTATAAACAGTAAATTTAAATATGCATGAACAGTAATAATAGAAATATTGGATGACATGTTAACTGCACATGACAATCATACATGCATAGAATCAATCATGGCATTGGACTCAAGAATTAAAAATAGTTTATTATTAACCAATTAGTTTAGGTCTTGTTCCCTCACCTTTGCTTGATTGTAGATCCACTTTTAAGCTTTAAGAATCACTTTTATATCAATAGGAAACCTAACAAGTCGATAGATTTTAGTTAGAATTCATTCCGATAATTTTAGGCTTGCTGTTAAGTGGGGGTAGCAGGACGGGTAGTAGGATGGGTAGCAGTTTTCTGCGACCCCCAGGGGTAGGGTAGATGCCAGGGTCAGATGTTCCATCGACCCTGGGTGCGACCACCCCTTTCCTGGACTTCCCAAATGCTGGGGGTCGATGCTAGGGTCGGATGTTTCATCGACCCTAGGTGTGACCCCCCGTGGTTTGAGTCAAGAATTTCATCCTACAGTCCATTCTTTCATGTTTGGATCCTATGGCTTACTTCCACAATCCATTCTATGCATCTTCTATGGCTTAAAACTCTAGGTTTCTTCCTTACTTTGCCTACCATGATTTCCTCCATGGATTTCATTGAAATCCTCCCATGGATGAATGATCTGGGTTTCTCCTAAGTCATACCCTCTTCATGAACCATTCTAGGCTCCTAAATAAATCATGGAGAATATATTCATACCTTAGGTTTGCTGAGATTCAGAGTTTTCTCTGAATTTCCTCCTCCTTGGTCTTCTTCTTCAATTCTCCTTATCTTCTCCTTCTCTTCCTTCTCATCTCTTTCTCCCAATCCAATTAGGGTTGTAAAAGGGGTGAAAGAGGCTTAGGGACGTCCTATTTATAGATTAAAACCATTGAGTTTAGGAAAGGTTCCCATTGAAATTAGGAAAATTTACTAATTTTCGGTTCGTGCTGTTTTTCCTGTTTTTCGGGGGTCGATGGTAGGGGGTCGATGGGGGGGGTCGGACAATTCGAGACCCCTGTGACCCTCAGACCAAAAATTCATGGGTCGGACAGGGGGTCGACCCTGCCTATTTAGGCATGTGACCCTACCCTCATTTTGACTATTTTTGAGTAAAATTTCATATTGGGTCTTGGGTTTCTTTACACACTTGGTCCACTTGGCTCGACCATGATATGTAGACCGGTCATGACACAAAATATAAAGTTAGACCGGGTTCATGGCGTGCGGGTCTTACAGTTCATTATTCGTGTCTGAGAACAATGGCGGTGCGCATGCCCATGGCTTCACCAAGGTGATGGATCACTGTCTCTTCTTTTGATTTAACTATGGTTTACTGCCAATCTTATAGTCCTTAATTATTTGATTATAGAAAACTCTAATCATCAGACTTTACAGGTCATGGCTGTGATCTAATGCTTCTTCAGCCATGTCTTGAACCATTCTAGTTTATCCCATTACGCAATTCAAGTTTCAAGATGGGGAAAATACTTACAAAAAACTCAATTTTCCTTCAAGCTCTCAGCGAAGATTAACGATCTAGAGGTACGTGTTTCCTCTCTTCTCTTCCCCTTTCTTTTTCATTTCTTCTTCTTCTTCTCTGCTTTTTCTCTTGCAAGGTGGTATTAGGAGTGAGAGTTCCTCTTCTCTTCTATCTTTCTTCTTTTTCCCTTCTTCTTCCCTTCTTTTCTCTCTTCTTCTTTCTCTCTGGTCATGTGTCAGTCTCTTTCTCAATCTCCCTTGTCAATTGGATTGATAGAATAATGATTAAAATCTCTTTTGATTCCAAATTGGCAGGCATGGGTGAGCATAGATGGAAAGGAGATGATTCTCTTCCTCCATTTTCCATTATAGGACAAATCAAAGATGTCTTACCATGCTTAGAATCCATACTCAGTCGGTCATGGAGGGAGAAGACCAATTTTTAAGCCATGGGTCCCATTTTTAGTGAGTTACCAATTCTGTTTGTGCACAGGGGGTGCGGCTGGACATGTGAGGTTGGTAGTAGACTGCACCTTCTCTACATAGTGTCGGACCTCATTTTGGTTGGCCAATTTAGGTTTGTGCATGCCAGACTTTTGGGGTTCGTACGGGCTGGGTCCAAGATTTTTTCTAATGCATCCTTATGCACTCTAACGACATAAGAGAGTCAAGGTAGTGACCCAATGTCATCATACAATTAGGCCTTCATGTTCAGGCCCGTAGATATGAATAGTTTGTACGTGGAAGACCCAACACATGCCCAAAATAGATGTACCGTAATAGGATTTGGGCATGGGTCTTATAGAGCACACACTTGTAGCTGGAGTCAAACACGTTACTCAGTAATAAAGTTCTACGGAGAGTCTAATTTTGGAGTCTAACCCTCTTGTTAGTTCTCAACTGATCGCGCCTATTCATTGTAGGACGATAGTCCTATGATCCGGACAGGTAGTTGCTTCCAACTTGTCAGGTGACCATTAGTTATCAATTCGCAAGAGAGTTTTTCACAAGTCGGACTCTCCAAGTCTTAATGCAGTAGGAGTGTGACTTCGACTTGTAATGCCAGCCAGAAGACCTAGGATGTACCGACTTATACGCCCTTCCTCTCTCTTTATGGTGGCTCTATGAAGATGACATCTATCTCGACATGTGTCGTCATCTTAGTGTGCCATGTGGGCAACCAAGTGTCAACCTCTGGTTGGTTGGTGAGATATGGTATCAACAGTTGCCGCTTGCTTTTATGGACTAAGTGAGTTTGAAGAAGTAATCCCAGTATCCATTGCTTATCTCGCCCTTATTTACTATACACCGAGTTACATTTTGCGTTGAAGTCATGCTTCTTAAGTCGGGTCTTGTGCCGAGTTGGAGAATGCATCGACCTTCTGCATCCCGTGCCTTTTTAGAACATGATGCGCAAATCGGTGAAAACCTTTTGGGGAAGTCAGGAAAATTTTCAAATATCCCACTTCCCACGATGCCATGTTGACCTGACGGGTATGGATTTGAGGCGTCTGCCCCTAGGGAGTTTGACCCTAGGGGAATGGTTGGCTGATGAGGTCAAGCATCTGTGGAACCTTCCTCCTCGAAGAAAAAGGAGTATATCTATATAGTGTTGTAGGATGTCCTTGACTTCATTTTGGTGTAGTGTGCTTGTAGCTTTTACACTGTAAATAAAGTATTTAGTGATCTGATTATGGCTGGAACTTATTGTAAGTGCTGAGCTTGCATTGTCTTTTTGTCTTATGTACGAGCTTAGGAGTGTTCCTCACCCCCTCGAGCTCATAATGGATGCATACTGCATGCATTATGACTCTATGTAACATTATTACAGGTCGTGTGACCATAAGTATCTCATAAGTTATCGAACATCCACCTTAAGTTAGTTTGCAAGTGAATGACTCAAGTGCTACTCAGGTCGGATGTGGGCGACTTGCGCCAAGTCATTATTTAGAATTAAAGAAGACAAAAGGCTGTAATGTATAGACATTTCATGTCAAATTACATTATTGATAGAATTTCCATAAGTTCCAAGGCCTCCAGATTAACTCCCCCTTTAATGTCTCTGGGTGGTAAGTTCCTGACCTTGTCACATGGACTATTCTATAGGGTCCTTCCTAAGTCGGCACCAGCTTGCCTCGTTGGGAAGGTTAGGATGCAGCGGTCAAGCATTGCACTAAGTTGGCAACCTTAAATTGCCTAGCTCGGACTTGTGAATTGTAGTGTCTGGCGACTTACTGTTGATATGCCAAAATCTTTTGTTGAGTCTTATCCCGAAGTTCTTCGAGCAGGTTGAGGTCTGCCCTATGTGAGGACAATGAGAAACGATAATCCTCCTCCGGATAAAAAAAATATCCGTATCGATGAAGATCACAGATCTGTTGGAGTCACTACTTAGAGTAAGGTCTAGGACCTCTAAAAATGTAACCTCACCCTAAGGTAAGAATTCTATTGACTGATGACCCAATGTATCAATTCTTTGGTCTGCAAGAGATCGGGTAAGTATTTAAGGTACGGTTATAGGAAGGTGTTAGGCACCCAAACCACCCGATCAATATCGGCCTCCTAAACTTTCCTTAAATTCTAATTTTGACTGTCCTTGGTCAACTGGATGACTATGTTTCAATGGGAGATGTCCTAAACCAAGTTGTTAAGTTATTCTAACCTAGGGTTTAGCCAATCATGTTTTAAAGTAAATAAACAAGCAATGAGTATAGTACTATACAGCGAACCGGACCAAAGATGGTTCGGTCTTGGAATGAATCTGAGATGTGTAAGACATCTCAAACTGCCTACGTATTCCAATCCTAGAAATCAAGTCCAAAACGTAGTTCGAAATGGGTTTTGTGATTAAAGATTATGGAAGTGATTTATGCATGTGCTTCAATTAGATTCTTTGTTCAAATTGAAGTTTATGTTGGATGTATGGTTGATGGGTGGCTTTGTACTGTATTTGGGATTCCCAAATTGCCTATGTATTCAAGGGTGTGCCCTAGAAATCAGGTACGACGTAGTTCGAAAGGATTGTGAGAGTCGATTTTGGAATGTGTACCAAAATCCTACCATTTTTGTCAATAGGATCTAGGGATGAGACCTAAATTCCTACCATTTTTATTTGGGACGTGTACCAAATTCTTTCTATTTTTGTCATTAGGATCTAGGGGTGAGACCTAAATTCCTACCATTTTTATTGTTTCTATTTTTGTCAATAGGATCTAGGGATGAGACCTAAATTCGAACCACTTTTATTGTTTCCATTCTTGTTAATAGGATCTAGGGATGAGATCTAAATTCCTACCATTTTTATTGTTTCCATTTTTGTCAATAGAATATAGGGGTGAGACCTAAATTGCTATTATTTTTATTGTTTCCATTTTTAGGTTTCTAGGGTTTCCTATCCCTTTTCATTGTGATTTTCAATTTTTAGGGTTTCATACCCTAATTATTCACTTTATTCTAGGGTTTATCATGCCCTAATTATTTTTTTCCATTTTTAGGATTTTACTACCCTAATTGCTGTATTCTTTCCATTTTTCGGATTTCCTACCCTAATTGCTATATTCTTTTCATTTTTAGGGTTTTCTACCCTAATTGCTATGCTCTTTCCATTTTTTAGGATTTTCAACCCTAATTGATGTGTTCTTTCCATTTTTTAGGGTTTTCTACCCTCATTGTTATTTTTTTAATTTATCTCTTTTCAAGACAAATATGGCAAATGAAAACATTTCAACTATAGCAGTAGTAGCATTCCAAATACAGCAATGATATCATTCCAAATATGACAGTAAGCATCTAAATATGGCATGTGAGCATTTCGAGTATAGCATGTAAGCAATCTAATACAGCATTTGAGAGTCAATATAGCAGGTGACAATGCGTTTCCAAATATAGTAATGATCATGTGAATAACCCAAATATGGCAAATGAGTAATCCAACATAGCAATGTGCTATTCTCAAATCATGCATGTCAAAAATAATATACATCTAAAAATAACAATAACATAATATTTATTCATGGAAAAAATAAACATAAATAAATTTAAATAATATACATGTAAAATAATATAATATAATATACACGCAAAGTAAAAAATAAGGATGAAAATAAATATGAAAACAATATACATGTGATAGTAAAAATAATGTTCAGATAAAAAAACAACATACATGTAATAATAAATAATATACAAAAAAATATGCATGTCAAAGATAAATAAGAAAATAATGTACATGTAAAAAATAACATAATATTATATTTGTTCATGGGAAAATAAACATGAATAACATACATGCAAAAATAATATAAATAATATACATGTAAAAATAATATAATATAATATATATGCAAAGCAAGGATAAGGATGCAAAATAAATATGAAAATAATATATATAATAGTAAAAATATGTATATGAAAATAAATAATATACATGTGATAATAAATAATTTAATGTACATGAAGAATAGAAAAATAAAATTAAGACATGGAAAATAAATAATAAAATAATGCATGTCAATATACATGTAATAATAAAATGTAATGTATATGAAAAAAATAAATTATTTAAAAGACATATACATATACTCTACAACCACAAAACTAAGATAATATTGTATTAGATAGCCAAACTAAGTTATCAAAAAACAAAATAACCAAGATCTAATATATAATATTCATACAACTGAACTAAGATATAACACAAAACTAAAAAAACATAACTAAACTAACAGAGAAAATATATACAACTGAATTTAAATGTCAAAAGAAACAAACAAAAATAATAATAATAATAAAAAATAAACTAAACCAATACAACACCACCACAAGTTCGGTGATGGTTAACAGTATGTTATAAATGGGGGACAAAGTGGATAGTTGGCTTGGGATTTCATTGGACAGGAGAGAGATGGTAAAGGGGTGAATAAGGTAATCGGTTCATACATGGATGTGAGATGGAGGTGTTGACAAGTAGCGATTGTGGTGCATGGTGTATGTGGGAACAAATTTAAATCAGATCTGAGGATTTTAAGGTGAGGCTGGACAGGTATGCAAGGTGGACAGCCAATTGGTGACCATCTTGCATGTACAAGTGTTGGCCAAAGTGGAGTTTTGGGTTTGGTATATGAGAGTGCTACAGATAGACAGATGGTAAGGATGATGGTGGCGGTTTGGAGGTTTGGCTGGAGGTTTACAACAAAGTTGATGATCTGATTTCAGATAGTTTTGTATAGACGATAATGATCACGGTTTCAAAAAAAAATAATAAAGAGAAGATGGGTTAACCTGGCATCGATCACCCTTTCCTTCTTCTTCTTCTTCTTTATTCTCTTCTTCTTCTTCTGTCGATCTCGATCTTCTTCTTCCTCTCTCTCTGGACACCTCTCCTTCTCTCCTTCTCAATCTCAATCTCAATCTCCAACCGAAAAGCCTCTCCACCTCTCACGTCTCTTCTTCTCTCTCAATATCAACCTCTCTCTCACCCCTCTCATGTCTCTTCTTCCCTCTCTTTCTCTTCTTCTCAATCTCTCTCGGATTCTCTCTTTAGATCTCCCCTCCTTCTCTCTTTTCTTTCTTTCCTTTTCTTCTCTTCTTCTCTATCTTTCTCTTACTCTCTTGGATTCTCAATCTCACGTGCTTTCCTCTCTTTTCTTTCTTTCCTTTTCTTCTCTTCTTCTCTCTCTTTCTCTTATTCTCTCGGATTCTCTCTTTAGATCTCGCCTCCTCTTCTCTTTCTTTCTTTCCTTTTCTTCTCTTCTTCTTTATTTTTCTCTTATTCTCTCGGATTCTCTCTTTAGACCTCGCCTCCTCCTCTCTTTCATTATTTTCTTTTCTTCTCTTCTTCTTTCGGATTCTCAATCTCACATCCCTTCATCTCTTTTCTTTCTTTCCTTTTCTCCTCTTCTTCTCTCTCTTTCTCTTATTCTCTTGGATTCTCTCTTTAGATCTCGCCTCCTCCTCTCTTTCTTTCTTTCCTTTTCTTCTCTTTTTCTCTCTCCTTCTCTTATTCTCTCAGATTATCAATCTCACGTACCTTCTTTCTCACGTCTTCTTTCCTTTTCTTTTTTTTATTATTATTATTTTTTCTTTATTTCCTTGTGGATTCCCTCCCCTTATCAGATTCTATCTTCTATATATAATAATATATATTATATACATATATTCACATATATTTAATAACATACATATATATAGTATACAATATATAATATATATAAATACTATGCACATGGATGAATTGATTTGAACCGGGTTGAGACTAGCTTGGGTTGACCGAGTTAAACTGATATGGGTTGAGCTGGGTTGGGCCAAAATTGATTTCTCTCTCTCTATCATTTCATAGGCCATTTTCGTCACCATTCCGCATGGAATTTTTCAACAACCTCTACCCCAAATTTCCACGTTCATTTTGTAGAACGCTAAAAATGAGAAATACTGGAGCTTGAATCACCTCATTTGGAAATAAAATAACCAACTTATGAATTTCTAAAGTTTGAACAAGCCATTTTACGATAATTCGGCTAACAACTCTGCATGGGATGCTTTGGAGACCTCTGCCTAAAATCCTTCACGTCCACTTTGTAGAGCACTAAAAATGAGGAATAATGAAACTGGAATCAATTGATTCAGATGTGGGGTGACCAAAATATGAATTTTCAAATATTAAATGGCCATTTCAATATGTAATTTTGCATGGGACCCTTCGGAGATCTCTATCTCAAATTTTTCACGTTCACTTTATAAAACACAAAAAATGAGGAATAATGGCCTTTGAATAATCTGAATCGAACATATGATGGCCAAGATATGAAGAAATGAAGTTATATCGATAATTCTACATGCAAGCTTGCATGAGACCCACTGGTGACCTCTACCCGGGATTCTTCACGTCCATTTTGGAAATGACTGAAAATAAGGAACATTGGTACTTAAACCATATGATTTAGATGTTGGATGATCAAGATATGATGATTTGAAATTCAAACAATCTAATTTACGATAATTTGCATGGAAGCCCCTAGGATTATTTATGATAATTTCAAGAACTTCCCTTGTATGTATCATCTGACTAAAATGACCATATCTTCTTCATTTGATATCAAAATTGTGCAATTCAGGTCTCATTTCGAAGATAATTCCATGACCTATGCATCCATGCAGATTACAGCTTGTGACCTTGTTGTGGGACCCATCAAAAACTACCTCGAGATCGTAGTCAAAAAACTAATATTTTTACTCATCTCTCTTCCTTTGTTGTCCACACACCAGTAGGACTTTGTTTAGTAGAAAATGGCAAAAATGGGATGCTTACAGAAGCCCCTCTTCGCCAAGATTGTGAACAATTGAGGCCGAAGACAAAGTGACCCATTTTTGAATTATTCTGCACTTGATCTGGATTCTATCATTGTACAACAAACAACTGTAGATGTTAGGCTACTTGAGTAGCGACCTCATCGGGTCTGTGACTTTAGCTCAAGACCGCTCATGATGTAACTGTAACTATCAAGCTTCTTGAGTAGCGACCTTATCAGGTCTGTGACTTTGGCTCAAGACTGCTTGTAATGTAACTGTAATTGTGAAGCTTCTTGAGTAGCGACCTCATCAGGTCTATGACTTTAGCTGAAGACTGCTCATGATGTAACTGTAACTGTCAAGCTTCTTGAATAGCGACCTCATTAGGTGTGTGACTTTAGCTCAAGACTACTCATAATGTAACTGTAACTGTCAAGCTTCTTTAGTAGTGACCTTATCAGGTCTGTGACTTTGGCTCAAGACCGCTTATGATGTAACTGTAACTGTCAAGCTTCTTGAGTAGCGCCCTTATCAGGTCTATGATTTTGGCTCCAGACCACTCATGATGTAACCGTAACTATCATGCTTCTTGAGTAGCGACCTTACCAGGTTTGTGACTTTAGCTCATTACCACTCATGATGTAACTATAGCTGTGTTCTGTGCTCTGGATTTGTAACTTCTAGATGTATAGCCTTTAGTTGTGTAGCCCCTTGATGTATAGCCTTTGGATGTATAGCCTTTGGACCGAATTTGGGGTATCCCAAATTGCCTACGTATCCTTTGGATATATAGCCTTTGGACCGAATTTGGGGTGTCCCAAATTGCCTACGTATCCATTGGGACTTCCATCCCTCCGAAATCAGGTTTCACATAGTTCGGGCTCATTGTTGTTGTTTTGTTTTGTTTTGTTTTGTTTTGTTTTTTTTTTCATGCAGTGTTCCATCTGTAAACTAATCAATCGTGGGCACGTTACCAAAAGATACCTACAAAGGTGCAAATCCACAACAACATAGGTCATGAGCATATCCAATGGGCTTTCTTAGGCCGTAATTACTCAGACTCGTTCTGACCATACTTCTGCTAATGCACATATTTACATTGTATTACCATGTCTGGGCTTAAATTTTTGAGCCAATTGACAGTATGAGAGAAATCAATGGCCTGAATAGGTTGATAAGAAATTGTTCCAAATGGGTCAGCCATCTGGGAGAGTGTTTGGTTTTTTATGTGGAATGGCCTGATCTCCACTAGGAGATGCCATTTTGGCTTATGAAGGATGGACCAGTAGAAATCTCGGACACCGTTTGGATTAATGAACGACCGATGTGAGTTTATGTCAAAGTTGTTATGATTATTTTTCAAAGTGGCATGCTCACAAGAGTCATATCCGAGATGTAAAACAAGGGCTTGATGTGAAACTCTAGAAAAACTGTCGGATTATTCGACGGGAGATAAAGTTCTTGCCTAAAATCAGGAATTCCTTTCCCTAACAATTGATGAATTGATGTATTATCCCTTTATGATGAAAGTTGTTGTCTTGTCTGAAAATCTTGTCCAACCTTACTGTGAGACCTACCAACATGGTTAAGTCAGCTTGCCCCAAGCCTGTAAACGGAAGCCTGTCCACACTCTTTTTTTTTTCTTTTTTTTTTGCAGTATGTAGGCTACACGTAATACCGCTTTACTTGATCCACATTTGTCAAGTATTGTAATTCATCTCCATTCAGATCATTCAGACGAATAACCTTCCCTGGTAATATTTCCTTGACGATGTATGGTCCGCTCCAGTTTGGACGAAACTTGCCCCTTGGATCATGTGTTGGTGCTCTCTGCTCTTTCAGCACTAAATCACCAACTGCTAAATGGTGGATTCAGACTTTCTTGTTGAATGTATTTGCTATTCTCGGCTGGTACTTCTTTATGTTGTCTGCCACCTTGATTCTTCTTTCATCTATGAGGCTCAATTCATCGTATCTAGCTTGCAGCCATTCTGTCCTGGGGATCTTGCATTCCATTGCTACCCTTAGTGATTCCACGTCCAACTCAACATGGAGTACTGCTTCCATGCCATAGATGAAGGAGTATGGTATTGCCCCAGTAGATGTTCTGATTGAGGTTCTGTAAGCCCAAAGTGCATATGGGAGTTTATCTGCCCAATCAGCATTGGTTTGTGCCATCTTTTGTAAAATAACTTTTATGTTCATATTGGCTGCTTCGACTGCCCCATTTGTCTATGGTCTATATGGGGAGGATCTATGTCTCTTGATGTGCAATTTGTCACACAGTTCCTCCACTTTACCCTTAAAGGGTTGTCCTTGATTAGAAATAAAAGCTTAAGGCACCCCGTGTTGACAGATGATCTGCTCTTGTAAGAATTTTGCCACTTTGTTTGCTATGAGCTTTGCATATGCTTGAGCTTCCACCCATTTTGTAAAATAATCAATGGTTACCAAAATGAACTCCTGTCCACTTGATGCTTTAGATGTATCTTGCCTATCACATCAATGCCCCAAGTCGAGAAAGACCATGGGGAGCTGAGTGTGCAATTCTTTCAGAGGTACATGTATCAAATTGGAAAATATTGGCATTTGTGGCATTTCTTCACATATTCTACACAGTCTGCCTCCATTGTGTTTCAGAAGTACCCTAGTCGGAGGATCTTCTTTGCAAGAATTCTAGCATTCATATGGGGGCCACACACTCCTTGGTGTACTTGATTGACGAAATTCTGTGCTTGCTCTTCATCAACACAGACTAGTTGTATTCCTTCATAAGATCGCTTGTACAAGATGTCTCAACACAAATTGAGAGGCATATCTTCTCAAGAATTTCTTGTCTCCTACCGAAGCATCGATGGGGTACTTTCCTTCTTTGATGAAATCCATAATTGGCGCAAACCAAGGGTGACCATTGACTGTCAAGGATTTAATTTCACCCATGTGTGCAGGTTGTGTTCTTCTTTCAATTATCAAAGGTTTGATCTTCTCTGCTGGATCTTCTCCAATGTAAGACCCAAATTGAACTAACCAGTCTTACCACCTTGTACCAGGTCTACCCATCATGGTTGAGCCAAATGGACCAAGTGCGTGAAGGAAATGACGAAACTAGGTACTAAACTGACCCAAAAATAGTGAATTGGAGGACAGGGTCACATACCTAGGTAGGCAGGGTCGACCCCCCCTCACATAGAAGTCAGACCCCTGATTTTTCACTGGGGGTCGGACAACTTAGGAACTGAGGGTCGACAGGATCTCCGACCCCCTTATCGACCCCCTGTTTGCCGACAAAAGCCGCAAATAGGAAACTTTCTAAATTTTAATGGGATTCCTTCCTAATCTCAATGTGACATATTTTTAGAGATTCTACTCTATAAATAGGACGTCCCTAAGCCACTTTCACTTATTTTGAAACCCTAATTGAGAGTGAGAGAAATAGAAGAGAAGAAGAAGAGAAGGAAAGTTGGAGAAGAGGACCGAATTGAAGAATTCAGAGAAATCTCTGAATCTTAGCAAACCTAAGGTATGGGCAAGCTTTCTATTTGATAATCTAAGACCTTAGAATAGTTCATGAAGAGAGTATGGTCTAGGAGAAACCCAAATCATATACCCATGAGAAGATTTCGATGAAATCCATGGAGAAATCATGGTAGACAAGGTAAGGAAGAAATCTAGTGTTCTAAGCCGTAGAACAAGCCTAGAATGGATTGTGGAAGTAAGCCATAGGACCCAAACGTGAAAGAATGCACTGTAGAATGAAAATCTCGACTCAATCCATGGGGGGTCACACATAGGGTCAATTGGGAATCGACCCTACCAGACCACAGGATCTACCCCAGTATTCGGGAAGTCAATAATAGGGGTCGTCGCACCCGGGTCGATGGAACATCTGACCCTGGCATCGACCCTACCCTGGGGGTCGATGTAGACTGCTACCCTACCTGCGACCCACCCTGCGACCCGTGCTTAAAAACAAGCCTAATGATGCCGAAATGACTTCTAACCAAAATCTATCGACTTGTTAGGTTTTCCAATTGATATAAAAGTGGTTTTAAAGCTTGAAAGAGGATCAACACTCAAGCAAAGGTGAGGGAACAAGACCTAAACTAATTGGCTAATATAAACTGTTTTTATTTCTTGAGTCCAATGCCATGACTGATTTTATGCGTATACGCTTGTATGTGCATTCAATATGTCATCCAATATTCTTGCTATTACTGTTCATGCATATTTAATTTTGTTTATATATAACATGATGATGCTAGGAATAGGCATGTGAATGTATGTGTGTGGTTAGTGTACATGGTGCGGGTAGGGGATGGTATCAACCGGTACAGCCATGCCATTTTCATGGGGTGTATATTGTGCCATGGTTCTACTGAAGTCATGTCCACTAACATCATCGTATCGCCATTACCTTAGCAGAAATATTACGTCGTAGGGTATCAGGGGAGGTGGCCTCGGACCTTGTAGTCTTCGACACTGTCGGGGGGCCTTAGCTCTATCTCTATGGATGTATTGAGGGATTCTAGGGTGAGGCCTTGGATACACTGTTTGACATTAGGATTGGTTAGTTGCGAGCCCAGTTTGCAAGCCCTCGCCAGTAGGGGCTTACGTGTTGGTATGGGCAACCGGTACAGCCATGCCATTTTCATGGGGTGTATATTGTCCATGGTGGGTGCATGTGGGATAACAGTGCTGATACTCATTGGGCGGATTCACACACTCGTGTATAGAGGTGAGGTGGCCACTGAACCTTTCTATAGCACATTGCAAACTTATAAACCATACCACAGATTATGAATTGAATGCATGCATATGTTTGTTGCATTGTTTTATTTGCTCACTGAGCCGTGATGTGTGCTCACCCTTTCGACGTCGAATATTTTTAGTTTATGATGCAGGTACCACGGTGGAAGACTATATGAATGTTTCTGTGTATGGGCACATCGCTGCGATGGAAGCTGAAGACTTAGTGAAAATGCATGACTCTTAATGCGAGTGCAACATAGGCGTTTTCGATTAGATTTTGATTTGAATTATTAAGGAAATGTAATTTGATATTTTATTTACTTATGTCTCGGTTAATACAACATAACTTGATATTTTATTATTGATTATCACAGTTAGATTCCTCAGTTCACTTATTATTAAGACTTTCGCTATTGTGTATTTATTCTGATTATGGTTGTGGATGTGTATGTTTTATTTTCAACGGACACAGTCTATTAGAGATCCTGGTTGAACCGTTGGTTTATTAGTGTTCATCACATCGTTCTGAATGGTGCAGAATTGGGGTGTGACAACTTGGTATTAGAGCTCTCAGGCCTTGTCTGTTAAACCAGTAAACTTCCATAAAAGTTCATGAACTGAAATAGGATAAAATTTTAAAAGATGTAATAATAACACACAATAACCATCTGTGTTGTTTGAGACAAAATTGAAAGAGAATAATGCATCTATTAAATGAGAAACAAATTTATATACAACCAAAAGAAGAATAAACGTATATATACATGACTAAAGTAGAGTACAGTCTACAACCCGAACAGTTACTCTGAAGTACAAAAAGAAAGATAAACGAAAATACATCAAGAAGCTGCAGGTGATGGGGGAGGCAGTGCCTCACGGTCTCTGTCATAATCCTCAGCATAGACTCTAGTCAACCAAGCTATCTGAGTCTAGGTCATTTGGGGACTAGTTGTGAGATCAGCCCCCCGCTGGTCAGTCACACGCTGAGCATCCCTCAGCTCTCCCACCCGCTGATCCGACAAGGGCTGAGCATCCAGAAGCTCTCCCACCCACTGATTTGACATGCACTGAGTGACCAAAAGCTCTCCCACCCGCTGATCGGACAGGCGCTGAGCATCTAGAAGCTCTCCCATCCTCAAATCAGACATGCGCTGAACCTCTCGTATCTCATGCAATATACCCATCATGTCATTAGAAGGTGCATACGAAGGACCAGCTGCATATGAAGGACCAGCTGAATAAGAAGGACCAGCTCTTGTAGCATGAGTAGGTGATGGGGGAGGTATGGCATCCACATCCATGTACAAGCGATCATCATCACCCCCATGAACCCCTGCTCCAGCGGCTGCTGCTACTGCCTCAGCGTCAGCCATCTCCACTCGAGTACGTGGACGCACCAGAGCGTTCCTTTCCTCATCGCTAACCTGGGCATCCCGCATTCCCATCTTGCAGATGGCCTCCCAATCCAAAGGTGACGAGAAGGATTTCTCCTGAATCCTCTCATCCGTCATGTCAACACCCAGGCGGGTCAGTAGTATAGAGTTCATGCGTCCATATGGTAGGTTGCCAGTATGACCGGGCAACGTAGCATTGATCATCGTCCGCATGATGATGTAAGGAAGGCAGACGGGCTGCCTAGTGTAGATACAGTACAACAGATACTGGGTCAACTAGGAGATCCTCTCGTAATACCCACTCTGAGGTATCAGGTTGTGCTGGATAATCTTGCAGTACACCCGAGGCTCTGGACGAAGATAGTTCGCTTTCATCTCCCAACGACCTTTTCTGATGATCTGACGGTCAATCTCAGCTCTCATATCCAATGAAAAGAACTGGGGCTCTCCAGGAGCACAGAACACCAAGGGGCCATCGTATGAAATGCCCAACAAGTCGGCTAGCTGTCGATAATCAAATGAAATCTCGACCCCCTTGACGTAGTTGGTGATCCAAAGCTCTCTACCTCTCTCTGTATCGTTGTAATCTCCCACCACCTGAAGATTACAGTAAAACTGCCTTATCAAATCCGGCCGAGTGCAGGCGTCATAGGTAATCACAGGAAGCCAACCCATGTCACCAAAAGCCCTCTCCACATCGAACAATGCCAGGATAGCCAAGTCTACCCGGCGACCTCCCTCTACCTTCTTACGAGAGTAGTGGGCATACTGTGTCTCCGCCTCGTTAGAACGGAAGCAGACTGGGTCATGAACCCTGGGTACTTTGGTACGAGCCATAGTATCTGCAAAAACAAAGAGAAATAGATATTGGGTTAGTAAAGATGAAAAACCCAAAAAGTTCGACAGTATAACGACATAAATTGATCAAAAGCATCACTTTTCACCCATACACATGGGCAGGAGGACTTATAAAGGTTTTAAACAATCCTGCAAGACTCATACGGTTGGAAATTTCATTTAAAGAGATCGAATTTGAAGAAATTTCAAGAAATTCAAAAATCTCGACAAATTAGGGAAAAAATGGGAAAATTCAATTTTCTTGATAACCAACTGATGAAACTCAAATATTTTTGAGGGCTTTCATCCATTAAGTCACCAACAACAAAAACCCCCAATAAAAATCAAATTTTTACGATTGGAAAAAGTTTAATTTGAAGAAAATGAGTTAAATGAGCAAAAACCTAGCTAAGGAAACCTAAAAACATGAAAATGTAGAGAACATATTTGTAGACGAGGTGTGGACGTCGAAATAAGAAGAAAATAGCACCAAAGAGTCCGAGTTGGCACTGTAGCAACTCAGAGGGACGAGTTGAGTCGGAAAGGAGGAGGAAGAATGAGAAATGGATTCAAAATCGAAAATAAAAACCTGATTTTTAGTCCGAGGGTCGGAGAATTTGACCATGACATCCAACCCCCCTCCGACCCCCTCATCGACCCTCGGCTCTCGGTAATCTGACAAAGAACCAGGGGTCGAACCCCGGGTCGAACATCCATCGACCCCCGGCTCTCGGTAAGAATCAGTGATTTCTCAGGGTCGCATACTGAGGGTCGGCCATCCATCGACCCCCACTATCAACCCTGCAGTGAAAATACAGCATTTTCGACAAAATGATCTAAAAAATTTGAAATTTGCATTTGTTAGTGGTTTTAAAATATGAGAATGAAGTATATAATGATTGCCTCACGTGTTCTATGATTTTCAGGCATTCCCGCTACCAGATTAGATAATGGTTGGACGCAGAGTGACCAGACAAAGATGTAACTCTATCCCACCACCACCACTTGGGGGAGAAGACAGCCAGACACATCCGGAAACACAGGGGAATATGAACACGACATCATCCCTAATTAATGGGCAGACAAATCCTATAAATCTGTCAGCTCCACCTACATACCTGGCTACAGTAGTAATGAATTTGGCCCAACAGCTGCAGTAAATACATCAGGCACAAGCTACTATGCAAGCTACCATAGGCATGACTTTTCCAGCTGCACAGACACCACCAATGCCAGCAGGACAGGCAAGCATGGTACCAAGGGGAAGCAACACAGTACCCCATGCACCTCAGACTCCCATCATGCAGGCTCAAGTGGAGAATCCTGAGGTAGCTCAAGGTGGATATCAATACCAACCACCTATGTATGGGGTGTATGTCCTGCAACAACTAGACCACTCCAGACTGGTGGAGCATTTTTTGAAAATAAAGCCCAAAGAATTTAATGGCAAGCCAGCAGATCCTTTGTGGTCGGCACACTTGGTTGTCGAAATGGAAAGAAATTTTATGATGGTGATAGTAAATGAAGAAGAGAAAGTATTGTGTGCCACCTTTATGCTGAAAGGAGATGCACACCATTGGTGGAGGTCTACCAAGACATATTTATTAACAAAGCTCACCCAACTGACTTGGGATATTTATAAGGAGACATTCTTTGAGATGTACTTTCCTAGATGTTTCAGAGATTCTATGGAAAGAGAGTTCCTGAGTTTATATCAGGGGCAGATGACCGTGGATGCATATCAATAGCATTATGAGGAGCTGTTCTTCTTTGCACCCACCAGTATGCAAGAGGAAAACACTAAGACCCGAAGGTTCGTCATGGGACTTAGGGGAAGCATCCGGGAGCATGTTATGGGCTTGAAAAGAAAATCTATAATGAAGCGACACAAATTGCTCGAGTGATAGAGTCAAGCCAGAAAGAGAACTACTTTGCTAAAAATAGGGGAATCAAAAGGCCTAATGAAAATTCTTACAACGGAGGGAACACCAAGATATTCAAACCCTTTCGTACTCAAGGTTTCAATGCTGCAGCCAAGACTACTTCAGCAGCTCAACCCCAACAAAGGCCAAATAATGAAGGGCTAAAATGCTATAACTGCAACCAAGTGGGACATATGGCAAGGGAGTGTCCTAAGCCCAAGAAGCAACTACAACAAGGCAGAGTTTACGCGGTTACATCTGATGATAATGCTGCATCGCCTGATGTGGTCATAGGTATCGTACCTATTAATGGTATTCCCGCCAGAGTACTCTTTGATTCAGGAGGTACTCATTCTTTTATATCTATGTCATTTGGAAAGAAACTAAATCTAACCCTTAAATCTTTAGACTACAAACTGCTTGTATGATCGCCTATGGGATTAGAAGTGGAGTTAGAAAAAGGTTATGGGCCTTATCCAGTTCTGATTGATGAAAAGACTTTGGATGCAACCATGATCCAACTTGAGATGGCAGACTTTGACGTCGTCTTGGGAATGGACTGGTTAGCTCGGTATTCTGTAAATCTATTATGTGCCGAAAAAAAACTGACATTTAAAGACAAAGAAGGAGCAGAGTTTAGTTTTTTGGGAACCAAACTTCCCCGTAAATGAAAGCTCATACTCTCTGCATTAAAGGCTAGGAAGTGCCTTGAGAAAGGAGCAGTTGGGTATCTAGTATCTGTGGTCGATCTTACCAAAGAAGCACCACGAGTGGATGATATTGATGTCGTGCGTGACTATCCAGATGTATTTCCTGAAGAACTACCAGGATTACCACCCGACCGCGCTACAGAGTTTGTTATAGATCTGATTCCTGGAGCCGCACCAATATCTAAAGCACCTTATCGAATGGCTCCTACTGAATTGAAGGAATTAAAAGTACAACTACAAGAACTGCTGGACAAGGGTTACATCTGACCTAGCATATTACCATGGGGAGCACAGTATTATTCGTGAAAAAGAAGGACGGTAGTGTTTGATTGTATATAGACTACCAAGAACTGAATAAAATGACAATCAAGAATCGAAATCTATTGCCTCAGATCGATGACTTGTTTGATCAGTTGCAAGGTGCCAAAGTGTTCTCCAAGATCGATCTTCGGTCAGGCTACCATCAGTTGAAGATTAAGGATGGTGATATCCCCGAGACAGCATTCAAGACCAGATATGGACATTATGAATTTTTGGTTATGTCATTCGGATTGACGAACGCACCAGCAACCTTTATGGAACTTATGAATCGGGTATTCCACGATATGTTGGATACGTCGCTTATTGTATTCATCGATGATATATTGGTCTACTCTAAAGGCGAGGAAACTCATATTAAGAATCTAAACACCGCTCTGCAGCGATTACGGAAGGAGAAGCTCTACGCCAAATTTACAAAGTACGAGTTTTGGCTAAAGGAAGTCGCTTTTCTAGGCCATGTTGTATCTGCTGAAGAAATTAAAGTGGATCTTAGCAAGATCAAAGCTATTGTAAAGTGGGAAGCACCGAAGAGCGTTGCAGAAATTAGAAGTTTCTTAGGTCTAGCTGGGTATTATCGATGATTTGTGGAAAACTATTCCCAAATTGTCATACCTCTTACTAGTTTGACTAAGAAGGGCGAAAAGTTTGTGTGGACTAATAAATGAGAGAAGAGTTTCCAAACATTGAAGGCTAGATTGATATCAGCTCCAATCTTGACCATTCTGATTCCAGGACAGCCATTTATTTTGTACACTGATGCGTCAGGACTGGGATTAGGATTTGTACTTATGCAAGGAGAACAAGTAATTGCTTATGCCTCAAGACAATTGAAGACACATGAGAAGAACTATCCCACTCATGATTTGGAATTAGCGGTAGTAGTACATGCTGTCAAAATATGGAGACATTACTTGTACGGAGAGAAATTTCAGATTAAATCAGATCATAAAAGTTTTACTTACCTCTTTAATCAGAAGGAGTTGAATATGAGACAAAGAAGATGGCTGGAACTATTGAATGACTATGATTGTGATATCCAGTATCATCCGGGAAAGGCTAATGTGGTTGCGGACGCACTGAGTAGAAAGGCAATGATGAATTCTCAAGAAGAGGTTAGCACCACTGCTGCACTGTGTACTATCGGAAAAGTATTCAGTTATGGTAATGAATAGTTTGTGATAGATGCACCGGGTGAATCAATCAACCAAGGGTTTATCCATCGGTTTGCAAATATGTTCGCCACATTGAAGATTGAACCCGATATATTTGATGAAGTGAAAACAGTGATTAAATCAATCCCTTACCCAAGAACAGTACAAGAAGACATCGAAAAAGGTAAGACTACTCCTGAGTTCTCCTTAGATGATGAAAGGGTAGTGAAGTACAAAGGAAGAATATGTGTACCTGAAATAGAAAGTTTGGACATTAGACACCGACTAATGAAGGAAGCCCATACCACCACCTATTCGATACACCCTAGAAGTACAAAAATATATCATGACCTAAAGAAATTATATTGGTAGAGGGGAATGAAAGCTTATATAGCCAAGTTCGTGTCTCAATGCCTAAATTGTCAGAAGGTGAAAGCTGAACGACAAAGACCAGTAGGACTGCTACAGCCGTTACCAGAACCAACATGGAAATGGGATTGCATCACTATGGACTTCGTCACAGGGTTACCATTGACTCCCCGAGTCGTTGACGCAGTTTGGTTGATTATAGACCGACTGACTAAAACAACTCGATTTATAGTTATACGACCTCAGTATACACTGGAAAGGTTAGCTAAGTTGTATGTGGATAATATTGTCAGATTACATGGTGTACCTGAAAGCATTGTGTCCGACAGAGATCCAAGATTTACTTCAAAGTTTTGGGAAGGATTACAAAATGCTATGGGTACAACATTGAAGTTCAGTACTGCATTCCAGCCCCAGACAGACTGACAGTCGGAGCGCACCATTAAGATTTTCTAGAAGACATGCTCCAAGCTTGTGTAATTGATTTCAAAGGATCATGGAATGAACAGTTACCACTGATTGAGTTCACTTATAACATTAGCTATCAGGCTATTATACAGATATCACCCTATGAAGCACTGTATGGTAGGAAGTGTCGAACTCCTTTATTTTGGAATGAAGTTGGAAAATGTAGTATTGTTGGACCAAAATTTGTTGAAGAGACCTGTTGAGTAGTCGACATTATCAAGGAAAGAGTGAGAACGGCTCAGAATCGTCAGAAGCAATATGCAGACACTAGACGTCGAGACCTTGAATTCATCGTAGTTGATAAGGTGTTCCTAAAAGTATCACCTATGCGAGGTTTGAAACGGTTTGGACAAAAAGGGAAATTAAGTCCGAGATATGTCGGACCATATGAGATTCTAGCTAAGCGTGGAAAAGTGGCTTACCAGTTAGCACTACCACCATCTATGTCAAGTGTGCATGACGTATTTCATATCTCCTTATTGAAGAAGTATGTTAGAGACCCGACCTACGTATTGATAGTAGATCTACCTGATTTGACTTAGGATTTGACGTTTGAAGTAGCCCCAACAGAAATCACCAGTCAAAAGGTGCAACGACTACACAACCGTGACATTTATTATGTTAAGGTCACTTGGAGAAGCAGGGATATAGAAGAAATCACATGGGAAGAAGCGAATTCTATGCGAAAGCAATACCCTCATCTATTCGACTCGAAAGGTATGAACGATTTTGAGGATGAAATTTTTATAAGTAGGGGGGAGTTGTAAGACCCGTATCGAACTAACCGGTCTTAGCACCTTGTACCAGGTCTACCCATCATGGTCGAGCCAAATGGACCAAGTGCGTGAAAGAAATGGCGAAACCAGGTACTAAACTGACCCAAAAATAGAGAATTGGAGGGCAAGGTCGCATACCTAGTTAGGCAGGGTCGACCCCCCCTCACATAGAAGTCAGACCCCTGATTTTTCACTAGGGGTCGGACAACTTAGGAACTGAGGGTCGATGGGATCTCCGACCCCCTCATCGACCCCCTGTTTACCGACAGAAACCGCAAATAGAAAACTTTTTAAATTTCAATGGATTCCTTCCTAATCTCAATGGGACTTATTTTTAGAGATTCTACTCTATAAATAGACGTCTCTAAGCCTCTTTCACTCCTTTTGAAACCCTAATTGAGAGTAAGAGAAAGAGAATAGAAGAAGAAGAGAATGAAAGTTAGAGAAGAGAATCGAATTGAAGAATTCAGAGAAATCTCCGAATCTCAGCAAACCTAAGGTATGGGTAAGCTTTCTATTTGATAATCTAAGACCTTATAATAGTTCATGAAGAGAGTATGATCTAGGAGAAACCCAAATCATACACCCATGAGAAGATTTTGATGAAATCCATGGAGAAATCATGGTAGACCAGGTAAGGAAGAAACCTAGTGTTTTAAGCCATAGAACAAGCCTAGAATGGATTGTGGAAGTAAGCCATAGGACCCAAACATGAAAGAATGGACTGTAGAATGAAAATCTTGACTCAACCCATGGGGGGTCGCATGTGGGGTCGATTGGGAATCGACCCTACCAGACCATAGGATCGACCCCCAGTATTCAGGAAGTCCAGAATAGGGGTTGTCGCACCTAGGGTCGATGGAACATCCGACCCTGGCATCGATCCTACCCTGGGGGCCGATGTAGACTGCTACCCTACCTGCGACCCACCCTGCGACCCGTGCTTAAAAACAAATCTAATGATGCCGGAATGACTTCTAACCAAAATCTATCGACTTGTTAGGTTTTCCTATTGATATAAAAGTGATTTTAAAGCTTGAAAGAGGATCAACACTCAAGAAAAGGTGAGGGAACAAGCCCTAAACTAATTGACTAATAATAAACTATTTTTATTTCTTAACTCCAATGCCATGACTGATTCTATGTGTGTATGATTGTATGTGCATTCAATATGTCATCTAATATTCTTGCTATTACTATTCATGCATATTTAATTTTGTTTATTTTTAACATGATGATGATGATGATGCTAGGAATAGGCATGTGAATGTTTGTGTGTGGTTAGTGTACATGGTGCGGGTAGGGGATGGTATCAACCGGTACAACCATTCCATTTTCATGGGGTATATATTGTGCCATGGTTATACTCAAGTCATGTCCACTGACATCGTCATATCGCCATTACCTTAGTAGAACTGTTACATCATAGGGTATCAGGGGAGATAGTCTTGGACCTTATAGTTTTCGACTCTGTCGGGGGACCTTAGCTCTATCTCTATGGATGTATTGAGGGATGCTAGGGTGAGGCCTTGGATACACTGTTTGACATTAGGATTGGTTAGTTGTGAGCCCAGTTTGCAAGCCCTCGCCAGCAGGGGCTTACGTGTTGGTATGGGCAACCGGTACAGCCATGCCATTTTCATGGGATGTATATTGTCCATGGTGGGTGTATATGGGACGACAATGCCGATACTCATTGGGCAGATTCACACACTCATGTATAGAGGTGAGGCGGCCACCGAACCTTTCTAGAGCACATTGCAAACTTATAAACCAGACCACAGATATGAATTTAATGCATGCATATGTTTGTTGCATTGTTTTGTTTGCTCACTGAGCCGTGATGTGTGCTCACCCTTTCGACGTCAAATATTTTTAGTTGATGATGTAGGTAACATGGTGGAAGACTATATTAATGTTTCTGCATATGGGCACATCGCTATAATGGAAGCTGAAGACTTAGTGGAAATGCATGACTCTTCATGCGTGTGCAACGCATGCGTTTTCGATTAGATTTTGATTTGAATTATTAAGGAAATATAATTTGATATTTTATTTACTTATGTCTCGATTAATGCAACATAACTTGATATTTTATTATTGATTATCACAGTTAGATTCCTCAGTTCATTTATTATTAAGACTTTCGCTATTGTGTATTTATTCTGATTATGGTTGTGGATGTGTATGATTTTATTTTCAACGGACACAGCCTATTAGAGATCCTAGTTGAACCGTTGGCTTATTAACGGTTCATCACACCATTCTAAATGGTGCAGAATTGGGGTGTGACATCCAATCATTGATGCTAGGGTGGCCAATGCATCAGCATATGTATTAGTATCTCTTGGTGAGTAGTCAAACTCTATCTGCTCAAACCTTTGGGCCAATGCCATTGCACATTCCTTGTAGGGTATCAACTTTTCATCCTTGGTCCTCCAATCTTCTCTAACTTGATAAATGACAATAGAGGAATCACCATATACTTTCAGTTTCTTGACGCCAATGGCTAATGCCGCTTTCAAACCCATAATGCATGCTTCATATTCTACAATATTGTTTGTGCAATCAAATTCCAAACGAAAGGGAAATGGTATAAATATACCATCTGGGTCTATGAATAGCAATCCTGCACCGTATCCTCTGTGATTGCCTGCTCCATCAAAAAAACATAAGCCATGTATCTGTTTGTCTATCTTCTTGAGTCACATGTACCTCTTCATCTGGAAACACATCTTCTAAGTATTGGAAACTATCTTCTACTAGATGTGCAGACAAATGTTCAGCTATCGCACTCCCTTTTATGGAATTTTGAGTGGTGTATGTGATGTCAAACTTTGATAACAGCAATAACCATCTGGCCATTCTTCCTGTAAAGGTAGGCTTCTTGAATAAGTATTTCAATGGATCCATCCACGAGATTAGTATGATATGATATTAGAGCATGTAATGCCTCAATCTCTTTGTTACCCAAACTAAAGCAGTACATGTCTTCTCCAATGAGGTGTAATTGGCTTCATATCCGGTGAACTTCTTGCTTAAGTAGTAGAATGCTTTCTCTGTTCGCCCATCTGAGTCATGTTACACAAGCATTGTTCCCATAGAATTGTCCAATACTAACAAGTATAGTAGCAGGGGTCTCCTAGGCACTGGGGGTACGAGGACCGGTGGATTCATCAGATATGTCTTGATCTTCTCGAATTCCATTTGACATTGAGGGTTCGAGATCTTTGGCTGATTCTTCCTCAACAGCTTAAATATTGGCTCACATGTGGCCGTGAGGTGTGCAATGAATCTGTTGATGTATTGTAATCTTCCCAAAAATCCCCTTATCTCTTTTTTAGTCCTTGGTGGTGGCATCTCTGTTATAACTTTGATTTTTGATGGATCTATCTCAATGCCTCTGCGGCTAACCATGAAGCCCAACATCTTCCCTGTTGTCATTCCAAACGCACATTTTTGCGGGTTCAGTCTCAACTAATATTGTTTAATCCTCTTAAAGAATGCTCTGAGTGCAAATATGTGGCCTTCATGGGTAACAGATTTTACAATCATATCATCCACATACACCTCAACCTCTTCGTGGATCATATCATGTAATATGGTTGTGGCCATTCTTTGATATGTCGCCCCGACGTTCTTCAACCCGAATGGCATTACAGTATAACAGTAGGTGCCCCAGTCTGTGGTGAAAGCAGCCTTGGCTTTATCTTCTGGTGCCATCTTTATTTGATTGTACCTTGAGAATCCATCCATAAATGATAGTAATGCATGTCCTGCCGTAATGTCCACCAAAATGTCATTCTTAGGTAGCGGAAAATCATCCTTAGGGCTTTCTTTGTTTAGGTTTTGATAATCCATGCATACCCTCAACTGTCCGTCCTTCTTTGGTACAATCACAATGTATGCCAACCACTCAAGGTACCTGCTTACTTCTAAGAATCCTGCATCCAATTGCTTCATTATGTCCTCTTTGACCTTTAATGTCCATTCAGGTCGTAGCCTTCTCAACTTCTGTTTATGTGGCTTTGCTTCCGGGAACAAAGGTATCTTGTGTTGCACAACTTCAGGATCAATGTCAGGCATGTCCTTATAGGATCAAGCAAGCACTTCTTGGTACTCTATTAGAAATTCTTTCATCAGTAGCACCAATCTTGATCTCACGAGACTCCTCAACTGTACCTAGATTGATCATTAAAAAGTTTTTACCAGCGGGTTGGGCCTTCTTCTCTTTTGAGATTTCAACTTGTCCTTGTATTTCAATAGGGATTTCATCATATTCATCATTGTTAGAGTTAGAGCTTAAAATTAGAATGGAAGATGTAGACATAGAGTAATAAGAAATATCATCTTTATTAATTATGGATAATAGTGGTATAGAAAAAGTGGCTCCTAATGGAGTGGACTCAAAGTTGGAAAAGGACTCATTCCTATCTATTGACTCTTCTACTATGGGCCCAGACATGGCCATACTAGGAATACATGACTCAGCATTGGTGTGGACAAAACTATCTAAGAAACTCCAATTTGGGATCACTCCGTTGAAGGGATAGATCAGTTGTTGTGGATTTGGTTCTTCATTTTGGTTTCCTCCGGTGAATTCTTGATCTTCATTGAACAAGTTACCGACGTCAACTGTATCTGCCTCAGATTGTAGTTCTCCCCTTTGCTCTTTTGCTGGTGTCTTCTCAGTATCTTCCCAGTCAATGTTACAGTAATAGAAAATCTCAAACCCGGGCCATCGTCTCTGGAATCTCCCATCAAACCAAGGTTCAGAGAAACCATGGAAAGGTAAGTCATCTCCTTCTTTGACGAAATACCCATTCAGAGTTTTGTAGTATGGAGTATTTTCTTGACTATACAATCCTTCAGTTAATTCTTTATTGATTTGCCCATCTATTCTCTGATGTTTCCATCTTCCTCTGCTCATGCATGTAGCCTTTATTATACTACTACTATCATATGCATTACTATTTTTGTATTTCTTCTTCTCGAGCCTCAGAAATTTTTGATCGGCTCCCCACTATTTCTGCTCTATCAACTCTAAATCATGTCTGTGGGGTATGTACCCAAGTCCAAATCTGTGCTCATTAATTAACATAGATAAGACTTCAATATTACCTTGTTGATGTAAGCCGAGGCCCATTCCTGGAAAATAAGACATATTTAGCAATTGACGAAAAGGAAAGGACAAATGCATACCTGTGGGATCTGCCCTTGTGATAGCCAAGATGTTGTCTATTTTAAAACCACCAAGATGGACAGTCTCAGATGATCCCTCATCACATTCAAAACCCATTCTCCCTGTAGCTAGTGCATTGACCATTTCTGAATCCGCATTGATGGTTATGATGACGTCCCCATGTATGAATTTAACTTTCTGATGCAGGGTGGACGCAACTACATTGGTTGCATGTAACCATGCTCAACCCAGTATTATATTAAATGTAGTCTGGATATCAATGACTTGGAATTCTGTATCAAATACAGCCAGACCAACTCGGATAGGCACAGTGAAGACACCTTTGATGGCCCTGTGGGTGTTATCATAAGCCTTAATGATCAGATCTGATGGCTTCATCTCTTCATCTTTGAATCCCAAGTACCTGAACATTCTGAGGGGAAATACATTTAGGGCTGACCCATTATCAATTAATACCTGTGAGACAACCTTGTCTCTGCAACCAATAGTGATGTGTAGTGCTTTGATGTGTTTGGCTCCTTCACTAGGGAGGTCTGCATTGCTAAATATGATTGAATTTACTGCATAACGGTCGCCGACCAGATCCACTAATTCTTTGCAATCCATTATTACCGGGACATGTATGTTTGTTAGGGATTTTAGCATGCCGTCCCTATGAGCTTTTGATGCCATCAATAGCTCCCAGATGGAGACATTTGCTTGCGTCTTCTGCAAATGATTGAGAATCAGATTGGGTGGTTCAAGTTGACTAGATTGCCCTAGTTCCTTTTCTCTGACCAACTGGGCTGGATTCTCTGCTGCTAAATGTGCTGGCTTGTACCCTTTGCCTGTACGGGTTTCTACCATAGTCCTATCTTCTCCTGGGATATAGATGTCATAGTTATCAAACTGTTCATCCAGATGACTGATTTTCTATCTTTCCCCAGGTATGTAGATTCCAAATTCATCAAATTGTTCATTCTACTAAGTAATTTCTTGTTCTCGGGTATGTGCACAATGTAAGGCTCCTCTGACTCTTCAGAATGTCCATAGTACCAGGGATGAGTAAGATCAAACTTCTGATCCAAATTGTCACCTATCATGCAAACTTCATTCTTCAGAACCTTTTCCTCGGACTCCGACATCTCCCATTCTATGAAATTCACATTATGATATGGGAGTGGGTTATTGTTGATTGATGCCGGATTGGTTCTTCCTTGTACTTTGAATGCCTCTGAATCAATTAGGTCTTGTATGGCATTTTTGAGGTTCCAACAGTATTCCGTATCATGACCTGCTTGATTATGGAACTTACAAAATTTCTCCGCACGATAAGAGGCTGGTGGTGGGTTTGGCACATTCATGGGTGGTGGTGGCTTTAATTTTCCAACCCTCATCAATCTTTCCATCAACACTTCCCTTGGTAATGAGAACTCTGTATACAACCTGAAAGGCCTTTGTCGTGGAGCTGGTAAAGCATAGTTACTTGGTGCCGGTGCAACAACCATATTCGTAACTGCTACTTCCTTGTGGGTGTGGGCATTGTTGTACTTGGGTTGATAGGATCTCCTGATTAGACCTACCTCTGACTTTTCCATTTTCATTGGGAGTTCATCTCCATAGTTAATCGCATCTTCTACTTGTTGTCCCGCGATGACCAACCCTTCGAATGTGAAGATAGCTTGTCCAAATATATATGCTTGGTATGCTTTATTGAGCCCTTTCATCATCATTTGGACCTGGTCCCTCTCTGATAGTCAATCCCAAAGTTTTGCAGCCACTTTCCTGAACCTGGTCAAGTATTCTAAGAAGCCTTCACAGATTTTTGTACCATGGTCTCTAATTGCCTCCTATGAGTCTCGATCTCAGTATTATAGGAGTAATGATTGGTGAATGCTCTGGTGACATCGGTCCAAGAGTGGACTTGTGAGGGATTCAGATACATTAGCCATCTATGTGCCTCTCCAGTTAATGTGAATTGGAACACCTGCCCCAATTGTTCATCAGTAAACCCATATCCTTGCCTCAACAGTCCTGTGAATGATCTCAGATGTGTCGTGGGTTCCCTATCAAATTTTTCAGTAGTCCATTTAAATTTTGGTGGCAGTTTGGCATCTGGGAAGAAACACAGGCCCTCAAAATCAATGATCTGACTTTCTACGCCCTTTAGGCCCCTCAGTATATGTTCTACATGACTTAGTCGGTTCCGATATGGATCTTCAGATTCCTTCGGCTTCTTGTTTGAAGGAGCCTTCTGGATGATCGATGGTTGCTTGCAGACAACCTCTCCCTCTTCCTCAAAAGCGGGATTTGAGAACATAATCAGATTATTCTTGCTGGGGGTATCTTCCTTTGATGTGGAGGGTGTGTCCTTTTTTCTATTAGTAACTTATGCACATTTTGTAGTATGACAGCCATCTCACTTACAGTATCCTCTATCTTGGTTACTCGGTTCTCTAATGAATTCTCATCTTGATCATGGTTAGCCATAACTTCAATTGGACTTTTAGGAATAGGCCCGACCGGTTTAGTGATGGGTACTCTAGACAGCCTATTGGTGATAGGATCTCTTATCCAAAGAGTAGCAATGCTTGCATATTGGCTCGATAGTCACCTGATGTTGGAATAGATCAACGGATTAGGATTTGAAAATGACTGGACATGTGAAGGTTTTACATGCACACACAAGCTGACTCTACCAATACAAATGTTAGCTCCCTTATGAAATCCATTGAATAAATATTATCCAAATCAATTTAATTGTTTCGATGGACCCTGTGACTGGTCTTGAGCCTCATGACCCAAATGGTTCATTAGATAGCAAGATCCGACCACTTAGTTCATTGAATTCAAAGAAATTAAAATGGATATACTTATTTGTAATTTTTATATGGGATAGCTAGCAAAAGCTGTTCATGACTGAACAAACTGATAAATGACCACTCAATCATGGTACCTATGTCGTTACAGAGAATTTCCTATCATTTTTTAAACCAATGTGTTAACAATGATAGATCCGACGCTTTGACCTCGTTGATAGAGAGTGTACAGTGGCCATCCACTATGACATGGAACAGGTTTATACAATCATCCCGCTCTCAACAAGTGAGAGTTCAAGATGCTCATCGTGTGAGATCAAACATGTCAACAAATCAAGAGTAAAAATGGGCAGAACTTCGATATTATGGGCATGGATATTGTGATTGAACGGATTTTATCATGTTGGTTCAGAGATAGACCAAAAATAACATACATGTGGCTCAAACTAGGTTAGGACAGAAAAGTCCACCTTGACGAGGACGAGGTAATCTATCACTGAAGGCATGATGAATAATGGGCCCCCAATCCCTTTATATACTATGATGTAAGAATCAAGCCACGTGGAGTAGCATAATACATGCCCGGGCAGACCCAAGAAACGCTCATCAGAGGCTGCTCGCCGGTCGTGATCTTACAAAGTACAGGCCAAGGTTGTGTGTTTCACCTAGCGGGTTGCCCCACATGCATGGGACCCGGTTCGGCTACTCGCACGAAAGTGTGACTGAACCCATATCCCCTAAAGCAATATGTACAAACAATAAATATAGTACCCTAGATCTTGCATCAAATGTCAAGCAAATCAATATAAGGAAAATATCTTAGGAGTTTGAATATTAATCCCCATCGAAGTCACCATTGTGAGGACAATGAGAAACGATGATCCTCCTCGGGATAAAAAATATCCGTATCGATGAAGATCACAGATCTGTTGGAGTCACCACCTAGATTAAGGTCTTGGACCTCTAAAAATGTAGCTTTACCCTAAGGTAAGACTTTTATTGACTCGTGACCCGATGTATCAGTTCTTTGGTCTGCAAGAGATTCGGTAAGTATTCAAGGTACGATTATGGGAAGGTGTTGGGCACCCAAACCACCCGATCAATATCGGCCTCCTAAACTTTTCTTAATTCTAATTTTAACTGTGCTTGATCAACTGGATGACTACGGTTCAATGGGGGATGTCCTAAACCAAGTTGCTAAGTTATTCTAACCTAGGGTTCAGCCAATCATGTTTTAAAGCAAATAAACAAGCAATGAGTACAGTACTATACAGTGAACCCTTGTTTATACGTCTTTAGGCTGCGGCAAAAAACCGCCAGGCGCACGGCCGTGCGTTGGGAACTACCTCAGCAAACGTAGGTTCGAAGAACTTAATGGGCGGGCTATTTCAGTAGCTGAGGCAAGATGGTTTGGTCTTGGACTGAATCTGAGATTTGTCAGACAACTCAAACTGCCTACGTATTCCAATCCTGGAAATCAAGTCCAACAATGTAGTTAGAAATGGGTTTTGTCATTAAAGATTATGGAAGTGATTTATGCATGTGCTTCAATTAGATTCTTTGTTCAAGGTGAAGTTTATGTTGGATGTATGGTTGATGGGTGAGTTTGTACCATATTTGGGATTCCCAAATTGCCTACGTATTCTAGGGTGTGCCCTAGAAATCAGGTACGACGTAGTTCGAAAGGATTGTAAGAGTCGGATTTGGAATGTGTACCAAAATCCTACCATTTTTGTCAATAGGATCTATGGATGAGACCTAAATTCCTACCATTTTTATTTGGGACGTGTACCAAATTCTTTCTATTTTTGTCAATAGGATCTAGGGATGAGACCTAAATTCCTACCATTTTTATTGTTTCCATTTTTGTCAATAGGATCTAGGGATGATACCTAAATTCATACCAATTTTATTGTTTCCATTTTTGTTAATAGGATCTAGGGATGAGACCTAAATTCCTACCATTTTTATTGTTTCTATTTTTGTCAATAAGATCTAGGGGTGAGACCTAAATTTTTATTATTTTTATTGTTTCTATTTTTAGGTTTCTAGGGTTTTCTATCCCTTTTCATTTTGATTTTCATTTTTTAGGGTTTCATACCCTAATTATTCTCTTTATTCTAGGGTTTATCTTACCCTAATTATTCTTTCTATTTTTAGGGTTTCACTACCCTAATTGTTGTATTCTTTCCATTTTTACGGTTTCCTACCCTAATTGCTGTATTCTTTTCATTTTTAGGGTTTTCTACCCTAATTGTTGTGCTCTTTCCATTTTTTAGGGTTACCTACCCTAATTTCTGTGTTATTTCTATTTTTTAGGGTTTTCTACCCTAATTGTTATTTTTTCAATTTATCTCTTTCCAAGACAAAAATGGCAAATGAAAACATTCCAACTATAGCAGTGGTAGCATTCCAAATACAACAGTGATATCATTCCAAATATGACAGTAAGCATCAAAATATGGCATGTGAGCATTTCGAGTATAGCATGTAAGCAATCTAATATAGCATTTGAGAGTCAATATAGCAGGTGACAATGTGTATCCAAATATAGTAATGATCATGTGAATAATCCAAATAAGGCAAGTGAGTAATCCAACATAGCAATGTGTTATTCTCAAAACATGCATGTCAAAAATAATATACATGTAAAAATAACAATAACATAATATTTATTCATGGAAAAAATAAACATAAATAAATTTAAATAATATACATGTAAAACTAATATAATATAATATACATTCAAAGTAAAAATAAGGATGAAATAAATATGAAAACAATATACATGTGATAGTAAAAATAATGTTCAGATAAAAAAACAACATACATGTAATAATAAATAATATACAAAAAATATGCAAGTCAAAGTTGAATAAGAAAATAATGTACATGTAAAAAATAAAATAATATTATATTTATTTATGGGAAAATAAACATGAAAACATACACATAAAAATAAATATAAATAATATACATGTAAAAATAATATAATATAATATATACGTAAAGTAAGGATAAGGATGCAAAATAAATATGAAAATAATATATATAGGAGATCGAGATCCTAGGTATCAAATCGACCCAAAAACACTTAAAATAGGGGAAGGGTCGCATACCCAGCTAAGCAGGGTCGGACCTCCCAAAGTAGAAAGTCAGACCCTCAATTTTGAAGGGAGGGTCAGACAGCTTAAGACCCTAGGGTCGACGGGGTCATCGACCCTCCCATCGACCCTCGGTTATCGCAGAAAATAGAAATTAAGAAATTTCCATATTTTCGAATGGATTCTTTCCTAATCTCAAAGGGACTTATTTTAGGATGTTCCTAGTCTATTTAAAGGACGTCCCAAAGCCACTTTCACTCCTTTCACAACCCTAATTGAATTGAGAGAAAGAAAGGAGAAGGAAAAGAGCAAGAAGAGAGGCAAGCAAGAGAACTTAGCAAAAAGGAGAAGAATTTCAGAGAAGGAATAATCTTCTCAGGTATGGATACTAATTCCATGAGTTTCTACAGACCTTAGGTTAGTTATTGTTGAGAGTGTGATCTTGGAGAAACCCAAACCATCAATCCATGGTTAGGTTTTCATGGAAAACCATAGGAAAGTGCATGAAAGCTATCTAGGTGGGTTATACATGGTTTCAAACCATGGAATGAATGTAGAATGGAATGTAGGAGCAAGGCATAGGATCCAAAACACGAAGAATGGATTAAAAGTGGAAATTGGACCAGAGTGCACCAAGGGTCGCACCCAGGGTCGATAGGCCAACCGACCCTAGGTATTCCTGACCATCGACCCTCAGCATTCGGGAAGTCCAGAAAGAGGGAAGGGTCGATAGACCCATCGACCCTAGCATCGAGCCTACCTCCGACCCTCAGTTAACAGAGTAGTTTTTAAATCTGGAATTAATTCTAATTAAATTCTATCGACTTTGTTAGGCCTTCTAGCAATATAATAATACTGTAAATGTGATTCTAAATCTTGGAAAAGTATCTTATAGCAAGCTAAGGTGAGGAACCTTAACTCCAAACTAAATTGGTTAATAATAAACTATTTTCTATTTCTTGAGTCCTATGCTATGCTTGATTCTATGCGAATATGTTTGTAATGTGCATACAGCATGCATCCAATATTTCTATTACTTGTTCATGCATATTTATTTTATTGTTTATAACATGATGATGATGATGATGATAGGAATAGGCATGTGCTTGTATGTGTGTGGTTGATGTGCTTGATGCGAGCGAGTATCAAGGGAGGTGTGATGAGAACGTCAATAAACGTTAACCTTTGGCGGGTCTCAGCACTTTAGCTCTATCTCTAACTCAAGTTTTGTGCATTAGCATCGTCGTATCACCATTACTTTAGCAGAACTATTATGTCGTAGAGTATAAGGGGAGGTGGTCTCGGTCCTTGTAGTCTCTGACTCTATCGGGGGGCCTTAGCTCTATCTCTATGGACATTCTGAGGGATGCTGGGGTGAGGCCTTGGATACACATTTTGGCATTAGGATTGGTTAGTTGTGAGCCCAGTTTGTAGCCCTCGCCAATAGGGGCTTACGTGTTGGTATGGCACTATATAGCAATAAACGTAACCTTTGTTATATAATGTTCATGATTGGGTGCATGTGAGTTGACGATAAACGTGTTCTTCGGGTAATGTCACACACTCGTGTATAGAGGCGGAGTCAATAAACGCGACCTTTGGCTACCTAAACCTTTCTATTGCATACTGTAAACTTTAAAACCGGACCAAAGATATAAATTGACTTTTTGCATGCATATGTATTGTTGCATTGTTTTGGCTACTCACTGAGCTGTGATGTGTGCTCACCCCTCGACGTCGAATATTTTTAGTTGATGATGCAGGTTATACAGTTGAAGATTTTATAAATGCTTCTACGTACAGGACGGTAGCGGCGATGGAAGCTGAAGCTGAAGTGGTTACACACGACTCCTCTTGCGAGTGCAACTCGTGTGTATTTGATTAGATATTTTATAGGTTTTTTTATTTGGATTTTATTAAGACATGCATTTGGTATTTAAATATTTATGTCTCAGTTGAAACAGAATAATTCGTTATTTAAATTTTAATATCACGTAGATTCTCAGTTCATCTTATTATAAGACTTCCGCTATTGTGTATTTACTCTGATTATGATTACAGATGTGTGTAAGTTGGATAACGCGGGGATAGCCTATTTGAGATCCTGGTTGAACCGTTGGTTATTTAGTGGTTATTCACACCATTCTGGTTAGACCAAAATTGGGGTGTGACAGACCTAGTATTATGTTATGGCTAAACGGTATGTCTACCACAAGTTATGTCATCGAGATTGTGGCTCTTCTCCACTTTGTTCCAACACGGGTCTTAAGCTAGACCCCACCTTTCACTTTGACTATGACACTAGAGAAGCGAATTAGTGAGAATCAAACTGGACACTGGCGTTTCTCGTAGATTTGCATGGCTTTGAAGGCATGGTAGTACAAAATGTTTCCCAAACTACCAGTGATGACAAGGACTCTCTCGACTTCATTCACTTTTCCAATCACCATGGTGATGACTACTGCATTTTCATGTGCATCTCAATATCAAGGAGATCCTCGTCAAAGAAAGTGATCATATAGCCTGTTTGGTATGGAACAGAGGACTTAGACGCACTGCATACACTTTTGGCGTTTCCCTTGTGACCCTTTTTGGATATATTACCTGCAGCTAGGCCCCCAATGATTGCCTTAGTGTGGTGGTCGAGGATGACTGTGCGAGTGCAGTAGAAATCCCAGCTCACATATTCCCCTCCTTCCAGAGGTAACTGATACTTCTTCTCAAGCATGCCAACTGGCTTGACTGGTAGACTGATGCTTCTATGATGATCTATAAGTCGTCATGGAATTTTGGGAGATGAGTCAGCCCCCGATATATCTCCGAAGTTTAATTTTGAGAAATGAGTCATCAGGTCGGATATGTTTTCCCTTGGACCAAAGTTGGCCTTCGAGTTGGCCCCCGACTCTTGGTCCAGGTAGAACTTCTGCATGTGATCTATCAACTTTGTCAGAACCTTCTGACATCAAGAATTATGTACCTTGTGCTCTTGCCGTGTTAGGCCACGTGCTATGTTATCTGACTTATCTTTGCTATGATTCTTTAAAGGTGTACACATTATCACCCCAACTCCTCCTCCTAGGGCACTGATTTTTTTGAGTGGTGGCGAATCTGGATCCCCATTAAAATCTTCCTAATTTATGTGGCCTACACTTGTATCTACATCATTCTGGCAGTCCAAAGGTTGTTTTCCCTTATGTTGACAGCCAGTCTGAGGCTTATCGACATACTCCTTAATATGGCCACCTTTTTTTATCATAGCTTCAATTGAGTACCAGAGGGCCATGCACCGGCCATTATTGTTCTCACTGTCACTAAGGTATTTATCGTAATTTTCAACTTCTTGTGCTTTGGATCATACTTCATCTTTGTAGGATCTGGAAGCCATGGGTTGTAACCTTTAAACTATACAGTACCTCAGTCATTGAGCTATTCAGTGGTGTGAATGCTTTCAAGTTGAACTCGACCTTAGCACTTACTTTCCAAGGAAGCCATTTTTCCTCCATTTCTACTTCTTGGAGGGTTCTACGGAGGTTTGATTCTCAACCTATGTATCAGATCGCTCTTTTTCTCTCCAGTGACCTCCTTTCCCTATTTCTTTACTAGGAGCTCAGCATCCTTGGTGGCTGCATACTTCTCGCACTGAGCTCGTAGGACATTGTAGTCGAGCGGTGGCCTTTTTTTAGTGACCTCAATAGATGCTCATCTGCTACTCCATCCTGTAGGGCTGTCAACTTTGTGTCCTGACTACGGTTCTTTATCTGTAGAGCTTCATTGTAGAACTTGGTCAGGAAACTCTTTGAAGATTCACTTGACTTCTGTTTGATTGCCATCATATGGTTTGAGGTCTTCCTAGGAGTAGTCTGAGTTTGGAAGTGAACGAAAAAATGGTCACTCAACTATTCAAAGCTTTGGATAGATCCTATAGGAAGGTTATTAAACCAGAGCTGACTTGCTTCTTTTAGAGTTGATGAGAATGCCCTATAGAGTATGGCATCCCTGTAGTCGTGAAGTAGCATCATGGAGGAGTAGGTGTCGAGATGTAGCTGCAAATCTGAGGTTCCATTATACAAATCAATCTTCCGCATCAAGAAGTGTTCAGGTCGGGGGACCACCATGATTTCCTTGGAGAATGCCAAAAATGTCACACCCCAATTTTGGACTAACCAATGGTGATGAACCGTCATGAAAACCAACGGTTCAAACCAGGATCTCGTATAGGCTATGCTAACCATGTTAAATGAGAACACATTCCACAATAATAATCAGAGTAAATAAATAAATAGCGAAAGTCTTACAAATACTAAAGTGAGAGTTTACAGTGATAATTAAATATTTAACAAGTTATCTTCCAGTAACCAAAACATAATTAATACTGATTACAAGTATCATAATACAAAAGTTAACCGCTAAGCGTAAACATAGTTGAAACATTAGCTTGACGAGCCATATTCGTCCTCCACAGCTAGCACATCCATAGCCGCTGTATGTCCACACATTGGTATATTTATATAATCTTCAACCGTAACACCTGCAACATCAGAAACTAAAAGGAATTACGTGCGCAAGGGTCAGCTCTCCAACTTGAGCTCAGTGAGTGAACAAAACAATGCAACAAATATATGCATGGATTCAATTCATATCTTTGGTCTGGTTTATAATTTTGCAATGTGCTATAGAAAGGTTTGGTGGTCGTCGAACCTCTGTACACGAGTGTGTGAATCCGCCCAATAGATCAAACACCATTTCCATCCCACGAGCACCCACCATGGAATAGAGATGGAGCTAAAGTATCCGGATCAAACACCGCCAACACCTCCCTTGATGCCCTACCCATACCAACACGTAAGCCCCTATTGACGAGGGCTTACAAACTGGGCTCGCAACTAACTAATCCTAATGCCAAACAGTGTATCCAAGGCCTCACCCCACCATCCCTCAATACATCCATAGAGATAGAGCTAAGGCCCCCCGGCAGAGTCAGAGACCACACGGTTCGAGACCACCTCCCTTGATGCCCTACAATCTAATAGTTCTGCTATGGTAATGGCGATATGACGATATTAGTGGGCAAGACATGAGTATAGATAGAGCTAGAGTCTAGTGACGATGTCAAAGACCACCATGTCTTGTCCTCCCCTTGATGCTCCACTCAAATCAGACACACCAACCACACACATACATTCACATGCCTATTCCTAGCATCATCATCATCATCATCATCATCATCATCATGTTATAAATAAACGAAATTAAATATGCATGAACAGTAATAGCAGAAATATAGGATGACATGTGAGATGCACATTACAAGCATACAAGCATAGAATCAATCATGGCATTGGACTCAACAAAGTAAGCAGTTTATTATTATCCAATTAGTTTAGGTCTTGTTCCCTCACCTTTGATCGATGGTTGTTTCTCTTCCAAGCTTTGTAAATCACTTTTGGACCACTTGGAAACCTAATAAATTTATCGATTCTAAGTTAGAGTTCATATTCATTAATTAAAATGGTTAAATATTCCATGGAATCAATCAGATATCCAAAAGTTGAGTGGTCGTAGGTATGGCTGCACCTGTGGTCTCAGTTTCTACGACCACAGGGTGTGCAGTCGATATGTGTGGTTGCATATCATGCGACTACACACATGCGACCACACCCTCCCTGGAAACTACCCGAGGGCATGTGGTCAACACATGTGCCTCTTATGGTCGACCATAGTTGCTACAACACGAGTGTTTGATCGACTTTCATTCTTAGTCTAATCTTTTTATGATTTGATTGCTTAAACTATCATTAGGGTCCTTCCTATCATTGATTTATGGCCTTAATTTAGTATTTTTCACAATCATCTACTTCAATATACTCTTCATGGATTTCCTTTGAGTTTCCGTCTATGGGTCTCATGGTTGAGATCCTACATTGAATCAATACTTCCTCCATGATCTATTCTAGGCATTCATCTAATGTAGGAGATGTTTTCATACCTTAAACTTGCTGAAGAATCAGAGCTCTCTCTGAAATTCCTCCTCTTAGTCTTCCTCTTCAATTCTCCTTCTCTTCCTCCTCCTTTTTTTCCCTCTCTTTTAGTTTGAGTTCAGAAAGAATGAAAGAGGCTAAGGGACGTCCTATATATAGAGGAAAACTCTCTATATAGAGTCCTACTTAGATTAGGAAAGAACCTCCTTCAGATTAGGAAAATTTCCTAATTTCAGAGTCAATTATACCATCGTGTGGTCGTACGTGGGGTCGCAGGATCCGTCGACCACACGTCCCAGACTCCAGTGGTCTCATTATTCTGAGGTGTGGTCACCAGTTTAGGTATGCGACCACATCTCTCAATTAGATGATTTATGATTCGAATTACATACCTAGCCTTGTGGTTTCTTCACGCACTTGGTCGGCTTGGTCTGACCATGATAGGAAGACCTGATACAAGGTGGTAAGACCAGGTTAATACAATAAGGGTCTTACAACTCCCCCGCACTTATATAAATTTTTTCCTTAAAATTTACATATACCTTTCAAGTCGAAAAGGTAGGAATATTGTTTTGCATTGCATCTTCCTTTACCCATGTACTCTTCTCTATGTCTTGTCTTCGCCAGATTACCTTCATATAATAATTATCGCAGCTTTGGAGATGTTGTACCTTTCGACCAGTGAACTAGGCTAGTACCACTTCAATAGTTAATTCTTCTATCTAATCCAGTGGAACTGTGATCAATACCTTTGATATGGATCCCCAACGTACTTCTTCAATAGAGACACACGAAATACATCATGCACACTAGACATGGACAGTGGTAATGCTAGTTGGTATGTAATTTTTCTATGTCTCTCCAAAATTTTATAAGGTCCAAAACATATATAGGACACAACATTCCCTTCTTACTGAACCACTTCAGACCACGCATAACTGACATCATCAAGAACACTTTGTCACTTACGGTAAACTCGAGGTCTTGGTGTCTCTTCTAACAACTTTGAGCTATCTTGGCCCTTTTCTTTGATCTTGTCTGCCACTCGACAGGTTTCTTCAATAGACTCAGGTCTTACAATTCTTTAATCTCTGACTTTGTTCCAAAACAAAGGAATTCAACATTTCTACCGTACCATGCTTCATAGGTGACATCTACATGGTAACTTGATAGCAAATTCAATCCGCGGTAACTACTCAACTCAAGCTCCTTAAAATCAATTTCATAAGCTCGGGGTATATCTCTTAGGATTTGTATAGTCCGCTCTGACTGTCCGTCGGTTTAAGTAAAATGGGGTACTAAACTTCAACTTCATTTCCATTATTTTTTGTAGATCCTCCTAAAACTTTAAGATAAAGCATGAGCCTCTGACCGACACTATGCTCTCATGCATACCATTCAATCTGGCAATATTATCCACATATAGCTTAGTTAGCCGCTCCAAAGCACACCGAGGTCGTATAGCAATGGAATGAGCTATCTTCATAAGGCAATCAATAATCATCCAAACTGCATCAACCGATCTGGGAGTCAGTGGAAAATTAGTGACATAGTTCATTGTAATGCAGTTTTACTTCCAGACTGGCTCCGATAGTGGTTATAGTAAGCCATGTTGGTCTTTGTCTTTTATCCTTTACTTGCTGATAATTCAGTCACTAAAAAATGCATCTAGCCACTAGTACTTCCATTCCCTTCCACCAAAATAATCTCTTTATGTTTTGATATAATTTGTACTTTTAGGATGTACCTAATATGGAATAAAATGGGCTTTTAGCATTATCTGTTATCTATGATCAGTGTTTTTCACTTTCAGGTATGCATAATCATCTTCTGTATCTCAGGACCTTTTTCACATCCAAAGTAAGTTAGGGTTAGGTTTTTCTTTCTCTAAATCTTCTTGCACCGCTCTTATATACAGATCTAACAAAATCGCTACTTTTACTTCATTCATCAATTCAGAGATGATCTTTAATGCCACAAGTGCAGCCGAAGAACTATTGCTCCTTAAGTTCATCCATAAGTTCTCGCTCAATTGGATCATTACGAGTTTCTATTATATGTTACTCTTCTTTCAAATCTGAATCTGTTGTTGTAGAACAAAAGGCAGCTATTATACTAGGTCGTCCTTTTGGCTTCATTATTCTTTGTTGCACAAAACCTCAGCTACCATATTAGCCTTGCATGGGTGACATTGAATATCGTATCTTAGTCCTTTAGGAGTTCCAACCATCTCCTTAGCCTCATGTTCAACTCCTTTTGGATGAAGAGCTAAGTAAAACTCTCATAGTTAGATTTAATCTGAAATCCTTCTCTGTATAGATAATGTCTCCAAGTATTGATTGCTTGAATCACCGCCGCTAACTCCAAGTAATGAGTCAGGTAATTCTTTTCATGCTCCTTCAGTTGTCTTAAAGCATAAACAATGATTACTTGTTCTCCTTGTACCAACATGCATCCTAGACCCAATCCGAAAACATCGATGTATAGAGTAAAAAATTTCCCTAGTGCAGGAACGATCAAGATGGGAGTTGATATCAACCTTATTTTAGAGTCTGGAAACATTCTTCACACTTGTGAGTCCAAATAAACTCCTCTCCCTTCTTGGTTAGCTTGGTAAGAGGTATTGTGATTCTAGAGTAGTCCTCCACAAACTGTCGATAATAACTAGCTAATCCCAAGAAACATCTGATCTCTAAAATTTTTGTAGGTGCTTCTCACCCTATGATTTCTTCTATCTTACTGGGGTCCACTTTAATCCCTTTTGATGTCACTCCGTGACCTAATAATTGCACCTGGTTTAACCAGAATTCACACTTCTTGAATTATGCTTCTCTTTTTTCAACTGTTGTAAGGCTACTCTAAGATCCGTTGTATGACTTACTTCATTCTTAGAATAAACCAAAATATCATCTATAAAACTATAACCGACGTGTCCAACATGTCATGAAACACCCAGTTCATCAGCTCCATAAAATATGTAAGGGCATTGGTTAATCCAAATGACATAATTGAGAAATCATAATGCCCAATCCCGGTTCTAAAAACTCTCTTTGGAATATCGTTGTCCAAGTTCTTAATTTGATGATACTCCATCCAAGGTCAATCTTAGGGAATACCTTTGCTCCTTGTAGCTGATTAAACAAGTCATTGATCTGAGGTAGTAAATATCGATTCTTGATCATGAGCTTATTTAGTTCCCGGTAGTCTATACGTAATCTAACACTATCGTCCTTCTTCTTCATGAAGTGGCGCTCCCCATGATGCAGTACTTAGCCGAGTAGAACCTTTGTCTAATAACTCCCGTAGTTGAGTCTCAATTCCTTCAACTCCATAGGAGCTACTCTATAGGATGCCTTTATCATAGGTGCCATCCCAGGTAATAAGTCAATAACGAACTCGGTTGCATGATCAAGTGGCAACCTGGGTAAGTCTCTTGGAAATACATCAGGGAATTTATGCATCACGTCAGTATCTTCCATCTGTGGTGCATCTTTAGTAGCATTTACCACAGATACCATATATCCAACTCCTTTCTTTTCAAAGCATCTCTTTGCCTTTTGTACAGAGAGGATGAGCTTTTGCTTCCTAAGCAATATGCTTCCAATAAAACCAAATTATGTGTCATCTTTGTTCTTAAATGATAACCTCTTTTATGCACATAATTACTTGTAGAGTGTTGAGACAACCAGTCTATTCCCAAGATGACATCAAAGTCTGCCATCTCAAGTCGATTTAGGTTGCATCCAAATTCTGTCCATCCATATGATTCAGACAATGTTCATAACACTTACCCACTACAACATCTAGTCCAAAAGAGCTTGAACTAGCAAAATCTGGTATAAAGGTCTTATGATCTTGTCTAGTTCCTTCATCTCTTATGATTTTTCAAAGTCTAATGCCAATAATCTCATATCCCAAAAAGCTCATTAGCTTACACCTTTTTTATCATTGCTATTCTACCCTGATCTCTCTATCATATACCTCGAAAAGTATCTTGTGATTGTTACTTACTTCATATCCCAAGTTTACCTATAAGAATTAGGGTATATGCTTATAATTTCATTAATTCTACCAAACTCTCTTGGTCTATACTTAATCATTTCATTTAACATTGGGCATAACTTAGTATTATTTGTACTAATCCAAATACTATCAATGCCATCATTTTTGATTTCATACTTGCATCCACTCTTAGATATGCCTTCAAAAATCTTCTTCCTTGTCAAACTTCATACCGATATAGCCATCTTTAATTCTATTCGAGCACTATCTACTTCTTTACTAGCTACTCTTGATAGTTCTCACTTTTTGCTCTTGTACTCTTTTATAGACATGACTCATATTCATCCATTCATTAATCTCAAAATAAATTCTCCATTACTTCATTTGAGGTCTCTTAGCTATAGCATCTAATTTGAATTCAATCGTTTTACCTTCAATAATTCCTTTATTAACTAAGTATCTATATCAAAGAAGGTTAGGAAATGTAAGAATTATAATGTTTATCCAAAAGCGATTAACTTCCTTCTTTCGAATTTAATACAATGACGATCATTTATTTTATCTAGTGGACCTAGATTTAAAGGATCAAGAGTAAATCTATGGTAATCCAACCGTCATCCAAAGGTCGTTAAGTTGTACGATGGTCCAAATATATGAAAATAGTGGTTTTACAGTTCTTAACCTCATGGTTACAGGTTCTATTGAGTATATAATGCCATTGGTCAAGGCACTATAGGAATAAATCTGGGGAAAATTTTGGTACATCAATAAATCAGTTATAAATCAAAAAGATGTACACTCAACATGATTAAACATTTAACTGTTCATTCAGTTCACATCTGTATTCTTGTTGTCGATCATGAAAGTAGCTTAGATTGGTATAATCATGACTAATACTAATGAAGCATATCTATACTCCAATTGACAGGTTGAATGGATAAGGTATCCTGTCAAGCCATGAGAATTTAAAATCAGGTATGAGCATCCTCTATAATCATAATAGTAAGTCAATGATGCACCGCATCCTATATAAACCTCTCTGGTTATATGGTCACAATAGATTTGATCCTTTGCTAAAATCATTTGAGGCTTTATCTTTAGAAAATATTCCTCAACCCTTGTCGGATCATTCTGCCATGATGCAGCTATCCCATACATCGGTGGCTAATAAGGATAATCACCTTAATACACTCTTGTTGTGCACCAAGCTTCTATACTGGGGTGTGCATTACTAGGACCTACGATATGGTAGGTACTATGTTACGGCTAACATGTACTGGGGGTACAATGTTACTACCAACCAGTATCATACTTGGTTTGACCTGGAGGTGTTGGTGTAGCATTGGCAACTTGGGTAGTGATTTCCATAGCAACTTGGATAGTCGGTTTCATCTGTTGTTGCTCTTGCATTTTGTCAGGCTAAGTTTATTACAATCATAGCCAAGGCACTTGGTAACCCTGGTAGATTAGCTAGAATGGCCTGGTTGTTTACCTCCTTTGATTTGTTTCAATCTGATTAACATTATTTAGCATCTGCTCAGATGAGTTTTCACTACCCATTCTCGACCCAGATAGTGGTGGGGTCAAGTTGCAACCTCTTCTTAATGCTCAGCGGGCAATGGACCACCGTGTGGTGGATCTCACTCTGAGTCTGCACGTCACCCAGGAGCAAAGCTTTATCTTCTTTTATAGTTACTCACATTTTTGATGTATGGCCATTATTCACCTATCTCTGTTGGATCTAGCCCGAGATCTTTCCTTTACCTCTATAGGGATTTATACATTACTAGGCATTTTTCTTCTTCCTCTGTCATACATCGAGTTTCACATCTTATAAGTACCAACTCGATATTCCAATTTTCTGCTTTATAGATACTCCCTTCTTGCTACTCTAATATATCATTTGTATACTTAGATGACTGCCCAACTTATAGATCGTATCCTATATTATTTGTTTATCAGGATACATTTAGATTTTTTTTTTGTGTATACATATGGTTCTACCTTTTATATGTTCATTATTCTCTTGTTTAAGTTCTGTCTCAACCAACACAGGTGCTTATGGTGTGTTTGTATTAATGCTTTTAATTTATCCTAATTTAGTTCATGGACTCTAGTGGAAGTATTTAAGTTTGATGGGCAAGGCCTGACAGCTCTGATACCAAGTTGTCATACCCTAATTTTGGACTAACCAATGGTGTGATGAACCATCATGAAAACCAACGGTTCAAACCAGGATCTTGTATAGGCCATGCCAACCATGTTAAACCAAAACACATTCCACAATAATAATCAGAGTAAATAAATAAATAGCGAATGACTTACTAATAATGAATTGAGAGTTTACAGTGATAATTAAATATTTAACAAGTTATCTTCAACTAACCAAAACATAATTAATACTGATTACAAGTATCACAACACTAAAGTTAACCACTAAGCATAAATATAGTTGAAACATTAGCTTGACGAACCATATTCGTCCTCTACAGCTTGCACATCCATAGCCGTTACATGTCCACACATTGGCATATTCATATAATCTTCAATCGTAACACCTGCAACATCAGAAACTAAAAAGAATTATGCTCGCAAGGGTCAGCTCTCCAACTTGAGCTCAGTGGGTGAACAAAATAATGCAACAAACATTTGCATGCATTCAATTCATATCTTTGGTCTGGTTTAGAAGTTTACAATGTGCTATAGAAAGGTTTGGTGGTCGTCGAACCTCTGTACACGAGTGTGTGAATCCGTCCAATGGATCAAACACCATTTCCTTCCCACAAGCACCCACGATGGAATAGAGATGGAGCTAAAGTGTTTGCATCAAACACCGCCAATACTTCCCCTGATGCCCTACCATACCAACACGTAAGCCCCTATTGGCGAGGGTTTGCAAACTGGGCTCGCAACTAACCAATCCTAATGTCAAACTGTGTATCCAAGGCCTCACCCCAACATCCCTCAATACATCCATAGAGATAGAGCTAAGGCACCCCGACAGAGTCAGAGACCAAACGGTCCGAGACCACCTCCCCTGATGCCCTACAACGTAATAGTTCTACTATGGTAATGGCGATACGACGATGTTAGTGGGCAAGACTTGAGTAGAGATAGAGCTAGAGTCTAGTGACAATGTCAAAGACCACCATGTCTCGTCCTCCCCCTGATGCTCCACTCACATCAGACACACCAACCACACACATAAATTCACATGCCTATTACTAGCATCATCATTATCATCATCATCATGTTATAAATAAATGAAATTAAATATTCATGAACAGTAATAGCAGAAATATGGGATGACATGTGAGATGCACATTACAAGCATTTAAGCACAGAATCAATCATGACATTGGACTCAACAAAATAAACGGTTTATTATTATCCAATTAGTTTAGGTCTTGTTCCCTCACCTTTGATCGATGGTTGTTCCTCTTCCAAGCTTTGTAAATCACTTTTGGACCACTTGGAAACCTAATAAATTTATGGATTCTAAGTTAGATTTCATATTCATTAATTAAAATGTTTAAATATGTCATCTGGAACCAATCAGATCTCCAAAAGCTGAGTGGTCATAGGTATGGCTGCACCTGTGGTCTCAGTTTCTGCAACCATAGGGTGCGCAGTCGATATGTGTGGTCGCATATCATTCGACTACACACATGCGGCCACACCGTCCTTGGAAACTACCCAAAGGCATGTGGTCAACACATGTGCTTCGTGTGGTCGACCATAGCGGCTACTACACGAGTGTTTGATCGACTTTCATTCTTAGTCTAATAATTTTATGATTTGATTGCTTAAACTATCATTAGGGTCCTTCCTATCATTGATCTATGGCCTTAATTTAATATTTTTCACAATCATCTTCTCCAATCTACTCTTCATGGATTTCCTTTGAGTTTCCGTCTATGGGTCTCATGGTTGAGATCCTACTTTGAATCAATACTTCCTCCATGCTCTATTTTAGGCATTCAACTAATGTAGGAGATGTTTTCATACCTTAAACTTGTTGAAGAATCAGAGCTCTCTCTGAAATTTCTCCTCTTAGTCTTCCTCTTCAATTCTCCTTATCTTCCTCCTTTTCTCTTTCTCTCTCTTTCAGTTTGAGTTCTAAAAGAATGAAAGAGGCCTAGGGGCATCCTATATACAGAGAAAAACCCTCCATATAGAGTCCTACTTAGATTAGGAAAGAACTCCCTTCAGATTAGGAAGGTTTTCTAATTTTAGAGTCAATTATACCATCATGTGGTCGCACGTGGGGTCGCAGTATCCGTCGACCATAAGTCCCAAATCTGCTACCTCACGTCCCAGACTCTAGTGGTTTCATTATTCTTAGGTGTGGTCAACCACACCTGTTTAGGTATGCGACCACACATCTCAATTAGATGATTTATGGTTCGAATTACATACCTAGCCTTGTGGTTTCTTCACGCACTTGGTCTACTTGGTCCGACCATGATAGGAAGACCTGATACAAGGTGTTAATACTGGATTAATACGATAAGGGTCTTACAATAAAAGCATTGTATTCTTTCTTTCTATGGGTGCTTACAGCGATTTCCTGTTTCTTTTCCATCTCATTCAGTTTGGTCTACAGAGCCAATAGCTGATGCTCAAGGGAGCTGAGCCGTGGGGTGGCAGTAGGTATAGTGATAGCCATTGGTATTTGAGTCGGCCCTATATACTTGCTGGTCTGCAGCAGTGAGTTTAGCGGTGAGAGTAGCATTGGCAACCATGGTGTGTTCTGCGGCGAGTTTGTCAGAGGCTGCTGGCCTCCATGGCTTTGCACTCTACTTTGGAAGCGTCAACTCGCCTCTGTAAGTCAACTTCATCCTCTGCATGTTGGGACACCCATTCTCTTAGGAGATCATGTACTAAAACTCTCCTAGAGCAACTTGAGTGGCTGGAGGATATTTCTTCTTCCTTTAACTTGTAGTCAATGTCCTCTTCTGAGATGAGACCTAGTATCTCATTGTTCGGGAGGTTGGGAGAGAGCCGAGCTGACCTAAGTGATTATTGAGATCTCCCAGATTCTAGGGATCCCCATCTTGGGATCCTAGCCCGCCTGTCAAGGTTATGCTGTGGAAGAACAGGTAGAGGCATGAGGGCCTTGGTGAGGACTACAAGTTGATCTGTTAGGGTTTTGAACTACTCCTGAGTGACGTATTGGGCAGCCATTCTTACCATTGTTTCCGACAGATTCATCATTGCGGGGATGATTCCCATTGGTCTGATCAATCCTTTGGGAGTTTCTTATCGTATTTACCATTGTAGAAAACTGAAAATTGTTTTGAAGTTTTCTTTAAAGAATAGTCAGGCCCCATGGTGGCTGCCAAACTATTGCTATTGAAACTGGGTTGGTTGATGTGTCCTGCTACCTACAAGATAGAAAGAAGGTTATCAGAGGTCCGACTGTGTAGTGCGATGTCCACTGCGATTGTCATGTCAGTAATCAGAGCACGGTCAGGAGCTTACTGAAGAGATGTAAGCTCTAAAGAGGGTGTGGTAGCCTAAGTATTTTCAAAGTTGGGGGATGGTGAAATGAGTTAAGGATCAGCCCCCGTTACCTGTGACCATCGAGTGTTTATATAGAGCACACACCTGTAATTGGAGTCAAACATGTTACTCAGTAGTAGAGTTCTACTAGGAATCTAACTCTGGAGTCTAACACTCTTGTTAGTTCTTAACTAATCATACCCATCCACTGTAGGATGATAATCCTACAATCAAGACAGGTCGCTGCTTTCAACTTGTCAGGTGACCATTAGTTATTCATTCGTTGGAGAGTCCTTTACAAGTTGGACTCTCCAAGGCATAATGCAGTAGGAGTGTGACTCCGACTTGTGACGCCAGCCTGGAGACCTAGGACGTGTCGAGTTGCATGCCCTTCCTCTTTCTTTGTGGTTGCTTATGAAGATGACATCTGTTCTGACACATATTGTCCTCCCAGTATGCCACGTGGGCAACCACTTGTCAACTTCTGGTTGGTTGGCGAGATATGTATCAACAGTAATCATCCTGAGGTGGAAGATGATGACTCAGTTGTCATTGAGGATGATTTTTTCAGTTTGAAATATCTCACTCCTGAGTTAACTCTTGTTGGTAAGATATTTACTAGTAAACCCTACAGGCAATAGGATATAACCCTGCCTTACGTTTACTTGAAACAGTAGGTATGGTGTTCAGTTAAGTTTCTTTGATACTGATATGTTCATCTTCAAGTTCCAACATGAGCTGGATATCCAGAATGTTACCATTGCATCTCGGTAGACCATCGGAGGGAGCTTAATCATTCTAGATAGATGGAATGAGAAGCATCAGTGGAGTTTTGAGTCTTTTAATATTTAGATTCAACTCTTTGGAATCCCTATAAAACTGATGTTTGAGAATTTAGCTCAAAGATTCGTTATGAAGGTTGGTGTTCCTTCTATTATCACAATTATTAAAGGTGTTATTGAAGGGAAACCATCGTGGTTTCTAAGAGCCGAAGTGGCTCTGAACATTTAGCAGCCCCTAAGGAGTAGCTTCAACATCAAGAGGAAAATGCAACTAGATCAGAAGGTTAGCGTCAAATAAGAATGCCTTCCATTATTTTGTTTCTATTATGGGAAAATTGGACATGATCAGAGTTACTGTATTAATCTATTTGATGATTGTAAGAGCCATAGATAAGATCATGGTTGTTTATTAGTGGCAACATGACTTTTAGCTCTAAAGAATTGTTTCGACTCTGATTTAAGGGGAGTTAAGCCGAGCAGTCAATTCATTGAAAGAGATAAAATTATTTTTTCATCTGAGCAGCAGTCACTGAGATATCAGTGACCGAAAATGTTACCAACTTATTAGATAGAAGAGGAATAGGAAATGAAAGGTCACCTTGCTCTCTCAATAATGAGGGTAACCAATTAGATGTTTCTTTTTCCAGGGATAATGAGAGGGCTCAACATCCTTAGTCAAGTGGAGTTGGAAGGAATATGAAAAACTAAAACGCCTCTTTAGCTTCCCCAAGTGATCTCGACCCTTGTTATCTCAAGGTGAAAGAGGCTATTGTAATCCCCAAGAATCAGTTGGTTTCTATAGCTACGGATACTCAGTGTAAGACCCATACCCGGAATCCTCATCAACTCGGATTCCACTATGTCAGGTCTTCCCATACCAATGCACGGCACACTCGACATTGAGACCCAATGATAGTATCAGGTCAAATTCTAGGATTATCTGATAGGGGTTGGGTGTGTGGGAAAGCCTTAGATGAACCCAGGGATGCTTCCATTGGAGTGGGCCCATCAAACTAAGCGTAGGGCCACTTCTAAGGCCATCCGGTGGCTCTGACAGCTGGTGCACCATAAAGTTGTTAACTGTCTGCTCGAGCAGCAGAGTCACACTCTCTCTTTCCTGGGTTTCTATAAATAAGGAGCCTAAGGCTCCTTATTTCTGTTCTTGACCTGATGGTTGTGTGAGAGTGGTGGAGTGGAAGTGATTGGAGCTCAGAGCTAGGAGCTTAATCTTGTCTACTCCTTAGAGGTAGGAACACTTATCTCCCCTTCCTTAAGGTGTTAATGTATGGATCAAACGGTTGTTGCTCCACCATTAATGGTCTCCATTAATGGAGACCAACCAAAACCCTAAAAGGTTAGGTTATTTACCAGCCTCCATAAATGGAGATGTAAATGGGGTTTTGATGACTCCCATTTAGTGTACTAAGGGTGGAAAAATGACTCCCACCAGTTAAAATGTGTATGGAAGTAATGGGTAGTCATAGCTCCCTAAGTTGAGACCATCTTCCCTGGTTAAGTTTGGTTTCTAGACTCGAACCGGTGGATAGATCCAGAGGCTAGGTTATAGTATCTGCCTTTGGATCTAGCAAGGTTCTCCCTTTGCTAGGGATTGCATTAGTTATCCTTGTGTTAAGTAGAGCCGGAGGCTATACCAACGGGTACACCATCTGCCATTTCCTCCGTCTCACCCTTGTTGATTTAACCTAAGTAAATGGACTAAACTGGAGGCTCATGATCGGAGACACTACATCAGGGGGCATGACCCTCCGGGTCACCACCTCTAGATACTTTATTGGTCCGATTGACCCATGGGGTCTGGATGGGCTTATGTATAAGCCAGAGGGAACGCTACCTGGCAGAGCCTCTGTATTGCTATCTGGATGCAAAGCCTGATGCTTGACCACCAAATTCAATCCTCTGGTCCAGGTTATAAGAAATTCTCCAAGTATGAACTGGTGGTTAATTTCGGGGGATACACCACCCAGAATTACCATCTGCCTCTGGCTCTGTTAGCCAGTATGCCTAGCTAAGACCTTTGGGGACCAACCGTTGACTCGACTAGTCTTGGGACCCGCACGTAGACATGTAGGGTATGTCCATGACGGTGTAAAGCAACTTAACCAACTAATGAAGTTATCTAACAAAATAGGTAAACCGACGTGGGTAGAGAAGGAGCCTTGTGCTGGCTTCTAGGTTCTACAACACCTATAAGACCCGCACTCCATGAACCCAATCTAACCTCACGTTCCCATGTCATGACCGATCTTCCCATCATAATCGGCCCAAGTGAACCAATTTGTATAAAGAAACCACAAGATAAGGTAAACAACAAGTCAAATTTAGTTGGTGTGGTTGACTGTTTAAGTTTGTATGGAAGCAACCAGTCAAAATCTAAAAACCGGTAAATTTTGGTTGTGTGGTCGCACGTATGGTCAACCTTATGGTTGACTAGGTTGAGACCTTACAACGTGTGGTCGACTGCTTTGGAATTGTATGGTCGATGGATTATGCTACCACACCATTGACCACATGGACCTAGAACTGACTCTGAGATTTGGAAACTTTCCAAATCAAATGGGATCTCTTTCCTTATTGTAGAAGGACTCTATATGGAGAGTTTTTTTCCTATATAGAGGGCGTCCCTCTACCCTCTCTTACTCTTTTGGATCAATTTCAAACCCTAAACCTAAGAAAGGAAGAGAGAGGAAGAGAAGGAGAAGGAGATTTGGAGAAGACTGAGAGAAAAGTTTTGCAGAAAAGGTCCTAGCTTTCTATAGTAAGCCAAGGTATGAAACTTATCTCTGTAGATGTAGATCCTATTAAATAAGGTATTTTTACTATAGATTGGGGATGTCAAACCAATATTATCCATGTGATCCTTTGAGTAAATCTCAAGGATAACCATAAGGAATGGATTAGGGTTAATGGTTAATGAGAAACTGTATATAATGGCCATAGAATAACCATAGGATGAACCCATGTGATGAGCCGAGAAATTGACTCTGGAAGAACTCGGATTGAAAATAAAAATTGACCAGAAATCGTATGGTCATAGCTATGGTCGACCATAGGGTGACAAGTGTGTCTACCAGAGCTATTTAGGATGTTTCCAGAAATCGTATGGTCACACGTACGATCCCATATAGTGTGACCATATGATATATCGTACGTCGTGTGGTCACATATATTGAGACCATAGGGTCGACCATAAGGGTCGACCACATGATAACAGCAAGTATACTTTGAGATTAGATAAGGTTTTCGACTACTGTAACTTGGTAAACTTAAACCCTAACTTAAATACATTAATTGTTCAGGTTCCCAATAGATTTAAAGTGATTTTCAAATCTTTGGAGAGGAACAAACATCAATCAAAGGTAAGGGAACAAGACAAACTAATTGGATAATAACAAACTATTTTATTTTATTTGTCCAATGCAATACATGTTTGTATGTTTGTATGCTTGTAATGTGCATCTAACATGTCATCCAATATTATTGCTATTTCTACTTATGCATATTAATTTCTGTCTATTTATGACATGATAGTGATGATGCTAGGAATAGGCATGTGATTGTGTGTGTGGTTAGTGTGTTGGATGCGAGTAGGGCATCAGGGAGAGGACGTGGCATTGTGGTTCTATCTCTACCACAAGTCTTGCCCACTCTAGCTCTATCTCTACTCAAGTCCTTCCCACTGACATCGTTGTATTTTCATTACCTTAGCAAAACTATTAGGTTATAGGGCATCAAGGGAGGTGGTCTTGGACCATGTGGTCTTTGACTCTGCCTGGGGGCCTTAGCTCTATCTCTATGGACATAGGGAAGTTGGGGTGAGGCCTTGGATACATTTGGATGGCATTAAGATTGATTAGTTGCTAGTCCAGTTTGCAAGCCCTCGCTAATAGGGGCTTACGTATTGGTATGGGTAGGGCATCAGGGGAAGTGTTGGTGGTGTGTGATCTCGGTATTTTAGCTCTATCTCTATTCCATGGTGGGTGCATGTGGGATGACAATGGTGTTTGATCCATTGGGCGGATTCACACACTCATGTAGAGAGGTGTGGTGGCCACCAATCCTTTCTTAGCACATTGCAAACTTAAAACCAGATCAAAGATATGAATTGAATCCATGCATATATTTGCACATTATTTTGTTTATTCACTGAGCTCAAGTTGGAGAGCTGACCCTCGCGTTCACTATTCTTTTAGTTGCTAATGATGCAGGTAATACCATTGAAGACTACATGAATGCGCCAATGTATAGACACGTGGTGGGTATGGATGAACAAGCTATGAAGGATGAATATGAGTCATCAAGCGAGTATTTCAACGATGTTCACGCCTAGTGTTTAACTTTCGTATTTTGGTAATTGTAATAGTTTGTTATATTAATGTTTTGGTTACTTGGAGATAACTGGTTTATTATTGACTTATCATTGTAGATACTTAGTTCATTAATAATAAGACTTTTGCTATTTATTTATTTACTCTGTTTATTGACGTGAAATATGTATTTGATTTGGATTCTTGGCACGGTCTTACGAGATCCTGGCTTGAATCATTGGTTCTTATACCAATTCATCACACTATTGGTTAATCCAGAATTGGGGTGTGATAGCACCATTGGTGTCTAAATGTGAGGGGTTGTGTCCATAGAGTTTGAGCATGTGATGTGTCACACCCTAAATTTATGATATGTAAAATTTCAGAGATGATTGAACCGACGTACATTTTATGTTCGGTCTAACCCAGAATTTTGTAAGAGGTGCATACCTACATCAACCACACCATGACCAATGTCACAAGTAAATAACCAGAGTAAAATTAAATCACAAAAATAATAAATCAACTGAGTTCTAATGATACTTAAAATAAATTAAATAGTCATTGTATCAACTTATTCTAATCGAATCATCCACAACCAATAAAAAAAAACCATCCATAGTTCAGCCCTATAATCCTGGGCCATAAACTAATAATATAAAAGTAAATGAAATTAAAATAAATAAACTAAAACATTAGTCTACTCCAGCAATGACACAATGTCATTTGCTTTCTCCTAGTCAAACACGCATGCATCACATTCGCAATCAACATTATGTTAGTCATCTACAAGAGCTTGAACGTTTATGTGTGCCATAAAAGTGACAATTGGGGCTTTCATGAAATTAGCTACACTGGTACCTATAACATCAACTAAAAGGTTTGCATACACGAGGGTAAGCTTTCCAACTTGAGCTCATGAGAAAATAGACAAGCAAGCAAGCAAGATGCGTGATAGATTTATTACACACAACAAATGCAAATGGTCTAGTATAATGTATGCTAGTGCTACGGAAAGGCCTGATCACACTCGCCAAAGCTGACCATAACCTCCATGCACCGGAGAGAATGGGCACTCACCAGCCTGCACCGATAGCCCTGCTACCCCTATACATCTCCTATAAGGACAGTGATAGGGCAAAGGTCTGACCAATGATGATCCAACGAATATTGCGACACCTTCCCCTCCTCTCATATCCATACCAACACCTGACCCCCTATTGGCCAGGGCCGTATACATTGGTCATTCCACTAAACATCATTTTACATGTCTTCGTACGTATTTTTTCTACAATCCCAGCAGGAATCCTAGTCCGTCTATACCCCCCCCACCTAGACGCTATCATCCCAATAGTGTGTGAGAACCATACATGTAAAGGTTTACAAAGTAGGTTTGATCCCTTGGTCCTCGACCGTTTCACCACACCTCACAAGGCACATTCAGTACACATTTACACAACAACATAATATAGATGCAAATGCATGCAAAAGCAATTATTGGATGACATGTTATCACAATAGATTCAATGCAACACAGGCATAACATAATTTGAAACACTCCATAAATTAAGTCAACGGTTTCGTTTCCTTACCCGAGATATGAAGATTATTGCTATTCATAATAAAAGGGCTACTCTTGGTTATGCACGAGTCACCAAGTATGTAACTGAATCATTAGATACAATGTACGTTAAAATCAGTTCGATACAGGGTTTCCTGGGACCAACCGGTTGCAACATCCAATTGTGACTGGTCGAGACCAGTGTCATGGCCGGTTTCTCTCGGGAACCATTCTATTTTCAACCAGTCACACATCTGGCTACCGCAGGTGCGAGATCAATAGTCGAGGCCGGTTACATTCCAGAGGCTTTCTGAATGCATCCGATCACAAATCCAGTTGCATATATTGTGACTGGAAGTCACAACTGGACCTTCTCCGAAGAGTTGGTCTGGGGATTTAGCCCATCTGGACGCGTGGATTTTGCCTCCGGGAGTCCCCTCTAGATTCCAACAATGGCTTTTGCAATGGAAATCCATTAATGGTTCCTTGGCTTGACATTACATGGGATTTTCAATCCTATTCAAGGCTTTACGAGGTCAATATTATATACACCACCAAGACTAGAGTTTATTGTATTGATTTGTAATAAAGTACATACTCGAGGATTAACTTGGAGTCGAATTCGATGGGATATCCATTGGTACTCAGCCATTAATGGATAACAGCTCCATTAATAGTTTGAACCATAAGGTTTCATCTGTGGAACTTAACCATTTGTAGTTTTAATCGATTACAAGGCGGTGTAGGGTTTACCTGCAGCTTTTTTTATCTGACAGATGGTGGTATCGAACATCGCCGGTGATTTCCTCAAGGTGGTTCCTCCTTCTAGCCTCTTTCTTCCTCCTCCAACTCTTCCCTCTCTGAGAATGCATTAGTGCTTTTGGGTATAGAATAGTACTCTGAGAGAGATAGAGGGTTTTGAGGTGTATGTCTTTTAAGATCTGAATGGTCCTTTTCAATTGACCATCAGTCTGAGGATGGAAGGCTATAATTAATTTTAACTCAGTACCCATAGCATGTTGTAGTCCTTCCTAAAAATTTTAGGTAAATCTTGGATCTGTCTGACACAATAGTTTGTGGCATCCCGTGTCACACCCCAATTCTGCACTATTCAGAATGGTGTGATGAATCGTCAATAAATCAACGGTTCAACCAGGATCTCAAAATAGGCTATCCCACATATGATAAACCAAAACACATTCCGCATTAATCAGAGGTAATAAAATAAATAGCGAAAGTTTTACAGATAATGAACTGAGAAATTCTAACTGTGATACTCATAAATAAAATATCCAATTATGTTGTTTCAACCGAGACATAAATAAAATATCGAATACATGTCCTTACTAAATCCAAATAAATAAAACAAAATCTAATCGAATACGCATGAGTTGTACTCGCAAGAGGAGTCATGCGTATCCACTATGTCTTTAGCTTCCATTGTCGCCACATGCCCATACACAGGAGCGTTCATATAATCTTCAATGGTGGTACCTGCATCATCAACTAAAAGTATTCGAATTCGAAAGGGTGAGCACACATCATGGCTCAGTAAGCAAACAAAACAATGCAACAATACATATGCATGCAATCAATTCATATCTTTGGTCTGGTTTAAAGTTTGCAATGTGCTATAGAATGGATAGGTGGCCGCCGCACCACTATACACGAGTGTGTGGAAACGCCCAATGAAAACGGCACTGTCACCCCACATGCACCCACCATGGACAATATAGACCCCATGAAAACGGCATGGCTGCACCGGTTACCCATACCAACACGTAAGCCCCTGTTGGCGAGGGCTTGCAAACTGGGCTCGCAACTAACCAACCCTAATGTCAAACAATGTATCCAAGGTCTCACCCCAGCATCCCTCAATACATCCATAGAAATAGAGCTAGGGTCTGGTGACCAGGCTGAACCACAATGCCACGTCCCCCCCTGATGCCCTATGACATATTAGTTCCACTAAGGTAATGGCGATACGACGATGTTAGTGGACAAGACTTGAGTAGAGATAGAGCTAGAGTTTGGTGACCAGGTTGAACCACAATGTCACGTCCCCCCCCCTGATGCTCCACTCGCATCAAGCACCCTAACACTTGCTTAGTAGACATGACTTAAATAGACCATGGCACAATATACCCCGATGAGAATAGCATCGAAGTACCGGTTGATACCATCCCTACCCGCACCATGTACACCAACCAAACACAAACATTCACATGCCTATTCCTACCATCATCATCATGTTATAATCAATAAATTTAAATATGCATGAACAGTAATAATAGAAATATTGGATGACATGTTGAATGCACATTACAAGCACACACGCATATCACAATCATGGTATTGGACTCAAAAAAATAAAAACAATTTGTTATTAACCAATTAGTTTAGGTCTTGTTCCCTCACCTTAGCTTGTTAATAGATCCTCTTCCAAGCTTTAGAATCACCTTTATAATGTTATTATATTGCTAGAAGACCTAACAAAGTCGATTGAATTTAATTAGAATTAATTCTGAATTTAAAAACCATGTTGTTAACTAAGGGTCGGACGTAGGGTCGGAGTCATGATCGACCTTGGGTGCGACCCTCCCCCTAATCTGAACTTCCCGAACACTGAGGGTCGATGCTAGGGTTAGATCTGCCATCGACCCTAAGTGCGACCCTCCATGGTTTGAGTCGAAAATTTTAGATTTCATTCTCTCTTTCATGGTTGGGTCCTATGGCTTACTTCCACAATCCATTCTATACATGTTCTATGGTTTAGAACTATACTTTATTCACCTACATGGTTTTAATGATCTCCTCCATGGTTTCCATTGAAACGAAACCATGGATGGATGATTTGGGTTTCTTCTAAGTCATACCCACTTCAATAACCATTCTAAAGTCTTAAATAAATCATGGGGAATGTGTTCATACCTTAGGTTTGCTGAGATTCAGAGCTCCTCTGAATTTCCTCTTCTTCCTTAGCCTTTTCTTCGAGTTTTCCTTCTCTTCTTCTCCTCCTTCTCTTCTCTTTCTCTCACTCCAATTAGGGTTGTAAAAGGAGTGAAAGAGGCTTACGGACGTCCTATTTATAGGGCAAAACCTCCCAAAATATGTCCCATTGAGTTTAGGAAAGGTTCCAATCGAAATTAGGAAGGTTTCCTAATATTTGGTTCGTGCTGTTTTTCCCGAGTACCGAGGGTCGATGGGAGGGTCGATGGGCGGGTCAGACAACTCATAGACCCTGCGACCCATGGTTGAGGGTCGATGGTAAGGGTCGATGGGAGGGTCGGACCTGCCTGTTAAAACCTGCGACCCTACCCTCATTTTGACTGTTTTTGGGTAAATTTTCATATTGGGTCTTGGTTTTTCTTCACACATTTGGTCCACTTGGCTCGACCATGATATGTAGACGGGTCCCGACCCAAAATGTAAGGTTAGGCCGGATTTTTGGGCTGCGGGTCTTACAACTCCACCACCCTTAATAGAAATTTCATCATCGAAATTTGAAAGTACGGATCTTACAACTCCCCCATCCTTAAATGAATTTTGTCCTCAAAATTTGAACTTACTTCGGAGTCAATAGGTGGAAATTCTATTACCGCATTGCATCTTCTTCCTCCTATGCACTCTTCTCCACGTATTTCCTTTGCCAGGTTACCTTCACATAATAATTATCCCGGCATTGGAAACATTGTACCTTCCCACTAGTGAACTAGGCTGGTACCACTTCAATAGTTAAACATTCTATCTAATCCAGTGATTCCATGGTCAATACCTTTAATATGGATCTTTAATGTACTTCTTCAACAGTGACACACAAAATACATCATGCACACTAGACATGGACAGCGATAACGCTAATTGATATGCACTTTTCTACGTCTCCCCAAAGTTTATATGATCCAACGCATATATAAATTATGACTTTCCCTTCTTGTCTAATTGTTTCAAACTGCGCATAAGTGATTTCTTCAAGAACAATTTGTCCCTTATGGCGAACTCAAGGTCTTGGTGTCTCTTCTAACATCTTGAGCTATCCTGCCCCTTTTCTTTTCTCTTGCTTGCCACTTGATAGTTTTTCTTCATTAAACTTAGGTCTCAAGATTCTTCATTCACCAACTTCATTCCAAAATAGAGGGGTTTGACATTTCTACTGTACCATGCTATATGGGTGACATTTACATGATAGCTTGGTAGCATCTTCAATTCATGGTAACTTCTCAACTCCAACTCCGTGAAATCAATTCACAAGCTCGGGGCATATCTCTTTGGATCTGTATAGTCTACCACGACTATCCATCGATTTGGGGAAAAGTACAGTACTAAACTTCAACTTTGTCCCCATTATTTCCTATAGATCCTCCCAAAACTTTGAGATAAGGCATAAGCCTCTGACCGACACTAAGCTCTCATGCATACCATTCATTATGGCAATATTATCTACATATAGCTTATTTAGCCGCTCCAAAGCATACCGAGGTTGTATAGCAATGGAATGAGCTATTTCCATAAGACGATCAACAACCACCCAACCATGTCAACCGATTTGGGAGTCAGTGGCAAATCATTGACATAGTTTACGATACTGCAGTTCCATTCCAAAAACAAAAGTCAGGGTTTGGTTTTCCTTTTCTAAGTCTGCTTACACTGTTCTCATATACAGACCTAACAAAATTACTACTTCTACTTCATCCATCAATTCAGAGATGATCTTTAATGCCACAAGCGCAACCGACGAACTATTGCTCCATAAATTCATCCATAAATTCTTGCTTAATTGGATCATCACGAGTTTCTATTATATGTTACTCTCCTTCTAAATCTAAATCTATTACTGCAAAACATTAGGTAGCATTTATACTGGGTCCTTCCTTGGACTTCATAATTCCCATCAGCGATCGTATAAGCAGCTTGAAATCTAAAGACTTAAGGGGTATATTTAGTTTCTTTCCAAATGACACAGATATAAAAGGATGAGTAGCTCCATAATCAAAGAGCACTCTGGCAGGAATGCCATTACTAGGTACGATACCTGTGATTTGTTTTAATTTCGTCTACGTGATCAAGCAATGTAACATAAAATGACAGGTTCAGGTCATACCACATCAGACGATGCGGTAGCATCCTTGGCTGAAACAGCGTAAACTCTTCCTTGTTGTAGTTGTTTTCTGGGCTTAGTACACTCTCTTGAGACATGCCCTACTTGGTTGCAGTTCAAACACCTGATCCCCTCACCATTTTTCTTTGGTTGCCGTGGGGTTGCTGAAATAGTTTTGGTTGCAGCATTGAAGCCCTGGGTACTGAAGGGTTGGAATACCTTGGTGTTGCCTCCGTTGTAAAAAATTTTATTTGGCCTTTTTATTCCCCTATTTTGAGTAAAATAGCTCTCTTTCTGGCTCGACTCTATCACTCGAGCAATTTCTATAGCTTCATTGTAGATTTTCTTCCCCAGTCCCAAAACATGTTCGCGTATGCTTCCCCTAAGTCCCATGATGAACCTTTGGGTTTTCGTATCCTCCTCTTGCATATTGACTGGTGCAAAGAAAAACAGCTCCTCATAACGTTGTTGATATGCATCGACAGTCATCTGCCCCTGATATAAACTCAGGAACTCTCTCTCCATAGAATCTCTGAAACTTCTAGGGAAGTATTTCTCAAAGAATGCCTCTTTGTATATATCCCAGGTCAAGTGGGCGTGTTTGGTTAATAGATATGTCCTGGTAGACTTCCACCAATGGTGTGCATCGCTCTTGAGCATAAATGTGGCACACAATACTTTCTCCTCCTCATTTAAGGTCATCATCATAAAATTTCTTTCCATTTCGTCAATCCAGTGTGCCGGCCACAAAGGATCTGCTGGCTTACCATCGAATTCTTTGGGCTTCATCTTAAGAAAATGCCCGACCAGTCTGGAGCGGTCCAGTTGATACGGAGCATAGGCCCCATACATAGGTGGTTGGTAGTGATAATCACCTTGAGCTATCTCAGGGTTTTGCACTGGAGCTTGCATGACTGGTGTTTGAGGTGCATGAGGTACTGCATTATTTCCCCCTGGTATTGTGCTTGTCTGTCCTGCTGGCATCTGTATCGTATGTGCAGCTGGAAAAACCACGCCTATGGCAGCTTGCATATTAGTTTGCACCTGTTGTATTTGTTGCAGTTGTTGTGCCAAGTTCATTACGACTGTAACTAAATTTATAGGTAGGGCTGGCAAATTTGTAGGATTTGCCTGACCATTAGCTCCTGGCGGTGCCACGTTTGGATTCTCTGATACTTCAGGAATTTCATGACTGGTTTCATCTACCGGTGGTGGTGGTGGGATTTGGTTATGTCTGCGTCTGTTCCCTTTTCGCCCATCCATTTCCTATTCTGGTGGTGTAGTGTCTGAAAAGTCATAGAACACGTGAGGCAATCAATATATACTTCATTCTCATATTTGGATACACTAACCAATGGTATTTTTAAATTTTTCAGATCATTCAGTGAACAATACTGTCTTTTCTATGCAGGGTCGATGGGTATCTGACCCTGGGAAATCATCCTTTTTTTTTCCGAGTGTAAAATGCCATTGGTCAAGGCACTACAAGAGTAAATCTGGAGAAGCTTTCATACATCAGTAAATCAGGTATAAATCAGGAGAAAGATTTCGTACATCAATAAATCATGTATAAATCAGAAGATGTACGCTCAACACGATTAAAAATTTAACTATTCATTCAGTTCATATCTCTGATCATGTTGTCGATCATGAGAATGGTTCAGATTGGTATAATCAGGACTACTACTAAAGAAACAATATCTATGACTTCAGTTGACAGGTTAAATCAAGAAGGTATCCTGTCAAGGTACGAGAATTAAAATTTGGTATGTGCATCCTCTATAATCATAAGAGTAAATCAATAATGCACCGCATTCTATATAAACTATCTTGCCATATGGCCACAATAGATTCGATCTTTGTTGAAAATGTTTGTGGCTATCATCTTCAGAAGACATTCTTCAATCCTTGTCGGATCATTCTGTCATGATGCAACTATCCCATGCATCGGTGGCTAATAAGGTTAACCACCTTGATACACTGCTTGTTGTGCACCAAACTTCTGGATTGGGGTATGCATTACTGGGACTTACTGTGTGGTAGGCACTGTGTTATAGCTAACATGTGTTGGGGTACAGTGATGCTACCAGTTGGCACCGTACTTGGTTTGACCCGGAGGTGTTGATGTAGCATCGGTATCTTGGGTAGTGATTTACATAGCAACTTGCATAGTCGGTCTCATCTGTTGTTGCTCTTGTATTTTATTAGGTCAAGTTTATGACAACCATAACCAAGGTACTTAGTAGTCCAGGTGGTTGGCTGGAGTGGTCTGGTTGTTCACCTCCTTTTATTTGTTCTAATCTAATTACCAACTCAGATGAGTTTTCATTACCCGTTCTCAACCCTGATAGTGGTGGGGTCAAGTTGAAACATCCTCTTCTTGCGTAGTGGGCAATAGATCAGCTTGTAATGGATCCCACTCTGAGTCTCCACGTCACCCAGGGATATAGCTTTATCTTCTTGTAGTTACTCTTATCCTTAATGTAGGGTCGTTATTCTTCAATCTCTGTTGGATTTAGCCCGAGATCTTTTCCTTTATCTCTACAGGGTTTTGGCATTACTAGCTATTTTCCTTCTTCCTCTGTCCTACATCGAGTTTCACATCTTGTGAGTACCCACTCGGTATTCCAATTTCTACTGTACATATGCTTCCTTCTTGCTACAGTACTATATCCTTTGTATACTCGGATAATTACCCAACTTATAGATAATACCCTATATTATTTGTTTATTAGGATGATTTTTGGTCCTCTCTTTATGTTTGAGTGTATATATATGATTTCACCTTTAATATGTACGTTATTGTCTTGTTTAAGTTCTATCTCAACTAACACAGGTGCTTATGGTTTGTTTGTATTAAAGCTTTTAATTTATCCTACCTCAGTTCATGGACTCCAAAGGAAGTATTCAGGTTTAATGGGTAAGGCCTACGAGAGCTCTGATACCAAGTTGTCACACCCCATTCTGCACTATTCAGAATGATGTGATGAACCGTCAATAAACCAACGGTTCAACCAGGATCTCAAAATAGGCTATCCCACATATGATAAACCAAAACACATTCCTCATTAATTAGAGGTAATAAAATAATAGCAGAAATCTTACAGATAATGAACTGAGAAATTCTAACTGTGATACTCATAAATAAAATATCTAATTATGTTGTTTCAACCGAGACATAAATAAAATATCGAATACAAGTCCTTACTAAATCCAAATAAATAAAACAAAATCTAATTGAATACGCATGAGTCGCACTCGCAAGAGGAGTCATGCGTATCCACTATGTCTTCAGCTTCCATTGCCACCACATGCCCATACATAGGAGCGTTCATAGAATCTTCAACGGTGGTACCTGCATCATCAACTAAAAGTATTCGAATTCAAAAGGGTGAGCACACATCACGGCTCAGTGAGCAAACAAAACAATACAACAATACATATGCATGCAATCAATTCATATCTTTGGTCTGGTTTAAAGTTTGCAATGTGCTATAGAAATGATAGGTGGTCGCCGCACCTCTATACACGAGTGTGTGGAAACGCCCAATGAAAATGGTACAGTCGCCCCACATGCACCCACCATGGACAATATACACCTCATGAAAATGGCATGGCTGCACCGGTTGCCCATACCAACACGTAAGCCCCTGTTGGCGAGGGCTTGCAAACTGGGCTCGCAACTAACCAACCCTAATGTCAAACAATGTATCCAAGGCCTCACCCCAGCATCCCTCAATACATCTATAGAGATAGAGCTAGGGTCTGGTGACCAGGCTGAACCACAATGCCACGTCCCCCCCGGATGCCCTACGACATATTAGTTCCGCTAAGGTAATGACGATACGACGATGTTAGTGGACAAGACGAGAGTAGAGATAGAGCTAGAGTCTGGTGACCAGGCTGAACCACAATGTCACGTCCCCCCCCCTGATGCTCCACTCGCATCAAGCACCCTAACACTTGCTTAGTAGACATGACTTAAATAGACCATGGCACAATATACCCCGATGAGAACAGCATCGAAGTACTGGTTGATACCATCCCTACCCGCACCATGTACACCAACCAAACACAAACATTCACATGCCTATTCCTACCATCATCATCATGTTATAATCAATAAATTTAAATATGCATGAACAGTAATAATAGAAATATTGGATGACATGTTGAATGCACATTACAAGCACATACGCATATCACAATCATGGTATTGGACTCAAAAAAATAAAAATAATTTGCTATTAACCAATTAGTTTAGGTCTTGTTCCCTCACCTTAGCTTGTTAATAGATCCTCTTCCAAGCTTTAGAATCACCTTTATAATGTTATTATATTGCTAAAAGACCTAACAATGTCGATTGAATTTAATTAGAATTAATTCTAAATTTAAAAACCATGCTGTTAACTAAGGGTTGGAGGTAGGGTCAGAGTCATGATCGACCCTGGGTGCGACCCTCCCCCTAATCTGAACTTCCCAAACACTGAGGGTCGATGCTAGGGTCGGATCTGCCATCGACCCTAGGTGCGACCCTCCATGGTTTGAGTCAAAAATTTCAGATTTCGTTCTCTCTTTCATGGTTGGGTCCTATGGCTTACTTCCACAATCCATTCTATACATGTTATATGGTTTAGAACTATACTTTATTCACCTACATGGTTTTAATGATCTCCTCCATGGTTTCCATTGAAACGAAACCATGGATGGATGATTTGGGTTTCTTCTAAGTCATACCCTCTTTAATAACCATTCTAAAGTCTTAAATAAATCATCAGGAATGTGTTCATACCTTAGGTTTGCTGATATTCAGAGTTCTTCTGAATTTCCTCTTCTTCCTTAGCCTTTTCTTCAAGTTTTCCTTCTCTTCTCTTTCTCTCAATCCAATTTGGGTTGTAAAAGGAGTGAAAGAGGCTTAGGTGTCACACCCCAAATTCTGATCCAACCAGAACGGTGTGAGTGAACCGTCATTGAACCAACGGTTCACACAGATCTCGAATAGGCCGTGTCACCCATACAAACCAATTACACATAACCACAATCGAATATAAACATGCCGGAAGACTTTAAATAGAATGAACCGAGTATCTATTGATAATTTAAATAAATATCTCATTATCCAAATTCAATCACATAAAATAAATATCTATTACATCTCTTAATAACAAACGAAAATAACTGAAACAAATAAATAAAATCCATCACAGGTACCGCGAAAGGGCACTCGCATGGCGTCATGCTCGTCTGCTCTGTACATCCAACACCTGCAGCACCACCATACGCGGGCGTTTGCTTCGTCCACGGTATATCCTGCATCAACATCTAAAAACATGTATATACAAAGGGTGGCACACAACCAGCTTCGAGTCAATCGACAATTTCACAAGATTATGCATGAGTAACAATCATTTTATCTTGGGTCTGGTTTTTAAGTTTGCAATGTCTATAGAAAGGTTTGGTGGCCCCCGCACCTCTATACACGAGTGTGTGGCGTCGCACGGAATCACACAACCACCAACCCACATCCCCATCATGGAATAGAGATAGAGCTAAGGTATACCCGCACCTCCCCGATACTCTACCCATACCGGTACCTAAGCCCCCCTTGGCCGGGGCTTGCAAACCGGGCTCGCAACTAACCAATCCTATATGTCAACAATGTATGCTCTATCCCAGCCACAGCCGTCTACGGCATAGAGATAGAGCTAGAGCGTGCGAGCCGGGTCGGAGACCTCCTAGACCTCACCTCCCCCGATACCCTATCCGCAACTAACCCACTAGGATAGAAACAATCCAGGTAGACCCTATCCCAACACGACACCCCTCGGCATAGAGATAGAGCTAAAGCATCGTGGACAAGGCGGTCGACTCGGAATCCTCGGTACCACCCAACGATGGTCGGGACAACATCAATATCGGAGACCAACGTACCACGATCTTCCCCCGATACCCTATCCGTACCAAGCATGTTAAGATAGAATACTACAAAAGGTGCCGTGTGAAGAGCGATCCAGCCCATGCCCCCTCCACACACCAACGAAAAACAATCACATGCCTAACAATCACATCCTATGAATGCATGAACAATAATAATAACCGAAAGTAAAGGATGGCATGTGAATATGCACAAACATCACATCACGGATACTCAATGTTAACACGATTTTTGTCCATTAATTATTAGGTTTAGGTCAGATTCCCTTACCCGCGCTCGTTCAATAACTTGCTCCACGTCGCAAGGTCCAAACGATAAGTCACGGCGTCCTCATAATATTAAGGTTTCATTAGAATATATTATTTAGGATTTCATGTTGGTCGGAAACCAACATGGTTACAAAATACCCTCACGTAGCTGACCGGTGGCATGTACCGTGTCGCAAATCTGTGGGAAAGGCCGGCGACCGGTATGGTCAGCCGGTCCCCACAAACAACCTCCCGAGAGGTAGCGGTCGCAACATACCGGTCGCACTATGTGCAACCGGTATAGTCGACCGGTATGTCTCCGGAAGACCATACATGGGTTCTTCGACTGCCGTCGATCATCCTCCATGGATTTTCAGGGTTTCTCCTATCCATGCTAAGTCTAGGCTTTGAGTTAGAGCTGTTCCCTAACTCATTCACGTCTCGTTTCGACGAATATCATCTCGAAACTCGAATCTAGGGTTTGACGGCAACTTAGGGTTTATTGGTCAATTTAGGGTTTTAGATCAATACCTACTTTGCACGGTATTGATCCACCCACATAACCAACATAGGTAGAGAAGATGGATTCAAACACTTACCGTTGACAGGCGTAGCGAGAGCTTCGTCAAACGGTAATGGCGGCACCTCCTTCTTCTTCCTAGCTCCTTCTCCTCTCCAAGCTCTTTCTCTTCTCTAGGGTTTGGGAAAGGCAATGGAAAGGATTTGAGGGGTTTAAGGGTGTATTTATAGGCTAGAAATAGGGTTTAGTAACCCTACTAGGATTAGGAAACTTCTAGGATTCGAAATCGGGAAAGTGGGACCCGCAGAGACCAATTTCCAAATTCCCGCACATAGCGGCCCATCGGGTCGACCGGTACCATCATCCGTACCATCGACCGGTATACCTAAAATAAGGTATCATTGGTCGACTTCGGTCCGATTTCGTACCTGTTTGTTATCCGCTTGCCCCGTCTGGCTCGGTGATGATCGGAAGACCTGTCACGACACAAAACCAAGGTTTAGACCGGGTTTTCAGAGTGCGGGTCTTACATTAGGGACGTTCCTATTTATAGGGCAAAACCTCCCAAAATATGTCCCATTGAGTTTAGGAAAGGTTCCAATCGAAATTAGGAAGGTTTCCTAATTTTCAGTTCGTGCTATTTTTCCCGAGTACCGAGAGTCGATGGGAGGGTCGATGGGAGGGTCGGACAAGTCATAGACCCTGCGACCCATGGTTGAGGGTCGATGGGAGGGTCGGACCTGCCTGTTAAAACCTGTGACCCTACCATCATTTTAACTATTTTTGGGTAAATTTTCATATTGGGTCTTGGTTTTTCTTCACACATTTGGTCCACTTGGCTCGACCATGATATGTAGACAGGTCCCGACAGGAAATGTAAGGTTAGGCCGGATTCGTGGGGTGCGGGTCTTACACCCCATATAGGTGAGCTATTTTGTTTGCATATAATCTAGCCAGTTTACCCATGGTATATTGAGGCCTTACTGCTATGAACCTTGCTGTCTTTGTGAGTTGATCAACTATTACTCATATAGCATCTACCGCTCTAGGTGTTAAAGGTAGGCCAGTAACACTGTCCATGGTAATACAGTCCCACTTCCATTTTGGTATCGATAGTAGTTGAAGAAAACCAGAAGGTTTCTGTCTGACTGCTTTCACTTACTGGTAGGTTAAGCACTTGTATACAAAGTTTGGCACATTTGCTTTCATTCCTCTCCACCAGATGGTCTTTTTCAAATCGTAGTACATTTTAGTGCTTCCTGGATGAACTGAATATGGTGCATTTTATGGGCTTCCCTCAGAATTGTTTCTTTAATATCTTCGGCCATCGCTGGAATATAGATTCTTCCTTAAAATCTGAGTGCACCATCATCTGAGAGAGTGAATTCAGGGTTTATTCTTCCCTTTTATAAGTCTTCTTTCAGTGTTATGAAGTAAGGGTCCATTGGTAGCTCGCTTACTATCTTGAAGACTAGTTCTACTTTTATTTGTAGTCCTACAAGAAAACTTGTAAGCTAGCAGATGACTTTGTTTCCTAGAGATCTTCTGATACGTCCAACATTTTTCATTTTTGTGTCTTCTTGTGAATACTAGTTTGTGTTGTATGTTCCGGAACAGATTTGGTCCCTTCCTTAAATCTTGTTAGGCTCTTTGGGCTCAAGGCATCAGGTACCACATTAGCCTTGCCTAGGTGGTATAAGATCTCGCAATCATAATCCTTTAGTAGTTTAACCCATCTTTGTTGTCTCATATTCAAGTCCTTCTGAGTGGATAAGTAAGTAAGGCTCTTATGGTCGGACTTGATCTAAAAGTTCTTTCCATATAGATAGTGTCTCCATGCCTTGAGAGCGAAAACTACAGTTGCTAGCTCCAGATCATGACTAGGGTAGTTCTCCTCGGGTTTCTTCAGTTTTCGTGAAGCATAAGCTATGACTTGGTCTCCTTGCATGAGCATAGATCCCAAGCCTAGCTTGGAGGCATCAGTATATAGTGTAAAAGGTTCGCCAGACCTTAGAATAGTCAGTATGGGGGCTGAGACTAGTCTTTCCATCAGAGTTTGAAAGCTTCTCTCACATTGGTCTAACCAAATGAACTTCTTCCCCTTCTTGGTCAGCTTCATTAGAGGTACGGTAATCTTAGAGTAGTCCTCCAAGAACCTTTGGTAGTAACCAACTAACTTAAGAAACCGTGAATCTCAGTAATAGTGTAAGACCCGGGTCAAACTAACCCGGTCTTACCACCTTGAACCAGGTCTACCCATCGTGGTCGAGTTAAATGGACCAAGGACGTGAAGGAGAGCGAGATCCCAGGTATCAAATCGACCCAAAAACACTTAAAATAGAGGAAGGGTCGCATACCCAGCTAAACAGGGTCGACCCTCCCAAATCAGAAACTCAGACCCTTAAAATTTGGGAGAGGGTCGGACAGTGTAAGACCACAGGGTCGACGGGATCATCGACCCTCTCATCGACCCTCACTTGCCGCCGAAACTGAAATTAGGAAATTTCTTAATTTTTGATTGGGATTCTTTCCAAATCTCAATGGGACTATTATAGGACATTCCTACTCTATTTAAAGGATGTCCCTAAGCCAATTTCACTCCTTTCACAACCCTAATTGAATTGAGAGAAAGAGTGAAGAAGGAAAAGAGGAAGAAAAGAGGCAAGGAAGAAGACTTAGCAAAAAGGAGAAGAATTTCCAGAGAAAAGTAATCTTCTCAGGTATGAATACTTATTCCATGAGTTTCTACAGACCTTAGGTTAGATATGGTTGAGTGTAGGATTTTGGAGAAACCCAAACCATCCATTCATGGTTAGGTTTTGATGGAAAACCCTAGGATAATGCATGAAAGCCATCTAGGAGGATGAATCATGGTTTCAGACCATGGAATGAATGTTTAATGGAATGTGGAAGCAAGCCATAGGACCCCAAACACGAAGAATGAATTAAAAAGTGGAAATTGGACCAGAGTGCACCGAGGGGTCGCACACGTGGTCGATAGACCCATCGACCCTAGGCACCCTGACCATCGACCCTCAGCATTCGGAAAGTTCAGACAGAGGGTAGGGTCGATAGACCCATCGACCCTATGCATTCTGAGCATCGACCCTCTGATCGACCCTCAGTTAACAGAATGGTTTTTAAATTTGGAATTAATTCTAATTAAATTCTATCGACTTTGTTAGGTTTGCTAGCAATATAATAACACTGTAGAGGTGATTTTAAAGCTTGGAAAAACATCTTATAGCAAACTAAGGTGAGGAACCTTAACTCCAAACTAAATCGGTTAATAATAAACTGTTTTCTAATTCTTGAGTCCTATGCCATGTTTGATTCCATGCAAATATGTTTGTAATGTGCATACAGCATGCCATCCAATATTTCTATTACTTGTTCATGCATATTTACTTTATTGTTTATAACATGATGATGATGATGATAGGAATAGGCATGTGCTTGTATGTGTGTGGTTGATGTACTTGATGCGACCAAGTATCAGGGGAGGTGTGATGAGAACATCAATAAACGTTAACCTTTGGCGGGTCTCAGTACTTTAGCTCTATCTCTAACTCAAGTCTTGTGCATTGACATCGTCGTATCGCCATTACCTTAGCAGAACTATTATGTCGTAGGGTATCAGGGGAGGTGGTCTCGGTCCTTGTAGTCTCTGACTCTACCGGGGGGCCTTAGCTCTATCTCTATGGACATTCTGAGGGATGCTGGGGTGAGGCCATGGATACACTGTTTGGCAATAGGGTTGGTTAGTAGCGAGCCCAGTTTGCAAGCCCTCGCTAACAGGGGCTTACATGTTGGTATAGCATTATATAGAAATAAACGTTAACCTTTGTTGTATAATGTTATGGTATAAACGTTAACCTTCGGGCGGACTTCCACACCCTGTGTATAGAGGCGGTGTCAATAAACGTTAACCTTTGACCACCCAACCTTTCTATTGCGCATTGCAAACTATAAACCAAACCAAAGAGATAAATGAATGTGCATGCATATGTAATGTTGCATTGTTTTGGCTACTCACTGAGCCGTGTTGTGTTCTCACCCCTCGACGTCGAATATTTTTAGTTGATGATGCAGGTTACACAGTTGAAGACTATATGAATGCTTCTACGTACAGGACGGTAACAGCAATGGAAGCTGGAGCTGAAGATGATACACACGACTCCTCTTGCGAGTGCAACTCGTGTGTATTTGACTAGATATTTTTATAGGTTTCTTTATTGGATTTATAAGACATGTTTTTGGTACTTAAATATTTATGTCTCAGTTAAACACAGAATAATTTGCTATTATTTATGGATATCATTTTAGTTCTCACCTCATTTATTTATAAGACTTCCGCTATTGTGTAGTTACTCTGATTATGATGGTAAGTGTAAGAAGGTTCAGGTAACGCGAGGATAGCCTATTTGAGATCCTGGTTGAACCGTTGGTTATTTAGCGGTTCATCACACCATTCTGAAATGTACGGAATTGGGGTGCGACAACTTGGTATCAGAGCATCTCAGGCCTTGCCCGTTGAACTATCATACATTCACAGCACTAGTGAACTGAGATAGGATAAAATAAAAACAGTAATATTAACACATTATAAGCACAAGTGATGTTGAGACCAAATTTAAAAAGAGAATAATACATCTATTAAAAGGGGAAACAAGTTGACATACAATGAGAGCGAAATAAAGTGTAAATATATATCTAAAGCAGAGTACAGTCCACAACCCGGACAGTTACTACAAGTACAGAGAAAAACAAAAAGTACAATCGGGAAGCGGGAGGCGAAGGAGGAGGTGGAGCCCCACGATCTCTCGTCGTAGTCCTCGGCATAGACTCTAGTCAACCGGGCTATCCGAGTCCGGGTCGTTCTGTAGACTAGGCGTGAGATCGGCTACTCTCCCTGTCGGTCGCACGCCGGGATCTCCATGAGCTCACCTATCCGCGTCAGATGTGTGCTGAGCAGCCAACAACTCATCCACTCTCATGCGCTGAGCATCTAGCAACTCCTCCATCCTCAGGTCCGATCTGCGTTGAGTCTCTCTGATCTCGCACAACATCTCCATCATATCAGAAGACGGATGCGAAGGACCAGCCTCATGAGAAGGACCAGTTTCAGGTACAGAATCTGCCTTATAAGAAAGGAACAACTCCAGCCGCATGTGTAGGTGAAGACGGGGGTATCGCGTCGACGTCCATGTACATACGATCATCATCATCGACGGGATCCACCTGAGCTCTAGCAGAAGCAACAGCAGCCTCAGCATCAGCCACCTCAACCCGAGTGTGAGGGCGCACCATCGCGTTCCTCTCATCATCGCTAACCTGAGCGTCTCGAAGTCCCATCTTGCATATAGCCTCCCAATCTAGAGGCGATGAGAAGGTCTTCTCCTGAATCTTCTCATCTACCAGGTCAACCCCCAGACGAATCAACAGTGTGGTGATCATACGTCCATAGGGTAGATTACCCCTATGACCGGACAATGTAGCACTGATCATCGTCCGCATGATGATGTAAGGAAGACAGACGGGCTGATGAGTGCATATACTGTAGATTAAAAACTAGGTCAGCTGAGACACCCTCTCATAACGCCTACTCTGCGGGATGAGGTTGTGCTGAATGATCCTACAGAACACCCGTGGAGCCGGACGCAAGTAGCACGCCCCTCATCCGCGCCGATCGGGCTGTAGTAACCGACTATCAATCTCGGCCCGCAACCACATCTCAATAAAGTCGTGCTCACCA